>OZ035881.1:22160396-22527896 GCA_964034835.1 Muscina levida
TGCATGTATAGTGTGCCAGTTCTGTTTATCTTAGCGTCTCATATGACCTTTCCCAACAGGATGTTATAAAGATCGCATGATAGACGGTATCCCTATCTGAAGCCTCATTTGGTACTGAATGGCTCTGAGAGGTTCGTTCCTATTTTAACTGAGGATCGTGTATCAGTTAATGTCATCCTCCAAAGTCGTATTTGTTTTGCAGGGATACCAAACTCAGACAGGGTTTGAAACGCCTTTGAACTTATGGGTCTGTCAAAAGCGGCCTTATTATCGACAAATAGGTGGTAGGGGTCGATCTGCTTTTCATGGGTCTTTTCTAGGATTTGGCGTAGTGTTAATTTTTGGACGATGGCCGATTATGGCCCAATTATCTCGCCGACGAAACACACTACAAGCGGCACTGGATGTGCTATTGAACCATGCACTCTCTGTAGCGGCTAAATGTGCAATAAAGTTACGAGAAGCAGGCCTTTGGCGACAAACAGAGTCGGGTCACGCATCAATACTGTTATGGTTCAGCAGACATGGATGCAACGAAGGACTCAACAAAGGAACGGACTATATGGTTCCGTTGTTGGATTTTACATCATGCCCGGAAATAGTGATCCCTGATAGGGAAGATAAGAAAGGTTTCTTACCTTTCAGGGGGCTATCCATATTCACTAATGAATCAAAAATGGAAATTGGAACAGGATAGGGTATCTTTGGCGACGATTTCAATTTCAGGCAACACTTCCGACTAGATGACGACTGTAGTGTGTTCCAGGCGGAGATCTTCGCTACTACGAAATCTGTGGAGCAAATACTGGCAAGAAATTTGGAGAAGATCATCATAATCTATGTGGACAGTCAAGCGGCCTTAAAAGCCTTAGTATCGAAGGCTATAAAGTTGAGATTAGTGTATAGATGTAGGACGGCGCTCTCGAAACTGCCGGAAAATAGTGTTCGGTTCTGTTGGGTCCCCGGACACAGTGACATTTCAGGAAACGAGGAAGCGGATGAACTGGCGCGGAAAGGGACCCAGCACTGGGACACTACCTATCAGATGAATCAGTGCGACCACCAATGTGTCACATATACAGAATTGTGACCCGTCACATTAAACGGCTGGCAAATACATCCTGGGATATTTGGCCAAGACTGGATTTAAGATGAACCAGATCACTGTTGGAGCTAGATAGGAGGTCCGTTAGACGACTAATTGGAGTAATCACGGGACACTGCGACGTCAGAGCATTTAAATCTAACTGGGAGGCGACACAGGAGGATAACTGTAGGCTTTGCGACGATGAGGAGGAAATTGAGACCGTTGAGCATTTGTTATGCCATTGCCCTGCTCTTTATAGAAGAAGGAAACAATTCCTCGGAAAATGGTTCATCGATAGTCTCACTGAACTGTCGTCTTGTAACATGGAGAATCTGGTAAAGTTCACTGATGGCTTGATCTGGCTAAAAGGCAGAGGACCATAGTGATCCCACGTAATCTCACTACTTGTATATATATATTGAAGGAGTTGAAGGAGAGAACTCATCGGAATTATCTTGGCACTTTTTATCTCTTTTCCTCTATTACTATTCTTCTAAACTTATTATTTTATTGCAAAACATTCTTCCCCTTTTATTTCTTCCTTTTAAATCAGGATAATCGCAATGCACCATAATGGTCTCCGAGTGTTGTAATGGCATGGTACTGTGCTGTGGCATTACTTGTTCTCATCCTAACCTAACCTATCTCGCCGACTTTAGATTTTAAAATGTCTTATAGGATTTTATAAGACATATTCATACGTAGTTCGCACATACTGTCTTGTGTCCTTTCTTGTGCACAGGATGTTCTTCTAGCCAAATTGTACAAACAAGCTGATGCATACGCCTTAACCGCATGTCGCCCCCGAACTTAGCCGGCAACCCATCAGCTCCAGCTGCCTTATTATTCTTCAGCCGTGTTATTGGTATTTCGACCTTATTCTGGCTAGGCGGTATACACTCAATACCGTTGTCGGGAATTGGTTCTAAGGTATCATCATCGTCGCTACAACCGGTTAGCAACAGTTGGGAAAAATGGTCTTTTCATATTCTCAGCACACTATCTGGATCCGTTACCAGATTGCCTTCGTTATCTTTACAGGTAGATGTGCTAGCATCAAAGCCCCTCAGTTTGATGTTTCACTCTCGACTTCATTCTGAGTCCTGTACATCTCGATACTATCACACTCACGTCTTTTCATATCTCTCTTTTTCCTGCGTAATAGACGTTTCTCCTATTATCCTGATACCTCTCGTGCGCACTACGTGTTGTTACTGACTGCAATTTTGCCATACATACCGCATCTTTTGCTTCAGTAGCACCACGACACTTCTGGTCATACCATGGGTTTTTTGGTGGCGGCTTTTGGTAACCAAGAACGGATTTCGCAGCGTTATCCATGGAGTGAGCAATGCTGTGCCATTGTGCGGGAACATTATCAGGACAATGAGTGCTTGGTTAGTCGAGTGAAGTATACCGTGGAGTAGCAACCTATCCTGTCTAATAAACTTAGAATTCTGAATAATTTCGTATTACTTACTTACTTACTTAGCTGGTACTTCTATACAATCAGTGGATTATATACCGCACCTAGAAAAATATTATAAGCGCCTCGATCTTCTGTGCTTCTTCTCCAGTTAGTCACACCGAGTTCTGTAAGGTTCTCAGTAACTTGGTCTTTCCAACGGAGTTTAGGTCGCCCTCTTCTGCGCCGTCCATCGAGTTCATTGTCGAAGACTTTTCGAGCTGGAGCATTTTCGTCCTTGCGTACAACATGACCTAGCAAACGCAACCGTTGCACCTTAATGCGTTTGACCACGTCAATGTCAGTGTACAGCTCATGATTCATACGACGCCGATACTCTCCGTTAACGATGATGGGCCCATATATTTTACGGACTATTTTTCTCTCGAATACCGCCAGAACCGATTCATCCGCTTGTGTCATAACCCAGGATTCTGAGCCATACATTAAGACAGGTAGAATTAGTATCTGGTATAGCTTGAGTTTTGTACGTCGAGAGAGGGCTCTGTCATTGAATCGCTTGCTTAGTCCGTAGTATCATTTATTTGCAAGCAGGATTCTTCTCCGGATTTCTAGGCTGACATTATTTGCTTTGTTGATGACGGAGCCTAGGTAGACAAAATTATCTACCACCTCGAAATTATAGTTGTCAACGTTCACGCAGTTTCCCAAACGAGTAGATTCTTTGTTCGTTGAAACTAATAACTTCGTTTTGTCCTCGTTCACCGTTGATTCCTTCTGAATACCTGAGAAGGCTGCAGTCACATCCCGCAGTTTTCGACCGATGATGTCTACATCATCAGCGTACGCGAGTAGCATGTGGCTTTTGTTGGATATAGTGCCACTCGTTTTTACTGCAGCTTTTCTCATTATCATCTCCATCACAATGTTGAAGAGATCGCACGATAGGCCGTCGCCTTGTTTTAGGCCTCGTCTGGTATAGAATGGCTCCGTAAGGTCCTTGCCAATCTTCACTGAAGACTTCGTGTCAGTCAGCGTCATTCCGCAAAGACGTATCAGCTTCGCTGGAATACCAAACTCAGCCATGGCTTCAAGTAATTTCTGCCGTATCGGGCTGTCGAAGGCAGCTTTATAGTCGACAAAAAGATGGTACGTGTCGATCTGTTTCTCTTGAGTCTTTTCCAGGATTTGCCGAAGTGTGAAAATCTGGTCAGTTGTTGATTTTCCAGGTCTAAAGCCACACTGATAAGGCCCGATCAGGTTGGATAACACTGGCTTTAGTCTTTCACATAGCACACTCGACAGGACCTTATAGGCGATGGGTAAAAGGCTGATCCCGCGGTAGTTGGAGCACACACTTGGATCACTTTTATTCAGCACAGGACATAATAAACTTAAATTCCAATCGTCGGGCATGCACTCTTTAAGCCAAACCGTGCGCAGGAGCTGGTGCATGCTCGTTATCAACTCCTCGCCACCGGACTTGAAGAGCTCTGCGGGCAGACCGTCGGCACCGGCTGCTTTGTTGTTTTTCGGTCGCGATATTGCTCTTCTTACTTCGGCTTGACTTGGTGGTGGGCAATCTAAGCCGTCGTCGACAATTGGCGTGATAACTTCACGTGCGCAGCCTTCTGGAACCAGCAGTTGCTGGAAGTGTTCTCTCCATATGTGCAGCACACTCTGCGTATCCGTGACCAGATTTCCATCAATGTCCTTACAGGTGGGGAGGCCATTACCGAATCCATTTGCTCTTACTTTCTGGTAAAATTTTCGGGCCTCATCTCTATCCCTGTATCGCTCTATATCCTCGTTCTCCCGTTCCTTCAACTGACGTTTTTTTAGCCTAAATAGCTGTCTCGCCCGTTTTTATTTCTCCTTATGCCGTTCCCTAACAGCACGGGTTACAATTGGCTGTAGCGTTGCCATATAAGCAGCATCCTGTTCCTCAGACGCTATGCGACATTCTTCATCGTACCAGGATTCGTCTGAGCGCCGCTTTTCATATCCTAGCACGTATTAAAAGGATTATATTTGTGATGTTAATTTTTCTGTCCTATTTGGTCTTTAGTTTTCTAATTACTTTATCACTTACTTCATACATTTATTTTTTAATAGAGAGGTCCTAGGCTGTTATCAACAATTTACCTTCTTGACTTTATGGCAATTGAAAATCAAATAACCAAAACATTTATTATGCTTTCTTAAATCTCATTGATTTCGTAATAATTTACAAATATTATAATAACTCAATATTAGTTACGGTCATCGGCTTTGATACTGAAACACTAATTTGTTTCAACACCTTGAGTTTCTTCTTTCAGCCATATAGTCTATTACTGCCACCTCCTCCTCCCATATATTATGACCATGGGCCGGGCTATCAGACATGGTGTCTGCCACTAATCTTAGCATTTGACCGTTCACTAACCGCCATCACCACCCTGTGTGATAAAGCTAAGAATTATTTTTTACATTAGGAAATGAAACGATATCATAATCAAACCATAAAACATCAATTTAAATTAAGGAAATACTTGGTAGCCACAATAGAGAATATGAAAATAAAACTTAAAGTACTACACGCACACACACATATGTTTGTTTTATTTGCGGTGGCTTTAGCCTCGAGTTAGTTTAAAGTTTTGTTAGTTACTATATGATTTTATTGCCACAGCACTGTTTAGATTTCTAATGAAATTCTTCGTGTTTACTATTGTTTTTTATATATACACCGACGGTTTTTAAAGTTTCAACACTAGGTTTTAATGATTGGGTAAGGCCTAAGGCTATTTTACGAAATTTTATAGTTTTAGAAACTATTAAAGGCAATAGAGATTGTACTATGGCGAGTACGATCGTTACCTAGAAATGGAAGTTTTTGATGAGAATTAGTTTAAAGAGTAAAGTCATAGAGCTTTACGTAACGAGATTAGCAGTTAAGTGCACAAGAAATGTTTAATCAAAAGAAGACATATATAATAGGGAGAAGAACATTACATATAAAAATTTGCTCACACGATTATTTCTATTAGAACTTTGACAATTTACCTGGATATTACTTTTGTTTACAATAGTTATTTGCAGCATTTGGAGCAGAAAATCCGAGTAAAATTCCTACTTAAGAAATTTCCTCACATTACATCGCTTCCATTTTTATTATGTGACGTTTCTCAACTTTTCATATAAATTAAAATTTTTTCCTCTGCCAAATAATTTTATTCAATTAAACCTCCATTGATCATCATTTCTTTTAATGATTTCACTACTATGTTTATCCAACTTATTTCAAATCTTTACCCCACAACATTTTATATCTGTTTCAGTGTTATGAAACAAAAGACTTAAGACACAAACTTCATTAGTTAAATCGCTCATAACTATTAAGCAGTTGCGCTGCTATGGCCATTAAGTGAACTCACTGCGATTACTTTTACGTTTTTTTGTGCGAAATTATTACTTATGTGTTTTTTTTTGCTACCATTTGTTGTAATATTGAATTCACTTCGCTCAGTCAGTTGCGAGTCTCGCACAACGCACACAAAAGACTTAAGACACAAACATCATTTGAACTAAAGTGGATTATAAAGCGTTTGAGTGGAGCTAAGTTTAAAGTACCGTAACATGATATATTCATGTCGAAATCGTGACGGAAATGAAGAATAATTCTTATTATTAGATCAATTGCTGATAATTTTGGCAAATGAAATCATGGCATGTTATTAGATTCAATGTGCGTCATCCACATGTTGTTGATCGTCCAATAATATAATGGGCCAAGAATTTAGACACTTGTAGGGTATTAAGACAGCGTAATTATAAATACTTAACAGTCTAAAGTCATTTAAAATTCTACACAAGGAAACTTAAAAGAGTCCTAGAGCAGCAAAGTCTCATCAACAGACATGCATAACAGCCCCCTTCTCTCCAGCTCCCTTCTCCTGTTACCAACATTTCCAAAATAATTTCAACTTAAATCCTCTTAGTGCAGAGAGGTTGTGATCTCCATGGCATTTGTATTAAGCATATTCTAATATCACATTTAACTATTTTTAGCATTATGTTATGGTCAGCATTCTGCGGCTTTTGTGGCTATCATTTTCTTAAGAATTATCACATTTTTGTTATGGCTAATATTTTTTTTTTCCGTGAGTATGTTCCGCTGACATTTGCCAAAGCCCTTGCCCGCTTAGTACTTAGCCACGTTCGGCCTCGTCTGTCCTCTCCCTTAATTGCCGTACCAGTACCAGCAGAGGACATGGAAAACATTGACAACTTGTTAAACTTCAAACTGTCTGGCAATGTGACACAGACTGATAAACTACTCAGCAGAAAGAACATTGCGCGAAAAACAACATGGTAAGTACACATCCATCGACAACGACTACGCCAACTGATAGATAGAGAGCAAAAAGGCGGTGGTGTAAATACAACAAGCTAACGAGTACACGGGTGGGTACACAAGTACACAACACTGCCCCGTCATAGTGGGCATATGATGACGATGATGATAGGGGTCCATCCCTTCATGGTGTGATTACAAGCAAATCCAAATGATATCTCAAGGAAAAATAATAATTCTACGGGCATTACTTAGGAAAAAAGGCAGGGGGGAAACAACAAAAGTAAATAAGCTAACTTTTATACACGTATGTGAGTTAATGAAAATGAAACAAAAGCCACGCATGCGCAGCCAGCGAAAAGTTCAATATTTACAATGTGAGATACATAACATTGGCGCACTTAGCTGCAAAGCCAGTAATGACAAAGATGATATGGCTGCGAAATGCCAGACAGTAATGAAACAGTACATAAAAAGCGCTACGTTTTTTTTAATTTTTAGTTAATACTTATTAATTATAAATTTTTACTTGTCAATTTTTACTTCTTAATTTTTACTTGTATATTTGCTTGTTAATTTTTGCTTATTTATTTTAACTTTATTGTAAAATTTTAACTTGTTAATTTTTACTTCTTAATTTTTACTTGTATATTTGCTTGTTAATTTTTGCTTTTTTTAATTTTTAATTTTTAATTTTTAATTTTTAATTTTTAATTTTTACTTGTTAATTTTTAATTTTTAATTTTTAATTGTTAATTTTTAATTTTTAATTTTTAATTTTTAATTTTTAATTGTTAATTTTTACTTGTTAATTTTTATGTGTTAATTTTTACTTCTTAATATTTATTTGTTAATTTTTACTTCTTAATATTTATTTGTTAATTTTTACTTGTTAATTTTAAATTGTTAATTTTTAATTTTTGATTTTTAATTTTTAATTTTTAATTTTTAATTTTTAATTTTTAATTTTTAATTTTTAATTTTTAATTTTTAATTTTTAATTTTTAATTTTTAATTTTTAATTTTTAATTTTTAATTTTTAATTTTTAATTTTTAATTTTTAATTTTTAATTTTTAATTTTTAATTTTTAATTTTTAATTTTTAATTTTTAATTTTTAATTTTTAATTTTTAATTTTTAATTTTTAATTTTTAATTTTTAATTTTTAATTTTTAATTTTTAATTTTTAATTTTTAATTTTTAATTTTTAATTTTTAATTTTTAATTTTTAATTTTTAATTTTTAATTTTTAATTTTTAATTTTTAATTTTTAATTTTTAATTTTTAATTTTTAATTTTTAATTTTTAATTTTTAATTTTTAATTTTTAATTTTTAATTTTTAATTTTTAATTTTTAATTTTTAATTTTTAATTTTTAATTTTTAATTTTTAATTTTTAATTTTTAATTTTTAATTTTTAATTTTTAATTTTTAATTTTTAATTTTTAATTTTTAATTTTTAATTTGTAATTTTTAATTTTTAATTTTTAATTTTTAATTTTTACTTTTAATTTTTAATTTTTAATTTTTAATTTTAAATTTTTAATTTTTAATTTTTAATTTTTAATTTTTAATTTTTAATTTTTAATTTTTAATTTTTAATTTTTAATTTTTAATTTTTAATTTTTAATTTATAGAATTTAATTTTTTTGCTTACTTTTTTAAAAAGTACACTAATAGTAATACCTATCCCCTCATCCCTGTCCACAAACTTAAGACATTTTTGATTCGGTTCGAACCAACAACAATAACAACAAAAATATTTAAGCGATACGAATCGTTATAAAAACAAACAAACAAACAAACGTCGCCTTAAAACAAACAGGCGCATATGGGGGCTTAAATGATAATGATGATGGCGATGTGTGACGATGATGCAGCGGCTGTTGCTGCTGCTGCTGTTGACTGTTATCCACCGATGCCAGCAATGTCAGTTGGTTGGTTGGTCGGTTGGCTGTTTGGCATCAGTCCCATTGCCATGACTTGGTTATATTCTTCTTAAAGCCGACACGATGAGGATGCCTTGCAAGTGTCCATGCATACTATAGCAATGTGCGAGAGGTAATGATGATAGCATCTGGTAAGAGGATCTACTAGGATGTTGTTGTTTGGGCGAATTATTTAGTGGTGGTAGAGCGCAAAAATATCGTAAACACGCCAACACTTTAGTTAAACTCTGTATGAGTTTGCAGCTCTTTTCACCAGTCGTAGAAGGGTTGTGGGGATTTGATTCCTTTTGGGTTTGTGTGTTATTGCCACTCTCACCTATCGCTCTCTATGAGCCAGTGGGGTTTACATACTAAATGATAAGATGTGTGTTTGTGTGTTCACTCGTCATGACTGTCGGTTGGAGTTTATGTGTGACTGTGTCGCCACGTGGGGTCTTTAGAAAGGTGAGGTTGTTAGGTAACGAGTGGAATTGAGAGATTTTTTAGTGAAGGATAACAAAAGGATTATATATATAAACAATTTTTAGTTTAGGACCCACAAAACTTTACCGAATAAGAACTCAGTAGATTTTCCCTGACTAGACCAAAATAACAGCATTGTTTACTGATGGTGTAATTCAAACTTATGATCAACTGGATAAAGTATTTAGATGCAAAAACAATTCAGATTCGAATTCAGTGATAGCGTTGTTGTCTTGTCCGGTAATTTGTACCCAGGCCGATTTTAGATGATCGACAACATTTAGTGTACCCTCGGCGAGTATTGATGTGGCCGTTGACTGCAATGACAGGTTTTGGGACTCGGGTCGATTTAAGATAGTCGAGAACTTTACGAATCGGTCAATTTGAGGTGATCGGGAACTTTATACTATACTGCCAAAACTGTAGAGGTCAGGATCGTTTCGGTATTCAGGAACGTGTTAATTCGGGTACTTTCGATAATTCAGGCTCGTACCAGCAATTCTGCAGTGTACTGATATTTCGGGTTCGTCGGTGGTTACGATTAATATCAGCAATATGTGGTCAGCTTGGTGATTCGGGTTATGTCGGGGTTTCCGGTTTATATCATCAAGTGATGATTGATGACTTGGGTTTGTCGGTAGTTCGGGTTAATGTCAACAATTCCGAAGGGTATTGGTGAATCGGGTTTTATTGATGATTCGAGTTTATATCAGCAATACTGGGTCATCTTGATGATTCGGTTTTGTCGGTGGTTCAGCTTTATATCAGTAATTCGGAAATATATGTATTGTTAATTCGGGGTTGTTAGTAATTCAGCTTCAAGTACGCAACACACGATCATGGGGGTGACTCGCGTTTTTCAGCAGTTCGACTTCTGCAACTCGTGGTAGCATCGATGATTCGGCTTTTGTCGTAAATAAGTTAGGTATTCGCAACTCAGGATACTGTTGATGACTCGTGCTTTTCAAAAAATCGACTTTTGCAACTCGTGGTTGTGTCGATGATTCGGCTTTCGTCGTAAATCAGTTTGGTATTCGCAACTCAGGATCGTGTTCTTCAGTAGATCGACTTCTGAATTCGCGGACGAACTAATAATCGTACCCTACCGAGAGTTAGTATCAAGATGCTACGGTGCTTATTTCTAATACAATGCTACAGGAACGAAGAGTAGCTTCGACGAGTTGGTATAACCAACCGGAGTTCGATTCAACAGATCGAAGTCCGATTTAACAGACCGAAGTCTGTTTAAATAAAAGAGTATTTCCTTCGCTAAATTATTGTCCTGATAAGGGCTGGGGAGATCGGGTACAGAGCAATTAAGCAATGAACTTCGCTGCGGTAGCAACCGATCATTCTCTCGATGATTAAAGTAAGTGGAGCTCTCGGTTGGTCGTCGCGCTCATTCGCCGTTTGTGGTTATTGTCGGACGGGTCATTTGCGGCGGTCGTATGATCGATAGTATTGTTGTTTGCCCTTGAAGTAATTGAAACAGTGTATGCAGATTGGTTGGTGATATTCAGAAGTGAATGAAGGGCGATTATATTATATTGGTGGTTAGAGGTTAAAATGTCGTAATTGTGTAGTTAGCGCTAGAACTGTAGATGTAGGAGGCATATGTGTACGGACGACTTTCTTCACGTTACAAGGGGGCGACTAAAACTTCGTTAGATGAACCAGCTAAAAAACTTTTATCTAATCCTGGTGTGACGAGCTACCTACGGAGCGCAAACGAACGAAGCGCTTGAAATTTTTTTTGGACGTGGACAAAGTTTTTTGTTTCGAATGTTCTATCTCTCTCTACAGCTCTTTAGCGGTAGTAAAAAGTTCATATGGATATTCAGACCTGTAGTACCGACTACCACATAGTATTAATATGTACGAGTATATTCTTCTTCTTCTTCTTTAATGGCAGCACCAACAGAAATTTATCTATCAGAACCCGCACGTAGAAAAGTATTCCAAGCGCTTCGGTCTTTTGCGCTCCGTAGAAAGTTCGTCATACCAAGTTTAGATAATAGCTCGTTCACCTGGTCCATCCATCGGAGTTTTGGTCGCCCCCTCCTGTGCCGCCCATCGGATTTATTGCCGAAGACTTTTTGAGCCGGAGCGTTTTCGTTCATTCGTACAACATATCCAAGCCTGCGCATTCGGTCTATTTCAACGTGCTTGACTACGTTGATATTGTTGTACAGCTCATACAGCTCTTGGTTCATTCGACGATGATACTCGCCGTTAACAATGATGGGTCCAAATATTTTGCGAAGTATTTTTCTCTCGAAGACTCCCAGAATAGATTGATCCGCTTGTGTCAATACTAATACTAATACTAATACTAATACTAATACTAATACTAATACTAATACTAATACTAATACTAATACTAATACTAATACTAATACTAATACTAATACTAATACTAATACTAATACTAATACTAATACTAATACTAATACTAATACTAATACTAATACTAATACTAATACTAATACTAATACTAATACTAATACTAATACTAATACTAATACTAATACTAATACTAATACTAATACTAATACTAATACTAATACTAATACTAATACTAATACTAATACTAATACTAATACTAATACTAATACTAATACTAATACTAATACTAATACTAATACTAATACTAATACTAATACTAATACTAATACTAATACTAATACTAATACTAATACTAATACTAATACTAATACTAATACTAATACTAATACTAATACTAATACTAATACTAATACTAATACTAATACTAATACTAATACTAATACTAATACTAATACTAATACTAATACTAATACTAATACTAATACTAATACTAATACTAATACTAATACTAATACTAATACTAATACTAATACTAATACTAATACTAATACTAATACTAATACTAATACTAATACTAATACTAATACTAATACTAATACTAATACTAATACTAATACTAATACTAATACTAATACTAATACTAATACTAATACTAATACTAATACTAATACTAATACTAATACTAATACTAATACTAATACTAATACTAATACTAATACTAATACTAATACTAATACTAATACTAATACTAATACTAATACTAATACTAATACTAATACTAATACTAATACTAATACTAATACTAATACTAATACTAATACTAATACTAATACTAATACTAATACTAATACTAATACTAATACTAATACTAATACTAATACTAATACTAATACTAATACTAATACTAATACTAATACTAATACTAATACTAATACTAATACTAATACTAATACTAATACTAATACTAATACTAATACTAATACTAATACTAATACTAATACTAATACTAATACTAATACTAATACTAATACTAATACTAATACTAATACTAATACTAATACTAATACTAATACTAATACTAATACTAATACTAATACTAATACTAATACTAATACTAATACTAATACTAATACTAATACTAATGTTACCCCGGTTAGCTTGGCCGGAGCAACAGATAATGCTACAAGCAATTTTAAACCTGGAAATAAGAAGAGTCATGACAAGATCATTAGAGATGAAGCTGTGAACCCCTTCCGACCCACAGAATGTGGAAGGTAATGATGATATAGAGCAGACACCGAGGTCTATCCACGAGAAGACAATGGACCAAACAGGAACATCAACTTGCAACTCACATCAACAAGAATTTATCTTGAAAATGAGGATCTCAGAGGAAGAGACTGTTGAAAGATGCCGAAGTGTTCTCCAAAGGATAAGACAGGCCATGAGCAGGCAGAGGAACATAAGTATGGATGTGCAAAATGGGGTTTCCGAGCTAGAAGAGCTTATCGACATCATAGGAGACTACCGCAAAAACTGGAAAGCAGCAGAAGCAGAGAGAGAAAAATCCAAGACAATTACAAGGAAGTTGTGTCGTCACCCAGGATCGACGAAACCTCAACGCCCGTGGCAACACAAGCAAAGCGTAGTGCAACGAGCCCGGCTGAGAAGATCAGACCGGAAAAGAGGCAGAAGGAAGTCACTGACAACATCGAGCGCAGGACAGAAACAAAAGGAGTAAAGCATGGAACTAAGGAAAAGGATACAGCGATTTCAGTTAAAGGAAACCCGAAAGGAGTAAAGAAGAGCCGGCAGAAACTGCCGAGAAACCGGCCAGACGTGGTAGTAATCAAACCCACTGAAGGTCATAGCTACGCGGACGTTTTGAGGAAGCTCAGGGAAGCCTTGTGACCAAAGGGGCCCGATTAATATGTGTACACAAAATTGTATTCCTCTGGGGCCAAAATACTGTGTAGCCACACCCACTCCGCCCACTGATCGATAATTAAAATGCCGTCTGATTATTCATATACTTGTTGTATCAAACGTTGACTTCTCTCTCTATTTTCATACAGTACCCTAACTCAATACCAAATGTCAGCCGTTTTCATGTGATTAAGGCACAATCAAACAAACAGACAAACATTCACATTTATAATATTAACTAGCGGACCCGGCGAACTTCGTCTCGCCCCAATTAAATACATTCAGATAAACTCAGTAGAGAGTGGTATGATAAATAATGTTTTTCGATTAGTTTTGCACCGCAAAAACAAACAACGAAGGCGGTTCTCCATGATCGTCAGTTAAATCACATTGTTTATCAGATTCTTGACAGACAACCGCGTACCGTTGCACAATTTCGGTTGATTCAGATTCCGCAATATGATTATGATCGATCCACCTTTATCTGTAAATTATGCGGCACATGAAGCGAGTTGAACAATTCGGTCGGATTGTTGGTCGCTTCATCCTTGTCAGTCACGCTGTAACAGATTTGTACAAATGCAGTTTTCCAGCGATTTAACTTTCTAAATTGAAATTCTAGTGATCGATGTCTTAATTTTTCGCTGCTAGTAACATACTGTCCATAAATTAATCCAATCAAGTTTTTTATAATTTTGTGCAATGTCATGAGTGGGTTTTCCAACGATGTGAACTCGCAAAAATTTGCAGGGAACGATATCAATTCAGTCGAAACATCAACACGAATTTGGCCATTGCCGAGCGCCAGCAGTTGTACCGAGAATTCAGCAGAAGATGGGAGGTTCTGGAATGAGCTCTTAATTTTTTGGTCAATTACAACTTCTTGACATTGACGACGTTTTCAAGCATGGTTTAAGTAAATCAGCAGCGTTAGACATTGTGAGCAAAGTCATAGCCCCACCAAATCGTGTTAAATCCCCTCGTAAATCCTTTACCGTTCGGTTAACTACTTCCAAAGCTCGTTTATTCGTTATCGCGCATTCACCCAAATTTTGATTTGGCATTCCCGCATGTTCTTCGCTGTTACGAAATTCTTATTCATTGTGTACTTTGACTTTTCAACCGTGAGAAGATTCATCAACAGTTTCAAAGCGGAATATGCAGTTTGACTGCCTTCCAACAATGTGTCAGCTATGCCAGACGATGCAGCGGCTAACGTTATTTGAGATCGTGACCGAATTGTTGCCGAAACCAAAAAAAAAAATGTCTTGGCTGTACCACCCGGAGCATCGAGAAAGTAAATGCCTTCCGTTTCATCGTGAATCGAACACGTTCTTGTACTCGGCATTTAACAGCGGCACATTTGTTTGAACTCATCCGGTCAGGTCATCTAGATTATAGTCTTGCTCCCGTTAAAATTCACGATCGAAAGCATTTTGCATCGAACGATTTGGCGTTGGCATTCCCAATGTCGACAGCGGATTGCTGCACATGCCATCCCGTCGAGTTCGACGGATCCCTAAAAAACTACAAAGTCGTTACGGCATAAATGCCCGCAATACCATTGGATAACATAATTTTTCACACGTAAACTAATTTTCTCAAAATATGATAAAATTAATAAATATCGAAGAGGATATCAATATATTTTTTATCGAAATATTATTTATCTCTTTCCAACCAACATTTAACCGAAATTTTCCACCTAAACATCGTTCAAAACCATCAAATCATGCGAAAGTTGCAAAATTTTGTCGATAAAAAAATCAATTTTATTGCGTTTTTCCGGAATTTTCCGAGTTTTTCCCTAAGAATTTTCTACTTTTCCATTCGAAAAGCCATTCCGTAATAAATGTACACAAAATTCCATACAAAAAACCAATTTTCGATTTTTCCATTTTCCGGACTTTTCTGAAGGATTTACCAATTTTCTTGCATAAAAAACAATTGGAAAAAAAAAGTTGAGAAAATTGGTCCAGCAGCTCTTGATGGGTTACTATATACTTTTTATACATATAGATTTCACAATAAACCGAATTTTTTCAAGCATCGCAACGAATTTTCCACCTTTATGTCGTCTAAAATCATCAAATCAAGCGATACAATGAAAAATTTCGTCGAAAAAATCCAAAATTTTCGAGGTTTTTACGGAATTTTCAGACTTTCCCACCAAGAATTTTTCTATTTTTCCATTCGAAAAGTCATTTCGGAATGATTATACGAAATTTTTCACATTTAAAATGTAAAATTTCAATGGAAAAAATGAATATTTTTGGAAAAAATTAAAATTTTTGGAATTTTTCTATAATTTTCCAACCAAAATATTCTATTTTTCCAATCGAAAAGCCACTATGAAACAGTTGCAAACAAAATGTTATACAAAAATTCAATTTGCGATGCAAAATTTTTCCGAATAAATCAAAATTTTTTCGAGTTTTCCACCGAGAATTTATCTATTTTTCCATTTGGAAAGCCATTTCGGAAAAATTATCCGAAATTTTTCGCAAGTTACATCGTTCAAAACTATCAAATCGTTTGACAAAAAGCAAAATTTAGTCGAAAAATAGTATTAAAATTTTTCGAATTTTTCCGAATTTTCCAACAAAATTTTTTTATTTTTCCATTCGAAAAATCATTTGTAACAATTGCACACAAAATTCCATACAAAAAAGCAATTTTCGGGTTTCCCAATTTTCCGGCTTTTCCGGAGGATTTTCCCAAAATTTTCTTTCGTAAAAACCTACTCCTGGCAATTGAGCCAAATCGGTCCAACCGTTCTCGAGTTTTGCGCTTAGCAACACATTCAGCGACTTATTTTTATATTATAGAATAAGGATAGGGTTTAATCAGCGGATAGATTATAGGTTCCTGTCCCACTCTCAACTTCATGGGTCTGTAGATATATATAATGCCAACCAAAGAACTTGAGCTAAGAGGTGTTGATTACGCCAGATTTATCATCATCAGCTCGGCCCTCAGATCGGATTCACATGGAGCGGTACAATCTCTAAGGCCTTCGGCTCAACCCCTCGCAATGACACACACACACTCCGAATGTATAGTGTTACAACTAAACCACTTTCATTGACCGGTATGTGCGATGGCGGTGGCGGTGAAGTAAACTACAAGTAAACCATCCAAAGGCCAATATTGACAAAAAAAATTTCAGCCTAAATGATAAAAATAAATTTTTTTTAACAAAAAAAAAAAAAAACTTTTTATGTAAAATTTTTCCGAATGTTTCAGCAGTTTCTGCTTTCTGCTCGTGTAGTTGTTGCATGTTTTCATTGGTTTATGGCACACAAGGATGGATGACTCGCATGCGAATAGTTCAAGAGTAAAGATCACGTTTTAATACGGTTGCTGGCTTTTTTAGTTTGGATATTTAAAGATTTAAGACAGCTTAAGTGGATTTGTGTTCATGTACAATTTAAATGTTATTCGAACGATGCCGTAAATGTTGTCTGGTTTGTCCTGAGAGTGTACCCCCGAAATGATGTCCAACTTCTGCCAACTTCTCCTACATCTCGCTGATCATGGCCTGTTGCCTGGCATTTAACATTGTGCCATCCCTCCTCCCCCTGTGCCATCACCTTATGCAAGCACAGAGAGGCCACAATCATCATCATTATTATTGAGTGGTAGCTGGAATTCAGTGCTGTTGTTGTTATTGTTGCACTTTTCCAGTTCGATTTGTTATATTATTTTTATGTATATGAATTTCTTATTTTAAATTTACTTGTAGCTAAAAATAGTCATCCTTGTGTATGCTTGAGTACTGCAGTCGCACACACACGGACACATATGGATTTGCCTCTGTTGTTATTGCCACCGGTGAGTTGCAGCCGCAGTCAATCGTATGCTTTTGGGGCACTGTGTGATTTCTACTGTTTTTGAGCTTTATCTTCTGCCATGGCGGTTGGCCACTTCCTTCTGGCTGTATGTATGTAAGTACTCGTACTCGTACTCGTACTCGTACTCTTACTTGTATGTAAGTATTAAGATGAATGTGGGTTTTTAGTCACATAATAAAAACAATTATAAACACATCATTTTAAACGCGGATGCTGTACAAAAGTACGACAGACAGCATCGCAAATCTCAATCGAAGATAAGAAGACACCATCTACAGTGAAAGAAAATATGGCGTAGTAGGGGAGAACGGAGATGGGGGTAAATGAGATTTTCTTAACAATCGTTATAAATTGAAATTAAAAGTATTGATTGTTTGCTTCACGTGTTCAATGTGTGCCTGGTGTTCGTATGTATGTTTGTTTTGTTTTAATATTTGCAACCAAAGTCACATGAAAGTGATGAGAGGCACAGATGTGCTCGATAAAGGAAGTTTGTGTCTTAAGTCTTTTGTTATTATTATAGACTGGTTTTTGTAAAGGGAGGGAAGCAGAGGGAATTTTTTGTGAAATTTGATGCTTTTGGGGAATGAGATACGTATTGAAAGTGGTTTATATTATTGCCTTAGTTTATAATCAAATTTAAGTTAAAAGTTAATATTGCTGATATTAAATATAAGGAGGTACTATTAAGAAATACAAAAATGTCGACTTTCAGAATTTAACAACGGCTCTCATTTTGGGTATCATTGAATTAGAAAATATCATACAGATAATCCAAAATTTTAAAGACTGTATGAGAACTATATTTATTTTTCATAGTTAAATATATTGATTTTTTTTATCGACACTTTAATCTTAGCATAGAAAGATCAGAAGATTTGAAAAAATTTCGTAAAAAAATATTGAAAAAAGTCACTTTTAAAGGAATGTTTTACTTATCATCCTAGGAAAACATGAAGATATTTTTTAAGATTTTTTCCCCTACGGACAGTAACGCTGACCCATGCCTCAAACTTGTTTTTGTATGGACAAAAATTCAAAATGTATGTTTGTTTGATCATCAGAAAGTTTTTTATCTATAAATAGTTTATGGTTCGATTTTACTCAAATTCAAAGTGTATGTATATATGTTTGGACATAAGACTATTTTTTATGTTTGTTTGGATCCAGTAGGTGGCGATTGCTTATGGCAAGCATAAGTTTTAAATTCTCCATTTAGTAAATTTCTTATAAACAGTTTTTAACATCAAAATTATTGATAAACAAATATTAATTCAACAGATAAAAACAGAATATTGTCTCGAATTTTAATAATCTTGTATGTAGTCGGCACGCACTACGCATGGATAATACATGTACATACATGCATACATTCCTATCTCTATTAATATTGTAATTGTGAATGTTTGTTAGTCTGTTTGTCTATGGGCGGAATGAGCGTGGCAAAGCTTTGTTAAATCTAGAAAAATACATTTTGATACCCAGATAGAATTTGGCAATACAAATATGAATATGCTGACAAATTTTTAATTTTACATCAGTGGGCGGAGTGTGCGTGGCAAAAGTGGGATTTCTGACCAGGATTCTTAGGCTGTTCCAAGTTACATTGGCAGAGGGTAGGTCGGACCGGCCGTGGCATAGTGGTTAGAACACGCGACTACCATGCGGGAGATCACAGGTTCAACTCCTGGCTCCAGTCATCTTAAAACGAAAAAAAAAATCTCCCATTGTCGGCTCCCCTCGAATGTTGTAGACAGCAACTTCGCAGTATTGGTGTCGAGTCAATCGGCGTGTCTAGTAAGAGCTTCTCAAACAGTGACGTTTGCATTCGTCGATAAACAAGTAGATGCCGTTAGTTGTGAATCTAAAAATAGAAAGCGTGTTAATTCACAACAACGCGAGAAGATATCCCATACCTCATTTTTGTGGCGTAAAGCGAAATTAAGTTTTTTTTTTTAGGTCGGCGTCTATAGTGTGACGCCATGATGTTCTTGGTATGTCTCGACATCTTATACCCTGTGGGTTTCACCATTGTCCAGGTTCAAATTTTCAGACAAATAGGCAGACGGCGTGGGCGTGGCAAAACTGTATTTACGCCCTAGAGATATACAATTTGGTATATAGATAGTACTCGGAAGCACATACATATATAAATATGCAAATGAAATTTTCGTTTTAGATTAGCGGATTTTAGCCCTAGAGAGATAAAATTTAGTACATAGATAGCTCTCGGCACTGTAATTACAAATTTACAGACGAAATTTTCCCTAGAAAGATAAAATTTAGTACACAAATTGCTCTCGGCACTATGATTACACATTTGCAGACGAAATTTTTCAAACAATCAAACCATTTATGGCTGTTTTAAAAGAGGCGTTGCACCGCCCACTTCCACCCTGGTTGTAGTTTATACTGCACCAACAACATTTATACCAAATCTCATCTTCATACCTCTATTCGTTCATGAGATGTATCCATTTTAAATTTACATTGTATGGGCAGTGCCACGCCCCTATATCCAATTACAACCAAATAAAGCCGGGGACTATCTACAGGTCAACAGTATCACTTGGTAAAATTTTCGTATCAATCGGTCTATAAGAAAAGCCGTTAGAGCGATTTTTGAAAAGGGGGCTTGGCACCGCCCACTTCCGTCCAGGCTGTAATAAATACTGCACCAACAACATATACACTAAATCTCATCTTCATACCTCTGATGGTTCATGAGATGGCTTTTTAATTTTCAAGTTGTATGGACGGTACCACACCCCTTTTTACAATCACAACCAAGTATGGTCAGGGGCTATCAGCAGGTCATCAGTACCAATTTGTAAAATTTTCGCACCAATCGGTCTATTAGAAAAGCCGTTAGAGCGATTTGGAAAAAGTGGGCGTGGCACCGAAAACTTCCGCTATGGTTGTCATTCTAACTGTACAAAAAACATCATCTTCATATCTGTGATAGTTCATGAGATACAGACGTTTTAAGTTTAAAGATGTAAGCCACGCCCACTGAACCGATTCCTCCATTTTTTTGTTGGATCACGAATTTTGGTGCCAAATGCATCCACACAAATATTAATGACAGTCCTCTAGTTTATGCGTTTTTAAAAATTGGGACCAATGGGAGGGGCCACGCCCACTTGATATATCAAAAATTCATGTAGTCTTTTTTCCCCAACGACTACAAAGGTATATTCAGTGAAAATCGATCCAGCCCTTTCGAATCTATACGGTACATAGAATATGCAAACAAACAATCAAACAAACACAAAGTCATTTGTATACACTCACCCTACGGGTAGGAGGGTATATATCATTTGATGCGACCCAAAAGTGAACAACACATAGAAGAAGTAACTTTAGACAATAGGTTTCTTTGAACCAAATTCGATTCATGAATTGTTAAGTCGTTTGAGTCATGTCCGTCTTTCTGTCTGTCCGGCTGGTACGCACGATAACTTTCGAATGACGCAACCAATTGTTTGAAACTTTGCATAGGTTAATATTTCCCTAAAATTACTTACGGTATTGCAAATGGGGTACAATGAATGCCACGCCTCTTCTGGTACCTCCAATAACAATTTACCATTCCGCCCACTTTAGAAATCATGTAATAATATCGACACAACCAATGCGATCTTGCCCACATTCAGTAGCTATTAAAGGATAGAGTTTTTGAGAAAAAAATTGAAATCTAGCCATACCCTTCTGGAAGCTCCCATACAAATGTACCATTCCGCCCACTTTTAAGATGAAATAATAACATCAATACGCCCAACGCGATTGTTTACAAATTCTGTATTTTGTTAAGCTTTTACAGGATAACGTTTTGGAGAAAAAAACTGGAAGTCTGGCCACGCCCCTTTTAGTGCCTCCCAAACAAATTTACCATTCCGCCCACTTTTGAAATCGAGTAAAAATATCAATACAAGCAACGTGATAACACCCAAATTCTGTATTTTGTTAAGAAAATTTTATATTTTTACTGAGGATGAGGGTCAGTCGGTTTACCCGACTGAAACTTTAGCTGATGAAAATCTATAGCATTTCATCCTCAAACAGGAATCTGTAAGCATGATCTTGGAAGTTTAGTTCTTATACCATTTAAATTTTGTAAGGATGCAAATGTCAATATTTGTTAAGAATGCCGTTTAAATATCTTCTGGCCACACAGTCTCGAGTGAAGAGTCTTAGGAGGTTATTCGCGAACACGTTCTCTGGCACGATCTACGTTTTTGGTATCCATTGAAATTCTAGGTCGGCCGCATTGTGGTTGATTCATTGTTCAACCTGTCCCTATGGATTTCTGCACTCATTTTTTAATAAATTTAATCTATGGAGCTTAATTTCTAGGACGTATGTAGAATGAGCGCAACATTTCTGTTTGGATATGGACGAAGAATCGTTCTACCGATAGTACTCGCGTAAGCAGAAAGTACATTGAGCTTCGCTAAATGACGCCATGGCACTGGATTTTCATTGACGGGTCATGCATTGTGTAACCCTTCTGCCCCACACCTCCATGGCTGACCGATGCAGTTACCGAATTTTTTGGTCTACCTTGTAGAGTACATATTGACAGTTTATTGAGCACCAATGTTGATCCTTGTTTCTAGTTTCTAGGGACGAAGAGGAAAGTTATTTTTTTTAATTTTGTCATCTCCCCTTTGGAAGTATAGTTCAGCCCTGGTAATATTCTGCGACATCTTTATTGTGATGTAAAACAAATAAAACATTTTTGAAATTTAAGGTTTTTTGAATTTCGACAGTGTTTGCTGTTTCCTCAAATTGGTCTCCAAAAACAACTTGCAAGGATTATGGAGACGATTTCGTTAGGCAAAAGTGCAGAATAACGGGCGGGAGCCCAAAAAAAAAATTCCACCCCACCCCAAATACGCTCCAAAATACGAAAATCGAGTTCAAAGTTCACCCTAAGACCCGAGGGCCCGGGGGGCCAAAAAATGGGGCCCCTTGGGTTCTTTGATGACCCCCCATGTGTGTGTACTCAAATGAAATATATTTTCGAGACGAATCCAACGATGTTATTTTTAAATTTCTACGGGTCTCCTGGACCGGGACCTGGACCATTTAAATTTCCGGGATATACCAAAAAACTTTTATAAAAAATTTGAAAAATTATGGGAAAAGTTAGAAAAATTTAAGGAAATAAATTGAAAAATTCTAAAAAAAATAGGAAATCTAAAAACCGAGCGATTTAAAAAAAAAAATTATTTTTTCTGAAAAACCCCTAAGAAATTTAAAAAAAATGGGAAAAAATCATGGAAAATTAGAATAATTTAAGCAAATGAATTGAAAAATTCCGAAAAAATATTAAATGCTATCAAAAATGTGTGAAAATTTTATTTTTTTTTTTTAATTATTAAGGTTTTTTTTTAATAAAACAAAAGAAAATTGAGAAAAATTTAAAAAAAATTAAGAAAACATATGGAAAATTTCAAGAAATATTTAAAAAAAATTCAAGAAAAAGTCCAAAAAGAAATATTTGAAAAAATAAAATTGATTAAAAAAAGGATAAAAGTGGAAAAAATTTAGAAAAATATTAAAAAAAGCAAATTTTTTAATTTTTTTAATTTTTTTTTAATTTATTTTTGTAATTATAATTTTTTTTTGATATATCCCTTTAAATTATTATTTATTTTCTAAATTAGAGTTGTAGCGGTTGAGTTGGTTGAAAAATCGCGCGATTTTTTTAAAAAAAAAATTCTTTTTGGTATATTCGGGGAAAAATATTTTTTTTGTAAATTAGAGTGAAAATGGATATGTTGGGAGTAAAAGCGCCGCAGGCAAAAAAATCGCCCGATTTTTTAAAAATAATTTTTTTTGGTATATCCCGGAAATTTAAATGCCTCTAACTCGGTCCAGGAGACCTGTAGGAACCTAAAAACCCCTGGGCCCCATGGGCCTGAGCGCCAACTTTGACCTACCATTCCGATGTTTGGGTACCAAGACGAAGACAATGGCATATTTTTTTTTAATCGGGCTCCCGCCCCATATTCTGCACTTTAGCCTTTCGTTGTCCTGTCAAAGACTTAAATATGGTTAAATACGTAAAATGAAATAGTAATTGGTCTAATTTAAATAACATATCGTTGACATATATACCACATGGTATAAGTTTATTTATATTTTTCAGCTGAATCTTATAGTTAGCAAAAAATAGTTAAATAATTATATTCAAAATTGATATTGTATAATAAACTCTTTCATGCGATTTCAATACCACAAATACATTTTTGTAGCTCTGCCCTCAAAATGACTGTAACATGGAAACAAAAGACTTAAGCTTCAAACATTCTCTATGCTCTCTCACATACTTCATCAGCACATCGTTTGAGAACGACTATAAACCTCATTCTTTTCATTGGGTGTCATTTAATTAATTAAAATTGTTAATTTCTTAAATAAAATCTCTAACATTTATTTATAATCACAACACTAACTATTTAATGACAAGATTTGTTGCTCGGCATTCATGGTGTTGGTAAGTTCTTGTATCGCAATGTCCAATGGGTGAAAGACAGCGATAAATTATGTTAGTCTTTCAACTAAATGATAGCTTAGTAATGCCGTAAGGCGCTTGGCGCATGAGAAAAAGTCTCGGTAGAGGGAGTGCAATGCGACGACAAGGGACAGCAAAGGAGGGAGGAGGAAGAGGAAGACTTACGAAAACACGCACTACTACTACCTCTACTTCTGGTTAAGGTGATGCTGAACCAAATGTGAGGTGACTAAAGATGAAGTTAAGGTTATTTATCACTTTGGCTATCATTTGAAGACATGTGAACCATCTAACGTTGGCATTTGTGTGACATTTTTGTGGTTGTGGTTGTGTGTGTATGGTAGTTACCAAAGTTTCTTAGCTTTTATGTCTATGGCTGTGCGTATGTAGCTGTATCTGCTGTCTGGTTATCTACCAACCTAAAGAGATGACAAAGTGACTTAACCAAAAATAAAGAAAGACAAAAAGACACTGTCAGCCTCTCTGATGTTGTTGTTATTATTTAGTTTATGTTATTGCCGCTGTTATTGCTGCTGACAATTTTTATCCGACCCGCGTTGATATCTAATGGTTTGAAAATCACATGTCAATGCTCGCTTTTGAACACATCTATCATTTAGTTTGTAATTTCTTTAAAATTTATGGTGTGAGCCGTGTTTTTGCCCTTTTACGTTTTTGTATTTATTAATGCGGTTTTTCTGTTATGTCCCAGTCATTAGATGTTTTCATAGAAAATTGGATTTGCTGCTGATGCTGTTCGAATCGATTCGAATGTTATTGACATCGCGCCGAAATTTGTACTCAATTTGTTGGGTATGAGACCAATCTTAGATTGACTTAGATATTTTAGCTGTTTTTTAATTGTCGCATGTGATGCGATGCTGGTCCCAATTATTATTTTTTTGTTAGATTTTCGTTACTGTTGCGGTATAAATGTAGGACATGGAGGGGTTTGTGCCGGCTGTTCTCATTCCAGAAATAAGATGAAGGAATTAAAAAAAAAGAAGAAATACAATAATAAATAACAAGATAATTGTGTTGGAAAAATTGTGTTTTAAAAATGGGGCATAGTTTTTATTTATTAGACTTATTTTGTACTTAAGTTATTAAAACAGGGTCAGTCGTGGAATGAGAGCATTCAATCAGAATTAGGTTAGAAGAAATTATTATTTATTTTGGCGATCTGAGTTGCATGACTTTTTAGGGCAATTGGGCTGGCAGAAATAATTTATATAATAATTTAAATAATTTTCAAAAATTTGCTCATTTTCACAAAAAAAAAATTATTTCAAATCTGAAAGTAGTAGTTAAATATTAAGTGTTACACAGGATTCCAGTATTTAGGCATTAAGTACATCTGAAAAATCTAATGTTTATTTACCTGTTATTTTTTAATGCTTCTGGGGAATGGGATTTTGCCCTGAGGTTGAAAGTTACTGATTGTCACTCACATGGGAGTGACCAGAAGCGATTCCTGTGGCACTGTCCAAGCAGCTAACTACTTCCGGTCTTAGACCAAGTATTCCCCCGGTAATGACTTTAAAGCAACCGCTTAGAAGTTAGCTAGCGTTAGAAGGTGAAACGTTATGTAACCTAATCGGCATGCTACCACCGATGCGTCTTAGGAAGTAGGTAACAGAAGTTACTGAAGCTCAATACAGGCCCTCTTAGTGGCTTTGGCCTAATAAGCCACTCTCCTTAAACAAAATTTATTATGAAAACACGGAGAATAGATAAAACAAGAACCCCCCCCCCCAAATTTTGACGAAACCCCGCAAACGATATAAGGACCATGATTTAAGGATATGCACCTGGAATGTCCGAACTCTTTACAGAGATGGTGCCTCTATCCAACTGGCGGATGTCTTTGACAAATACAAGGCTGACTTCACCGCCATACAGGAAATGAGATGGACGGGACAGGGATGCACACGACGAAAGAACTGTGACATCTTTTACAGCTGCCATGCAGAAAGACACGAATTTGGATGTGGTTTCATAGTTGGCAAGAGACTTCGACACCTGGTCTCGCGGTTTAACCCTGTAAGTGACCGAATAGCCACCATTCGCATCCGGGCGAAATATTTTTACATCACGCTGATTTGTGTACACGCCCCGACGGAAGATAAAGACGATGAGATTAAAGATGCATTTTACGAGCGCCTAGAGGAAACATACGACCGCTGCCCTGGCCACGACATTAAAATTGTTCTGGGAGACTTTAATGCAAAAATAGGAAGGGAAGATGTTCTTGGTCCATCGATCGGTAAATTCAGCCTGCATACCGACACGTTAGACAACGGGTTTAGGCTGGTTGGTTTCGCAGCGGGAAGGTACATGGTAGTAAGTGGAACCAGATTCTAGCACAAAGATATCCACAAGGCAACTTGGCTATCCCCCGATCAAAGCACCAAAAAATCAAATTGATCATGTGGTAATTGATGAAAGGTATGCATCTAGTGTCATGGACGTGCGTGTGACAAGTGGTGCTAATATTGGCTCGGATCATTACCTGGTTGCAGCCAAGGTGCGCACAAGATTGAGCAGAGCGTAAAAAGCACGTAACCTAACACAAAGAAAGCTGGACATCGCGAAGCTGCAAACCCCAGAGATTGCTACTGCCTACTCCAACCAGCTCTACCAACTTTTACGACACAACGCATCTACTTCTGACGTTCCCGATACACAGTGGCAGCATATTGCGCATTCCATGGCAACCGCCGCAACAACCGCGATAGGATATGAAAAGCGGCACTCAGATGAATCCTGGTACGATGAAGAATGTCGCATAGCGTCTGAGGAACAGGATGCTGCTTATAGGGCAACGCTACAGCCAATTGTAACCCGTGCTGTTAGGGAACGGTATAAGGAGATAGCAAAACAGGCGAGACAGCTATTTAGGCGAAAACAAAGTCAGATGAAGGAACGGGAGAACGAGGATATAGAGCGCTACAGGGATAGAGGTGTGGCCCGAAAATTTTATCAGAAAGTAAGAGCAAATGGATACGGTAATGGCATCCCCACCTGTAAGGACTGTGATGGAAATCTGGTCACGGATACGCAGAGTGTGCTGCTCATATGGAGAGAACACTTCCAGCAACTGCTGGTTCCAGAAGGCAGCGCACGTGAAGTTATCACGCCAATTGTTGACGACGGCTTAGATTGCCCAGCATCAAGTCAAGCCGAGGTAAGAAGAGCAATATCGCGGCTGAAAAACAACAAAGCAGCCAGTGCCGACGGTCTGCCCGCAGAGCTCTTCAAGTTCGGTGGCGAGGAGCTGATAACGAGCATGCACCAGCTCCTGCGCACGGTTTGGCTTAAAGAGTGCATGCCTGACGATTGGAATGTAAGCGTATTATGTCCTGTGCTAAAAAAAGGTGATCCAAGTGTGTGCTCCAACTACCGCGGGATCAGCCTTTTACCCATCTCATATAAGTTCCTGTCGAGTGTGCTATGTAAAAGACTAAAGCCAGTGTTATCCAATCTGATCGGGCCTTATCAGTGTGGCTTTAGACCTGGAAAATCAACAACTGACCAGATTTTCACACTTCGGCAAATCCTGGAAAAGACTCAAGAGAAACAGATCGACACGTATCATCTTTTTGTCGACTATAAAGCTGCCTTCGACAGCCCGATACGGCAGAAATTACTCGAAGCCATGGCTGAGTTTTTTATTCCAGCGAAGCTGATACGTCTTTGCGGAATGACGCTGACTGACACGAAGTCTTCAGTGAAGATTGGCAAGGACCATACGGAGCCATTCTATACCAGACGAGGCCTAAAACAAGGCGACGGCCTATCGTGCGATATCTTCAACATTGTGATGGAGATGATAATGAGAAAAGCTGCAGTAAACACGAGTGGCACTATATTCAACAAAAGCCATCATCGGTCGAAAACTGCGGGATGTGACTGCAGCCTTCTCAGGTATACAGAAGGAATCAGCGAATATGGGCCTAACGGTGAACGAGGACAAAACGAAGTTATTAGTTTCAACGAACAAAGAATCTACACGTTTGGGAAACTGCGTAAACGTTGACAACTATAATTTCGAGGTGGTAGATAACTTTGTCTACCTAGGCTCCGCCATTAATAAAGCAACTAATGTCAGCCTAGAAATCCGGAGAAGAATCCTGCTTGCAAATAAATGCTACTACGGACTAAGCAAGCGAATCAATGACAGAGCCCTCTCTCGACGAACAAAACTCCAGCTGTACCAGTTCTACCTATCTTAATGTATGGCTCAGAATCCTGGGTTGCGACACAAGCGAATGAATCGGTTCTGGCGGTATTCGAGTGAAAAATACTCCGTAAAATATATGGGCCCATCATCGTTAAAGGAGAGTATCGGCGTCGTATGAATCATGAGCTGTACACTGACATTGACGTGGTCAAACGCATTAAGGTGCAACGGTTGCGTTGGCTAGGTCATGTTGTACGAATGGCCGAAAATCGAGTCTTCGACAATGAACTCGATGGACGGCGCAGAAGAGGGCGACCAAAACTTCTTTGGAAAGACCAGGTTACTGAGAACCTTACAGAACTCGATGTGACTAACTGGAGGTGAAGCGCAGAAGATCGATGCCCTTATAATAGTTTTCTACGTGCGGTATATAATCCACTGGGATTGCATAGAAGTACCAGCTAAGTAAGTAAGTAAGTTTATACTTCTGGAGCGGAAAATCTGCACATTCACATCCAACTCATAGTTCTTCCTCCCGTTGTCGTTGCCAGTTTTCCCATAAGCTAAACATTTAATCAACACCACAATTTATCTTCATTCCTTAACATTTGTTCACTTGAAATTGAGTTTGAAAGTAATACAATATTCTCCCATCTAAGAAATATTCTTTTCATCTGGAAATAATTCGATCCCACGATTTATCATTGGCCTAATGAACACTTTACAGTGTTCGTTAGTGTGTTAAGATAACTTCTAATTAGCTGCTGATTCTCAAGATTTCAAATGTTTTGTTTGATTGTTTGTGTTTTGTGAGTACTGTGTGGCTTTTCAGTTTTAATCAAGTCAACGGCCAGCCACTTCGCTTAGTCAGAAAGAAAGTTCGTTTCTTAAGTCTTTTGTTTTCTGGTATAGCATTAAATCTCCGTGTAATAACAAGAAACCAACAATTATGCCAACACGTAAAGCTTTATATATTGAGAATAAAATAAGAGAGTAAACAACATTGAACAAATATAATATATAATTACAATGCATATAAATATACTAGTAATTTAGAGCCGAGTCATGCCTCGGCTGGGTTTGATGTGATTATTTAAAGATACGCAACGCCAACAAACGTTGAGTTCTCCAAAAATTTCTTCGCAGCCATTTCCATTTTTTATGCAAATTAGTTTTACACACTCTGATTATATTTAAATTCATGCCATGACAAAATAGTTCAAGTAAAAGCATAATGCCTGCAAATAAGAAAAGAAAAATAAGTTGCTAGAGAAAGACATAAAAGAATAAAGGAAAAGCGGAACAACAGCTAAAGGAAAGACTTGCTGGTAATTATCTTAATTAAGCAAAGTGTTGTATATGCCACAGCTCTTTTCAATTCACACTCTAGTTCTTTGTTTTGCCTTACCTGCCGCTGTGTAGCCCACAACGAGCCCAATAAAGGCCCCCTGTAACATACGCAGATTCAGGGGCTGTATAATTGCAATATCCTGTGGCTTTTTCATTTCTGCATTGTCAGCACTTTTGCCATTGGACTCATTGGAACTTCCAGACTCTTCGGCATTTTTAGATTTCTCTGTGGTTTGTTCTTGTGCGGATCGTTTCTTTTTCTTCTTCAGGTCCGTGCTGATCATGCGTGATTGCGTTTCATACTCAGCTGTGGTCATTTTCTCGAGAATGCCACCCTCGAAAAGATGAATAAGCCTATGTAACAATTTATTGAAAACTCTGCTTGATTTTTTTTTTAAAAAACTTACACATCATTCAAACTGTCTAAAAAAGGACAGCCAATCTGTACAGCCACGGCTGAATAACGGGTATAGAGTTTGTGACTTAGTTGAAAAGTTTTGGAACCTGCAATAAGATTATAGTCTACATATTTACATATTTTATAGATTTATTCTTTATATTTATATTTATATTTATATTTATATTTATATTTATATTTATATTTATATTTATATTTATATTTATATTTATATTTATATTTATATTTATATTTATATTTATATTTATATTTATATTTATATTTATATTTATATTTATATTTATATTTATATTTATATTTATATTTATATTTATATTTATATTTATATTTATATTTATATTTATATTTATATTTATATTTATATTTATATTTATATTTATATTTATATTTATATTTATATTTATATTTATATTTATATTTATATTTATATTTATATTTATATTTATATTTATATTTATATTTATATTTATATTTATATTTATATTTATATTTATATTTATATTTATATTTATATTTATATTTATATTTATATTTATATTTATATTTATATTTATATTTATATTTATATTTATATTTATATTTATATTTATATTTATATTTATATTTATATTTATATTTATATTTATATTTATATTTATATTTATATTTATATTTATATTTATATTTATATTTATATTTATATTTATATTTATATTTATATTTATATTTATATTTATATTTATATTTATATTTATATTTATATTTATATTTATATTTATATTTATATTTATATTTATATTTATATTTATATTTATATTTATATTTATATTTATATTTATATTTATATTTATATTTATATTTATATTTATATTTATATTTATATTTATATTTATATTTATATTTATATTTATATTTATATTTATATTTATATTTATATTTATATTTATATTTATATTTATATTTATATTTATATTTATATTTATATTTATATTTATATTTATATTTATATTTATATTTATATTTATATTTATATTTATATTTATATTTATATTTATATTTATATTTATATTTATATTTATATTTATATTTATATTTATATTTATATTTATATTTATATTTATATTTATATTTATATTTATATTTATATTTATATTTATATTTATATTTATATTTATATTTATATTTATATTTATATTTATATTTATATTTATATTTATATTTATATTTATATTTATATTTATATTTATATTTATATTTATATTTATATTTATATTTATATTTATATTTATATTTATATTTATATTTATATTTATATTTATATTTATATTTATATTTATATTTATATTTATATTTATATTTATATTTATATTTATATTTATATTTATATTTATATTTATATTTATATTTATATTTATATTTATATTTATATTTATATTTATATTTATATTTATATTTATATTTATATTTATATTTATATTTATATTTATATTTATATTTATATTTATATTTATATTTATATTTATATTTATATTTATATTTATATTTATATTTATATTTATATTTATATTTATATTTATATTTATATTTATATTTATATTTATATTTATATTTATATTTATATTTATATTTATATTTATATTTATATTTATATTTATATTTATATTTATATTTATATTTATATTTATATTTATATTTATATTTATATTTATATTTATATTTATATTTATATTTATATTTATATTTATATTTATATTTATATTTATATTTATATTTATATTTATATTTATATTTATATTTATATTTATATTTATATTTATATTTATATTTATATTTATATTTATATTTATATTTATATTTATATTTATATTTATATTTATATTTATATTTATATTTATATTTATATTTATATTTATATTTATATTTATATTTATATTTATATTTATATTTATATTTATATTTATATTTATATTTATATTTATATTTATATTTATATTTATATTTATATTTATATTTATATTTATATTTATATTTATATTTATATTTATATTTATATTTATATTTATATTTATATTTATATTTATATTTATATTTATATTTATATTTATATTTATATTTATATTTATATTTATATTTATATTTATATTTATATTTATATTTATATTTATATTTATATTTATATTTATATTTATATTTATATTTATATTTATATTTATATTTATATTTATATTTATATTTATATTTATATTTATATTTATATTTATATTTATATTTATATTTATATTTATATTTATATTTATATTTATATTTATATTTATATTTATATTTATATTTATATTTATATTTATATTTATATTTATATTTATATTTATATTTATATTTATATTTATATTTATATTTATATTTATATTTATATTTATATTTATATTTATATTTATATTTATATTTATATTTATATTTATATTTATATTTATATTTATATTTATATTTATATTTATATTTATATTTATATTTATATTTATATTTATATTTATATTTATATTTATATTTATATTTATATTTATATTTATATTTATATTTATATTTATATTTATATTTATATTTATATTTATATTTATATTTATATTTATATTTATATTTATATTTATATTTATATTTATATTTATATTTATATTTATATTTATATTTATATTTATATTTATATTTATATTTATATTTATATTTATATTTATATTTATATTTATATTTATATTTATATTTATATTTATATTTATATTTATATTTATATTTATATTTATATTTATATTTATATTTATATTTATATTTATATTTATATTTATATTTATATTTATATTTATATTTATATTTATATTTATATTTATATTTATATTTATATTTATATTTATATTTATATTTATATTTATATTTATATTTATATTTATATTTATATTTATATTTATATTTATATTTATATTTATATTTATATTTATATTTATATTTATATTTATATTTATATTTATATTTATATTTATATTTATATTTATATTTATATTTATATTTATATTTATATTTATATTTATATTTATATTTATATTTATATTTATATTTATATTTATATTTATATTTATATTTATATTTATATTTATATTTATATTTATATTTATATTTATATTTATATTTATATTTATATTTATATTTATATTTATATTTATATTTATATTTATATTTATATTTATATTTATATTTATATTTATATTTATATTTATATTTATATTTATATTTATATTTATATTTATATTTATATTTATATTTATATTTATATTTATATTTATATTTATATTTATATTTATATTTATATTTATATTTATATTTATATTTATATTTATATTTATATTTATATTTATATTTATATTTATATTTATATTTATATTTATATTTATATTTATATTTATATTTATATTTATATTTATATTTATATTTATATTTATATTTATATTTATATTTATATTTATATTTATATTTATATTTATATTTATATTTATATTTATATTTATATTTATATTTATATTTATATTTATATTTATATTTATATTTATATTTATATTTATATTTATATTTATATTTATATTTATATTTATATTTATATTTATATTTATATTTATATTTATATTTATATTTATATTTATATTTATATTTATATTTATATTTATATTTATATTTATATTTATATTTATATTTATATTTATATTTATATTTATATTTATATTTATATTTATATTTATATTTATATTTATATTTATATTTATATTTATATTTATATTTATATTTATATTTATATTTATATTTATATTTATATTTATATTTATATTTATATTTATATTTATATTTATATTTATATTTATATTTATATTTATATTTATATTTATATTTATATTTATATTTATATATATATTTATATTTATATTTATATTTATATTTATATTTATATTTATATTTATATTTATATTTATATTTATATTTATATTTTTATATTTTTATATTTTTTTTATTTTTATATTTTAAAATTTTTATGTTTTAATACTTTAGTATTTTTAATTTTTATGTTATTTTTATATTGTTTTTCTTAAACCATTACCATATTGCTGTATATTAAAAAACAACGTTTCCCTTCCTCCCAATACCGCCTTGTTTTCCAGACCATCGCCTATCAAACGTATACCAGCCTCCACAGAATCAATCAGATATCCTTCTTCATCAGGACTTTGTATCTTCATTAGAGCATAAAGTTGACGAAATATTTCGGTGCCATTCTGAAAATAATCACATCATCATATTGACCTTTCCTACATCCAACGGATATCATTGGCACCACTAACCTCCAACATTTCCAAGGAAGAACTTTCCTTTTCCACAAATAGCTGATAGCCATCCTGGATCATTGCTTTTTGCAGACGATGCAATGTATTAATGGGTGGTTCACGAGCTGGTCGGGCAAATTGCGAGGTCAGTTGGGCCGAGTAGACATCAGCCAAGACATAAGTGGCTGCAATCCAGTAGACAATCATAAGGAACTTGGCCCTAGAACCATGATACAATTCCTGGCAGGCTGAAAAAAGGACCATCACTAAGTTCATAATTTATTACAAGGACCTTGTCCTCACAACTTACATTGTTTCAAAAACAGCTGCACCGAAAACCAGATACACTTGTTAAACAAATTTGGTGGTAATTGTTCCTCTTTCTCTTGCGTCACTAAATTGCTTTCAAGTTTTGCCAATGTCCTCATATATTTTGTTTCAATTTTTGTGATTTCTTTTATGTAGGCCATGTGATAAGAACATTGCTTGTGTTTATTTCTCCTGACTGCCTTAAAGTCCGGCTGCCATGTATAGGGCAGATATATAATAAAATAGAATACCGGTCCCGATACTATGACGGTCAAAATCAAATAAGGCCACACGTCTGCCTTGAAGGGTCGCAATATGGCCAAGGCTTCATTGAGACGGCGAGGAGCATGAGTAGCAAAGGCTCCCGAATCTGCTAAGGTGAAAAAAGAAAATTCAATGGCCTTGCGTCTTTCCCAACTCAAGGAAACATCGCCCAAAAAGAAGTCTGCCAGCTGCAAACGATTTTACATTGTACAACTAAACATTGTTGTCCTTTATAGTTAGTAGTGAACATACCCCATGTTGTAGCAGCCCTATGCCTCCGGTAAAGGACTCATTGGCTTCATTGTCTGTCCTTAGAGATCCTTGCGTCCTTCCTGGCGTTTCGATGTAAACAAATTCAAAATTCATACGCCTAGCCAGAAGTTGCATGAGACGATGATCTCTGCCTCCGGTAACATTAACCTCTTTGAATTCTAAAGAATCTTCGGAGAAATAATATTCATCGGATGTCGCAGTTTCGTAGGAGCCATTTGTGTACGATTCATTGTCGTAGTTTACCCAAAACCAAGGAGGGGACTGAAATGAGAGAGCGATTGTCGGAGAAACCGGTTTAATTAATAATTATAAAATAATAATTAAAAACTAAAAATTAAACATTAAAAATTAAAAAATAAAAAATAAAAAATAAAAATAAAAATTAAAAATTTAAAAATTAAAAATTAGAAATTAAAAATTAAAATTTAAACATTAAAAATTAAAAATGAAAAATTAAAAATTAAAAATTAAAAATTAAAAATTAAAAATTAAAAATTAAAAATTAAAAATTAAAAATTAAAAATTAAAAATTAAAAATTAAAAATTAAAAATTAAAAATTAAAAATTAAAAATTAAAAATTAAAAATTAAAAATTAAAAATTAAAAATTAAAAATTAAAAATTAAAAATTAAAAATTAAAAATTAAAAATTAAAAATTAAAAATTAAAAATTAAAAATTAAAATTTAAAATTTAAATTTTTTGAAATTTTAATTTAAAATTAAAAATTTAAAATTTTAAAATTTAAAATTATCTTATGAACTGACATAGGTATGAAGAGAAGATTTGGTATATATGTTGTTGGTACAGTACGAATTACAGCCAGAATGTAGATGGGCGGTGCCACGCCCGTTTTTAAAAAAACTTTTATAACAGCCATAATAATAGTTTGTTCATCTTGAAAGTTTCACGGTATGTTACAGTTGGCCTAGTGATATGAATACGCTATTTGGAACCAAGTTGGTAAATGTAGTTTAAGCCCTAGAGAGATAGAACTTGATATATAGTAAGCACTCGACACAACAATTACAAATTTTCTATCAGTGGGCGGAGTGGTCGTGGCTAAACTGTGTTTTAGCCGTAGAGAGATACAATTTAGTATATATAAAATACTCGGCACTACAAGTTAGAATTTGCTGACGATATTTGTTATTTTAGATAGTAAGCAGAATTAGCGTGACAAAAATGTTCTTTTATCCACAAAGAGATGAAGTTTAGTACACAGATAGCATTTTTGCTCAGCGCACAGTGGACCGTTTTATATAAATTGTTGCTTTAGTCACACTCAAAAAGTCTTGTGTCACAAACTTTGTGTTGGTGGTCGTGTCACGATTAACTGTAACTTGTTGCAATTCAATATTGACATTAATGGTAACATATTGATTTAAGGGAATAAGACTAATTTGTATGGTATGTATCAGTTGGACAGCATGGCCCATAGTCCTCCAGTTTGGCGGTTGGAAGTTATGGTAAAGTTTTTTTATTTTTTTTTTTCAAAAATAGGTTATTTTGTATGGAAAGACCCAAAAAGGATCAGCCGATATAACCCATATTCATTCCTGATACAGGTAAGCGTTTTCCTTGCGCAAAGTTTGAAAGTATTCCGTGAACTTGCAACCGGAGAAAGTTTAAGTCGGAAGAGCCGACTTACATATACCCCCACCATCAGTAAAGCATAAATTTTTCTAGTATATTGATATTCTTACTTGATTTCTAAAATGGGCGAAATGATATATTTGTATGGGAGGTACCAGAAGTTGGGTTGTGGCCAAGTAGCCCTACTTGTAGGGTGGGGGCTTGTAAAAGAGATATGTATGTAATTGTATATGGATGCATTCGGTCATTTGTATGGGTGGTATCTGTAGGCGTGTGGTAAATGTGTCGGTTTTCCAAGGATTTGTATACTTCTTCTTTACTGGCAGCAACAACAGAAATTCATCTATCAGTAGCCGCACGAAGAAAAGCATTCCAAGCGCTTCGGTCTTTTGCGCTCCGTAGATAGTTCGTCATACCAAGCTTACTTAACAGTTCCGTCACCTGGTCCATCCATCGGAGTTTTGGCCGTCCCCTCCTGCGCCGCCCATCGAGTTTATTGCCGAAGACTTTTCGAGCCGGAGCGTTTTCGTCCATTAGTACAATGTGTCCAAGCCAGCGCATTCGGTCTATTTGAACGCGCTTGACCACGTCGATATCGTTGTACAGCTCATACAGCTCATGATTCATTCGACGACGGTACTCGTCGTTCACGATGATGGGTCCAAATATTTTGCGGAGTATTTTTCTCTCGAAGACTCCCAGAATAGATTGATCCGCTTATGTCATTACCCAGGATTCTGCGCTGTAGAGCAAGACAGGTAGGATCAGAGTCTGGTAGAGCTGGATCTTTGTTCTTCGAGAGAGCGCTTTGTCGTAAAATCTCGATCAATACTCGTCTTTTGATTTCGAGGCTACCATTATTATTTTTGTTTATGGCGGAGCCAAGGTAGACAAAATCATTTACCACTTCAAAGTTATAGTTGTCAACGTTCACGCAGCGTCCCAGACGAGTGGACTCTTTGTTCGTTGAAACAAATAACTTGGTTTTGTACTCGTTTATCACCAGACCCACTTCAGCCGACTGCTTTTCAATGCTCGAAAAAGCCGCAGTAACATCTCGCAATCCACGTCCAATAATATCTATATCATCAGCATACATGTGGCTTTTGTTAAATATGGAGCCATTCCTGTTTACTGCTGCTTTCCGCATGATGATCTCCATTGCGATGTTAAAGAGATCGCAGGACAGACTATCGCCTTGTCTAAAGCCTCGCTTGGTAGAAAATGGCTCTCAGTCCAATCAGGTTCGCCAGAAAGGGGCTTTAGTCTTTTACATAACACACTAGACAGGACCTTGTATGCGATGGGTAAAAGGCTAATAGCGCGATAGTTGGTACACACACTAGGATTGCCTTTCTTATGCACGGGACATATGACACTCAGATTCCAATCATCGGGCATGCACTTCCTGAGCCAAATCGTGTTTATGAACTAGTGCATGCATGTTACTAGCTCATCGACGCCGGCTTTAAAAGCTCTGCCGGCAGTCCATCGGCTCCCTCAGCTTTATTATTTTTAAGCCGCGCAATTGTCGTGCTGATCTCGTTTTGGCTCGGTGGTGGACAGTCTACTCCATTGTCGATGATTGGTGCGATTTCGTCAGTTATGCTGCCTTCGGGAACGAGAAGAGTTTGAAAGTGTTCCCTCCATATTTGCAGCACACTCTGAGTATCCGTGACTAGATTTCCGTCTCTGTCCTTACAGGTGGGGATCCCTGTTCCAAAACCTATACTTTTTACCTTTTGGTAGAACTTTCGGGCCTCACCTCTATCCCTGTAGTTTTCGATATCCTGGCTCTCTCTTTTCTTCCACAGACGCTTTTTCCGTCTCTCTTTATAACGCTCCGTCACCGCACGCGTCGCCATTGGCTGCAGTTTTGCCTTGTATGCTGCATCCATTTCCCCTTTTTTCTTCTTCTTTTTTTTATTCTTCGTGTTTTCATAATCAATTTTGTTTAAGGAGAGTGGCTTATTAGGCCACCGTTCCCGATCCTAGTTTCTTGGGGCTGCCAAAGTCACTAAGAGTGCCTGTGTTGAGCTTCAGTAACTTCTGTTACCTACTCCCTAAGACGCATCGGTGGTAGCATGCCGATTAGGCTACTCAAGATTTCGCCTTCTAACTCTACCTAACTTCTAAGCGGTTGCTTTAAAGTCTTTGCCCGGAAAATACTTGGTCCAAGACCGGAAGTAGTTAGCTGCTTAGACAGTGCCACAAAGGAATCGCTTCTGGTCACTCCCAAGTGAGTGACAATCAGTCACTTTCCACCTCTGAGCCAGGTCACATTCCCCAATTAAACTAAACAAATTTAAATATTTTCCAGTGGTCTGTTTGGAAGTTGTGGAAGAAATATTAATTTTTTCAAAAAAATATGTAAAAAAATATGCCATCCTGGCCATATCAGACAGACGGATATGACTCAACCGTCTGAAAAGAATTTAGCCTTAAAATACTTGGGCTCTAATACGTCTCCTTCTATGTGTAGTGCATTTTATCGTATCAAATGATATATATCCTCATCCTTAAGGGTAAAGGTATACAAAGTTGAGCTATGCTCCATGTTCTATTTACTCACATGAAAGACGGGTACACGAAAAACACGTCCTTGGAAATTTGAATACACACTCGAAGCGGCTGGCAATAAAGGCTCCTTACTCAGACCCAAATTGTCACCATCGTACCAGCTGACCAAAGACAAACGACCATTGCCATCTGGATGAGCCTGATTGTAATAAATTCTGAAACTTAGAAAGACAGACATATTATAAGTAGATAGAAATGGAAAATAACATTACATTAAATTTGACTCTAAAAGTTTGTAGTAAATAAAAAAAGTTCGTTAAAAAATTCTTAACAATTTGAATTAAGCAGAAACTTTTTTGAATTGAATTGCAAATTATTCCAGAAACAGATACTTATTTTGCTTATTAGCATTAAGATTACTAATTTTTCTTCTGAAATGTACCCTTTTTTCATAAAGTTTCAACTTTACTGTTAAAGTTCTTGGAAATCGGAAAATTTGATCAAAAATTCTCTATAAATTTAGCAAAGCCTAAATCGTTTTTCAATGATTTGAAATTTTCAAACACTTTTTTAAGTGTCTTACTATTATATTCCTCTACAACTCACGCTTTTTTCCGGGGTCTCGTTATGACCACCGTCCTCATAGGTTCACGAAACGTTACCTCTTTCATCTTGGGCGGATATTTGGCACCCCAATAGAAAATGAACAAACTCAAACGATGGGCCAGTTTACGTTCTAAAATCTTTTGAGTCAATTCAAATGGTTGACAAAATATCAAATTAACACTTTCTATGGAACCCAAAAGACTTGACTCGATAAACTGAAAAAATAATTCATCATCATAGAAAATGACCGATTTGAAATACAACAAATGCAATTTCAAAATAAACTCATCAATGTGAAATTGTAAATCTTTAGCAGCAGCAGCAGCGTAGTTGGTATCATTTAACCACGAAGACACGGAGTCGTTAAAAGGTACTGGTCTGCTGCGCTTAACCAAAATAGCCAGCTGGCGGGGTTTTAAGCCTTTAATGATTTGGGATAAAGCTGAAGATATAAAAAGAATTAACAAATATTTAATTTGAATTAAAATTAAATGGTTACTTAATACCTATTGAAACTTCTGAAGCATTTCTTTCCAACTCTAGCGTTACCATTGAATTTCCCAGGGCAATTAGGCACCATAGTACAAAGAGTTTGCCAATAACCATTTCAGTGCCTTAATGGTCTCCATCAACCGCTTTTGTTGTTATTGTTTTTTTCACTTTTCACTGTTCTCTTTTAAAAGGACTTCTAATACACTTTGCCATGGGCTATTGCTTTGCAGCGGTCTTTTATAGCTTAGTAGAGCACAGGTGTTTATTGCTGATATCATATTCATTTCTCTAAGAACTGTGCCTATACATTGATGGCCGTCCAATTATTACTTCAAGTCCTGATGCATTGTTGCTAAATATCAACTGTCATGTTAGTTAGCATGCACTGTATAGAGTGTCAAGTTGCATGTCAATTTTATGATAGATATGTATGTGTAAACCAGGGGTGGGGGGAGGGTTATTGCAGTGGGGTCTTAAGTTATTGAGAGAATACTATAAATTGTTAACAAAATGAACTTTTACTGAAATAATGTTATTGGCTATAATGTTTTTATGCATTTATGAGTTTAGAGAAGGAGTTTACTAATTTTCACATCTTAATTATTTTAAGGACTTGAATTAATGATATGTTGACATCTTTATTTCTGATTTTTCTATAAATTTGAATATTTAAGTTTTTCACCGGTATGTCAAACTCCGGAGTCAATATTTAATTTGGAATTTCAATGAATTTTTGCCAAGTGGTCAATGACAAAATTGCTATAGACGAGTTACATGTTACACTATATCTTTGAATTGTATCTCTAGGCAAATTAGTTATGCATCCTTTCTTGTGCCTCCCGGTCCGAACACATTGATAAAAATCTTAATTTGTGTAAAAGGTTGTGTTGGAGTGAACCTTTCGATTCTTTTATGTATAACAAAAGCAAATTTTGCTTTCGTTACCACTTGAACTCTGACCTATTTCATGGTCTCTTATCTCGTCCTTTGTTTAAATATTTGAGAAAACACTTGAATTCTATAAAGGAGAACTATGAAAAACTCACCTTAATGATAAGAGAATCCAAAAAAAAAGGATCGTAGATAACATAAAAACGTAACCTTAACCGTCAAAGACAAATACTAAACAACACGGGTGTAGGAGTAATATAAATGAAACCCATTCAAAAGAAAAGCGCAGAGTACAAATAAAGCGATAACAGGAGATATATATTGCAAGGCCGAGATTTATTTAGGACTCCAAAATGATGTATGCATTGGTTAAGTAGTTATAGCCATTGTTTGTTATGGTCAAAACCTCTTTAAATTATTAGGGGTTGTTTAAGAGTTAAATGAAAGCGGAGGGAAGACAAATTTCTATAAAGCAATGGTTTTGTAGTGCAGTAAGGTCTATGGTTAGGTAGGTGAATGAGTAGTGCAGTTAGTGCAGTAAGGTCTATGGTTAGGTAGGAGAATGACAGACAGTCAGGTTGTGTTGGTTTTCCTAAGCGACTGTTCACCTGTGAGGGTCTTCTTTAAAGTGTTTACGTTGTTGTCATTGTAATAATGTGTCAATGAATTATAACGTCAATTTGATGTATACACAATATAATATTACATGTCATTGATATTTGGAGATTGGAGATCACAATCATGATGATACTGATATTGATTGTGATTGACCGTAACCAGAGGGGTGGAATATATCAATGACATGATGACATTGTTAATAAAATCTAAGCAGGAAATGATGAGTTCCATTACAGGTGATATTAAGGCAATGCCATGACAATAAGACGGTTTCCTCTTTTACAATAGTCTGACCACCGAATTAGCTTAGGAACTATAGTTTGTTCTTTTCCTTTTTAGGATTTATATAAACCAGTTGTTTCCCTCGAACAATTCAATGTTATTTTCGTTTGAGCGATTTAAATCTTACATTAGTTATAATTATACCCTCACCCTACTGGTAGGAGGGTATACATCATTTGATACGACCCAAAAGTGTAACACATAGAAGGAGTCTTTTTAGACCCTAAGTTTCTTTGAACCAAATTTGATTAATGACTATATAAGTCGTTTGAGCCATGTCCGTCCGGCTGGTAAGCATGATAACTTTCGAAAGACGAAACCAAATGTTTTGAAACTTTGCACAAGTTAATATTTCCCTACTTATGGTATTTAAAATGGGCTAAATAGCCACGCCCATTCTGGTACCGCCCATACAAATTTACCATTTCGCCCACTATAGAAATCGAGCAATAATATCAAAATACCTAACGCGATCCTGCCCAAATCCTGTATTAAGTAAAACTAAATGAAGATAAAGTTTTGGAGAAAAAACTGTTAGTCTAGCCATGTCCCTTCTGGTACCTCCCATACAAATGAACCATTCCGAATATATACATCGAGTAATTCTGCATTAAGTAAATCAGGATAATGTTTTGGAGAAAAAAACTTTAGAAATTGAGTTATAACATCAATATACTACAAAATTGTTATGTTTTACTGAGGGTGAGGGTACATGTAAGTCGGTTTTCCCGACTTAGACTTTCTTACTATTTTTTTAGTTATTTGATCAAGAAAAGAACAACCAAATATTTGATTGTACAATTGTGCAAAATCTTAGTTATACTCAATATTTAAATGAACAGTTTTGAAACTTATTCTTCTTTACTGGCAGCAACAACAGAAATTCATCTATCAGTAGCCGCACGTAGTATATCATTCCATGCGCTTTGGTCTTTTGCGCTCCGTAGATAGTTCGTCATACCAAGCATACTTAACAGTTCCGTCACCTGGTCCATCCATCGGAGATTTGGTCGCCCCCTCCTGCGCCGCCCATCGAGTTTATTGCCGAAGACTTTACGAGCCGGAGCGTTTTCGTCCATTCGTACAACGTGTCCAAGCCAGCGCATTCGGTCTATTTGAACGCGGCGCTTGACCACGTCGATGTCGTTGTACAGCTCATACAGCTCATGATTCATTCGCCGACGATACTCGCCGTTCACGATGATGGGTCCAAATATTTTGCGGATTATTTTTCTCTCAAAGACTCCCAGAATAGATTGATCTGCTTGTGTAATTACCCAGGATTCTGCGCTGTAGAGCAAGACAGGTAGGATCAGAGTCTGGTTGAGTTGGATCTTTGTTCTAGAGGGAACTTTGGCATTAAATCGCCTGCTTAGCGCATAGTAGCAGCGGTTTGCGGTCAATTCTCTTATCTCTAGATTTCCATGCTTACATTATAATTTTTTTGTTTATGAGGAAGCTAAGGTAGACAAAATCATCTACCACTCTAAAGTTATAGTTGTCAATGTTCAAGCAGCGTCCCAGACGAGTAGACTCTTTGTTCTTTGAAACAAATAACTTGGTTTTGTCCTCATTTAACACCAGACCCAGTTCTGCCAACTGCTACTCAATGCTCGAAAAGGCCGCAGTAACATCCCGCCATTCACGACCAATAATATCTATATAATCGTCATACGCGAGCAGCAGGTGACTTTGGTTATAGATGCTACCATTCCTGTTTACTGCAGCCTTCCGTATGATCATTTCCATTATGATGTTAAAGAGATCGCAAGATAGACTATCGCCTTGTCTAAAGCCTCGCTTGGTAGAAAATGGCTCAGTCAGATTTGTGCCTCTTTTCACTGAAGACTTCGTGTCAGTCAGTGACGTCTCTCAAAGTCGTATTAGCTTCGCGGGGATACCAAACTCAGCCATAACATCTAACAATCTCTGTCGTATAGGACTGTCCAATATACCTTTGTAGACGATGAACAGATGATAGATGTTGATCTGCATTTCTTAGGTCTTAGGTCCAGGATTTGTCTTAGTGTAAATATCTGGTCGGTCCTGGATTTACCAGGTCTAAAGCCACACTTATAAGGTCCTATCAGGTTTGCTAAAATGTTAATCTTTCACATAACACACTAGACAGGACCTTGTATGCGAGGGGCGAAGGGGTGATCCCACGATAGATGGTACATACACTTGGATCGCCTTTCTTAGGCACAGGACTTAAAACTCTCAGATTCCTATCATCAGGTTTGCATTCCTTGAGCCAAATCGTGTTTATGAGCTGCTGCATGCATGTTGCCACCACATCGACTCCCGCAGCTTTATTATTTTTAAGCCTTGCGATCGGGTGCTGATCTCGTTTTGGCTCGGTAGTGGACAATTTGCTTAGTCGTCTATGATTGGTGAGATCTCGTCACTTATGCTGTCTTCGGAAACGTGTATAGATCGAAAGTGTTCCCTCCATATTTGCCGTACACTCTGAGTGTCCGTGACCGCCTCTGTGCTTACAAGTGGGGATCCCTGTTCCATAATCTTTGCTGTTTACCTTTTGGTAGAACTTTCGAGCTTCACCTCTATTCCAGTAATTTTCGATATCTTGGCTCACTCTTTTCTTTCACAAACGCTTTTTCCGCCGGAACAGCCGTTTTATCTCCCTCATCTTTTTATACCATCACCCTTAGGGATGAGGGTATATATCATTTGATACGAAAAAAAGTGTAACGCATTAAAGGAGACGAGTTAGACCCCAAGTATCTTAAGACCAAATTCGTTTCAGAACTTTTTAAGATGAATGAGCTATGTCCGTCTGTCTGGCTGGCTGGCTGGATGGCTGGTCAGCAGGATAACTCGAGTAAACCTTAAAGGATCGGTATGAAAATTTACCAGTATCAATATTTTTCAAAACGAACTTATGGGATTGTAAATGGGCTGAATAGCCCCGCCCCTTCTGGTACCTCCCATACAAAATTACCTATTTTTGGAAAATTAATATTTCTTCCATAACTTCCAAACGGACAACCGGCGGATGTTTGAAATTGGTCAGTTTATTTATCTTGCAAAAGTAGACAAACTCTAAGAAAACCGAAACCTTTGCCCTACCCATTCTGGTACCTCCCATACAAATGACCGAATTGACCATTATAGTTTTACATACATAACTTTTTTGCAAGTAAACTGAGATCACTCAAATTTTGCTTATGATGTATGCTTATAAATATTAGACTCAGGTATGAATATGGACTATATCGGTTCACGCCTTCTGGTACCTCCCATACAAAATGACCTATTTTTGGAAATTATATATTTCTCCAATAACTTCAAAACAGTCACTTGGGGGGTTATGAACATTGGTCGATAAATTAATGTTGTGATAGGAGGCGAAACCTAAGAGAGCCTAACTATTTAACACACCCCTTCTGGTACCTCCCATACAAATGACCGAATTGACCCTTATAGTTTTACATACATATCTTTTTTGTAAGTAAACTGAGATCACTCAAATTTTGCGTATGATGTTTGCTTAAGAAAATTAGACTCAGGTATGAATATGGACTATATCAGTTCACGCCTTCTGGTACCTCCCATACAAAATTACCTATTTTTCGAAAATTAATATTTCTCCTATAACTTCCAAACGGACTCTTGGGGGGTAATGAACATTGGTTGATTAATTTATGTTATTATAGGAGGCAAAACCCTAGAAAACCTAACTATTTGACGCACCCCTTCTGGTACCTCCCATACAAATGACGGAACTCACCCCCATAGTATTACAAACATATCTTTTTTCTAAGTACACTGAATTCAGTCAAATTATGAGTAATTTGTACGCTTATGAAAATATGAATCAGGAGTAAATATGGACTATATCGGGTCACCCCTTCTGGTACCTCCCATACAAAATTACCTATTTTCGGAAAATTAATAATTCACCCATAACTTCCAAACGGACATTTGAGGGGTAATGAAAATTAGTCGGTTAATTTATATTGTGATAGGAGGCGAAACCTCAGAAAACCTAACTATTTGACACACCCCTTCTGGTACCTCCCACACAAAGGACCGAACTCACCCCTATAGTCTTACATACATATCTTTTTTTGTAAGTGCACTGAATTCAGTCAAATTAGTCGTAAGTTGTACGTATGAAAATTTGAGTTAGGAATGAATAAGGACTGTTTCGGTTCACCCCTTGTGGTAACCCTATCAAAATTATTTTTTTTTTTGAAAAATTAATATTTCTCACATAAATTCCAAACCGGCACCTATACCCCCTACACAAATAAGTAAAGTTTTGGACGTTTTTGCACCACAAGCAGGGGAAAAAATATACATAAGTAATTTTATTTTAATTAAAAATCTATTCATTTCAATAACTCAAGACTTCAACAATATCTTAAATTGGGTGATGGTATTTATCAGTCAGTTTACCTGACTGAAATTTCTGTACTGGTTATTATAACGCTTCGTCACCGCACCCGTCACCATTGGCTGCAGTTTTGCCTTGTATGCAGTATCCATTTCCTCAGACATTTCGCGACATTCATCATCGTACCAGGGCTTGTCTGAGCGTGGTTTTTCATAAACCAATACGTATGTTGCGGCAGTTGTAATAGAATTCGAAATATGGTACCACTGGGTGTCGGGAACATCAAAATTAAGGGGGTTGGTTCGAAGTAATTAAGAGAATTGGTTGGAGTAGGCATTGTCTATCTCGGTGGTCAATGTTTGCACCACGCATCACACACATGTCCATAACGCTTGAGTGATGCTTTCCATAAATTACCACGTGGTCATTCTGGTTTCTTTTAGTTTGATCAGGGGATATCCAGGTTGCCTTGCCGACGTGACGAAACACAATCATGTTTCTTGCCGACGCGAAATTTACCAGTCTGAATCCGTTATCGGAGGTGTTGTTGTGTTGGCAAAATTTTCCGACTACTGAACCAATAGCATCTTCCCTTCATATTCCCAATTGTGAAACTACGTCAGTATTTTCTTTACACTTCCTTCGTGTTAATTTGCCTCTACCATACCTACAAGTTTTCAACGCTTGAAAAATTTGTCAGCTTAAAACCACAAAAATAATATTCCCAAATTAGTTGATGTAATTAAATGTTTGCAAATTTTGTTTTATAACCGTCATAAATTCTAACATAAATTTGAAGGTAAAACCAATTAGAATACGTAATCAATTTGATACTGATATTTGAAAAAATTACCAAAGCTACCATAGCATATCTAGTGTAGTGATTCAAAAGTCTTAGCCAATGTTATGCCGTAACTTTTAATTAATTAAATATTGGAGAAAATTTAGTATTATGAAAAACTAATTATTGTTTTTAAAAGTTTCTGGCAATTTGTTTGATCTGTTGCACTCATTTGCTTTGCCACTCAATTCTTGAAAACAAAAGACTTAAGAAACAAACGTGATTTACTGTTTACCTTTAATGTTTGGTGTGGTATTAAATTATTGTGGTTTTTAAAGATTATTAAGTAATCTAGAATTATTTAGGGTTATTATAAGATCATTACAATATAGTTTTGCAGATTATGCAACATGAATATCCACGATAACACAGGCCAACAGGAAAACTGGTGGTTAGAACACGCAACTACCGGGATATTCGATTCTCGGCTCCAGTCATCTACATTTTTCTTTCACTGCCGGCCCCCTCGATGTTGTCGACAGCAACTTCGTAGCTTATATGTCGAGATAATCGGCATGTCTATATGCTTCTCAAACAGTGATGTTCGCATTCGTCGATAAACAAGTAGGCGCCATTTCATCCCTACGGGACGACTTTCTTAAGTGAGGTCGAACTTTCCAGCAGAGGCAGCGAGGTTAGCGGATGAGCGCGACGACATCCGAATTGCCAACCCTGACCACCCACTTATTGTCGAGCTGCACCTGAGCCAAAAAAACTGCAGCCTGAGCTCAAGAGTGGGTAAGTTGTGGTACCAGTTCGATATCTCTTCAACCCGGCGAAGAAGGATGACACGGTTGCGATTAAGTTTGCCGACACCACCAATTCCGACCCTGTAAAGTGAACGCGTGCATTTTGTCACCAGTTTATTGAGCACCCAAAGAGAGACAAGGCGGAACGAAGTGTTGTTCGCAAACTTCACAACCTTCCAGTCTCGGACATACCACAACCCTACACCACTTCTGAAGTCTCAGAGGCCATCAATGCTGCCAAACCATCCAAGACGATTGGACCTGACGACATATCCATGCTGATGCTAAAACACTTTGGCGAGCGGAGAGTTTTTCAACCTGTCAATTAGTAGCCTAATAATACCTGATGCCTGAAGAAAGGGTGGATTCAACCTTATACTCAACCCAGGGAAGGACACGACAGAGGGACAATCTTACAGACCGATTTCCCTCTAGTCGCGAAGACTCTAGAGGCACTCCTCCTATCGCTTTCTAGCTACCTAACAGCAGCTCACCATCAGCATGGATTCCGCTAAATGCATAGTACCACCACTGCATTTACCGCCATAACAACCAAGATCTCTCATGGCTTTAATCAGCAGAGGCCCTGTGAAATGACGCTTCTAGTGGCGCTGGATCTATCGAAGGCCTTCGACACATTCAGCCACAGCACACTCTTGCAGGACATAGCAGCACCACCGAATTAGCCGCCATAGCAACTAAGATCTCACAAGGCTTTAATCAGCAGAGGCCCTGTGAAAGGGCGCTCCTAGTGGCACTGGACCTGTTGAAGGCCTTCGACACAGTCAGCCACAGCACACTCTTGCAGGACATCCTGCAGTCCCCATGACCATTAATTTGAAGAGATGGAGTGCAAACTATCTGAGTGGTCGTCAGTCGATCGTGGTGTTTAGAGACAAGTGCTCAAAGCCCCGTAGAGTTAAACAAGGAGGGCGACGTCGTTGTTTAACTTCTACCTTTCTGAACTCCCCACACCTCCACAAGGTGTAGATGTGTACTATTATGGCGACTGGACAAAATATTGATGAGTTTTGCGATCGTATGAATGGATATCTCAGAGAATTACACATTTTCTTCACTGAACATAACCTGAAACTATCAACGGCGAAGACGTCAGCAACACTCTTCACCACCTGGACGAAGGAGGTAAACCTAAATTTAAGCGTCGTAGCCGATGGCGTCCAGATACCGACTGTGAACCACCAAAAAATTTTAGGGGTCACCTATGACAGCCTGGTTACCTCCTCAGCTCACGTCACTGCAATTACGCACAAACTGCGAAGTAGGAACAAGGTCCTCAAAGAGTAAGCCGACAGCACTTGGGAAATGCACAAAGAAACCTTGTTGGCTACCAATAAAACAATTAGCCGGTCAGTGGTTAACTATGCTGCTCCAGTGTGGTCTCCGTCGCTGAGTGATAGCCAGTGGAGAAATATCCAAAGCAACCTAAGGACTAAAATTGGTTGCATGCAGAAACCTCAGAATACTATCTACATGAGGGAACGAAGGTCCTCCCAGTCAAGGAACATAATGTCATGTTGACCAAACAGTTCCTCCTGTGATGTCATCGGAGGAGTCATCCCAACTTTAAAATCACACAGTTGGATGTTTCCCGAGGCATGCCAGAAAGGAGATTCGCGCAGAATCCCTTGGATCGCACTCCGTATGCAGCAGCACGAATGTCGTTCTTGGAGGTCGCCCAGTGAAAGTAGCCCAATTTTAAGGGTTGGACATTAGCGATCAACAAGAAACAGCTGTACCAGGTGTTAATTTTACCCGTTCTGTTGTATGCTGCCGAATCGTGGGTGCTTTCGATAGCGGACATACAAAACCTGGGTGAGTATTCGAGAGAAAAGTACTCCGAAAAGTATATGGACCTATCTGTGTCGACCGCAAGTTTCGTCATCGGATGAACCATGAGCTGTATGAGCTTTAACACGACATCGACGTAGCTAAAAGAGTCAGAATCCAATGACTTCGATGGCTAGGACATGTTGCCAGGGTGGATGTAAATGCGAACCTGAAGGACGACGGAGAGCAGGAAAACCCAAACTTTGTTGGAAGGACCAAGTGGTGGGCGACGTCGTCGACCATCTGGTAGAACTAACTGGACAACGCACGCAGAAGGCCGAAGCGTGTGGAATGCTTTAATACTTCAGGCCTCTAATTTATGAACTACGTTCGTAAGTTGTAATGGGCCAGTTAAGTATGTAAGTAAGTTAGTATAACAGGATAAAGTCTAGCCCCGCCCCTTCTGGTACCTCCCATAAAAATAAAAATGTACAACTTCGCCAACTTTAGAAATCGAGTAATAATATCAATACACCAAATGGGTGAGGGTATTTATCAGTCAGTTCACCTGACTACAATTTCTGTACAGGTACGGGAAGGAACATGGTAGTGATATCCACAATGCCACTTGGTTATCCACCGATCAAAAGACCAAAAATCTAACTGTTCATGTTGTAATTAATGACAGGCATGCATGTAGTGTCTTGGACGTGAGGATCATTACATGGATGCAGCCAAGATGTGCACAAGATTGTGCAAAACACACGTAACCAAACACAAAGAAATCTGGACAACGCGAAGCTGCAAACGCAAGAGATATCCACTGCCTACTCCAACTAGCTCTACCAATTACTACGACACAACGACGTCACAAGGATATGTACAACGGCGTTCAGACGAATCCTGGTAAGATGAAGAATGTCACATATCGCCTGAGGAGCAGGATTCTACTTATAGGGAAACACTACAGCCCATTTTTACCCGGCTGTTAGGGAACTACACAAGGAAACAGTAAAACAGGCGAGACAGCTATTTAAGCGAAAAACGTCAGATAAGGTACGGGAGAACAAGGATATAGATCGATACAAAAAATTTTAACAGAAAGTAAAAGCAAAAGGCTACGGTAATGGGGTTCCCTCATGTAAGGACAATAAAGGAAACCGCAGAGTCTGCTGCATATATGGAGAGAACACTTCCAGCAACTTCTGGTTCCAGAAGGCGGCGCACGTAAAGTTATCACTCCAATTGTCGACGACGGCTTAGATTGCCCACCACCAAGTCAAACTGTGGTAAGCAGAGAAGTGTCGCGGCTGAAAAACAATAGAGCAACCGGTGCTGACGAACTTCCGGCAGAACTCTTTAAGTCCGTGGCGAGGAGCTGATAACGAGCATGCATCAACTCCTACACATGGTTTGGCTTTATGAGATCATGCCCGATGATTGGAATCCAAGCGTATTATGACCTGTGCTGAAAAAAGGTGATCAAAGTGTGTGCTCCGCGCGATCAGCTTTTACCCATCTCATAATAGGTTGTCAAAAAAGTCTTGCGGTATTTCCGCAAGCTTGTCTTTGCAATCGCGTAGTTCTAGTTGTATTCGTCGCATCGGTTCACGCTAGAGCTTTTTGGAAAGCTCTTTTCACGCGCTAACACGTGTTTGATTTATTGTTGTTTGTTTTTAGTCGTTCGTGAGTTATAGCGTCGCAAACATGGAGCAAAATAAAGAGAAAATACGGCATATTTTACAGTACTACTACGATAAAGGCACAAATGCATCGCATGCTGCAAATAAAATTTGTGCAGTTTATGGACCCGATACAGTTTCCATTTCCACCGCACAACGATGGTTTCAACGTTTACGTTCTGGTGCAGAGGTGATTGAAGATGCGACACGGTCCGGAAGGCCTGTCGTCGAAAATTGCGATAAAATCGCTGAATTGATCGAAAGAGACCGGCATAGTAGCAGCTAGGGTGATCAATTATTCGGGTTTTTGCGAAAACCGGTTTTCGAATTATTCGAAAAATGACATTTAAAAAAAACCGGTTGCTTTTTTTGAAATTCACAAAAAACCGGATAATCCGGTTTTGAAATGTATGCCAAATAACAAATTAAAACGCAATTTTTGAAAAAAAATTTTATTAAAAAATAACAGAAAACCATTCAATTATACCTATAAAAAGTAAACTTTTATTTTAATTATAATTACAATGCAAAACATTAGTGAGATCAGTTTGTTATTTTAACAAAAACAAACAAAACAAAACAATTAATTTGTAAATTAATTGATTTTATATAAATATATTTAATTTAATCTTTAGTTTTCCCTAAAGTAACATTTAAGAAATAAGATACAATTTAAGTGCGTGTTCTTTGGTTTTTATAAAACTTGACATTGAAAATGCCCGTCTGTCAAGGTTTCGAGTCCTTTTGCCGCTCTTATCCATATATTAAAAATCAAAAATCATTTTTACTTGAATATTTTAGAAATGTGCCACTAATTGGGAGTTTACTCGTACTTAAATACAAAATGAGAGTATTCAGAGATTGAACACGTCGTTCTCATTTACGTCTTTTTAAAATGTCATATAAATTTAGTGATAATTGGTTTTGAATTGTTAAAAAGTGTTTAAGTAAAAATGTAAAAATACCTTCAGCATCAGCTAAAGTCGAAGAGTTTGCAGAAAGTTTTTGTATAGACATTTCCAATGGTTTAAGGATGTCACTAAGCACAGACAAAGTTTCGATATCATTTTCACTAAATGGTGTCAGTCCTAAGTTCAATAAAGTATGATTCACACATTTGTGCAATTTTAAAAATTGGGAAACCATATTGGCCATAGAATTCCAGCTATGATTTACATCATGAATAAGTTTAAGCTCCTTATTAAATTGGTCTTTTACAAACATTTGTAATTTCTTTCGCTTTTCAGCCGACTTATTAGACATTGAAGATTTATAAAATTAACAATTAGGTTGTTCGGCCGAAACACTGGAAAAAACATGTACGAGTACCCATTTAACACAATTATGAATAAATTTAAATAAAAAATATCGAACGCCAAAAAACCGAGATTCGACAAAAAAATAACCGGATTATTCGATATTCGAAAAACAGGGATTTAAAAAAAACCGACGGTTTTTATGAGTGAAAAAAACCGAGTAGCCGGTTTCTGAAAACCGAACTGATCACCCTAGTAGCAGCCGTAGCATCGGTCAAGAGCTGGGCATGAGTCATCAAACCGTTATAAACCATCTGAAGAAGCTTGGATTCAAAAAGAAGCTCGATGTATGGGTGCCACACGACTTGAAGCAAAAAAACCTTTTTGCCCGTATGGATGCATGCGAACCGTGGGTCACTTACGACAACGTGAAGCGCAAACGGTCGTGGTCGAAAAGCGGTAAAGCTGCCCAGACGGCCAGGAAGGTTCTTCTGTGTGTTTGGTGGGATTGGCAGGGAATCATCCACTATGAGCTGCTCCCCTATGGCCAAACGCTCAATTCGGACCTGTACTGCCAACAACTGGACCGCTTGAAAGCAGCACCCATGCAGAAGAGGCCATCTTTGATCAACAGAGGCCGAATTGTCTTCCATCAGGACAACGCCAGGCCACACACATCTTTGGTGACGCGCCAGAAGCTCCGGGAGCTCGGATGGGAGGTTCTTTTGCATCCACCGTATAGTCCGGATCTCGCACCAAGTGATTACCACCTATTTCTGTCCATGGCGAACGAGCTTGGTAGTCGGAAGTTGGCCACAAGAGAGTCCTGTGAAAATTGGCTCTCCGAGTTTTTTGACAATAGGGAAGCGAGCTTCTATAAGAGGGGCATTATGAAGTTGGCATCTCGTTAGGAACTCGTCATCGAACAAAACCGCGCATATTTGACTTAAAACGCATTATTATAACCAATTTTATGAACAATTGAAAATTCAATAAAAATACCGCAAGACTTTTTTGACAACCTTATAAAAGGTCCTGTCGAGTGTGCTATGTGAAAGACTAAAGTCAGTGTTAACCAACCTGATCGAGTCTTAGACCTGGTAAATCAACAACTGACCTGATATTCACACTTTGGAAAATTCCGGAAATAACCTAAAATAAACAGAGTTTGGTATTCCAGCGAAGCTGATACGTCTTTGTGGAATAACGCTGACTGACACAAAGTCTTCACTGAAGATTGGCAATGACCTTACGGAGCCATTTTTCACCAGCCGAGGCCTAAAATAAAGCGACGGCCTATCGTGTGACCTCTTCAACATAGTGATGCAGATGGTAAGGAGGAAAGCTGCAGTAAACACGACTGGCGCGATATTCAACAAAAGCCACATAGTCATCGGTCGATGTGACTGCGGGATGTGACTGCAGCCTTCTCAAGTATGCAGAAGGAACGAGGTGAACGAGGACAACACGAAGTTAATAGTTTTAACGAAATAAGAATCTGAACGTTGACAACTATAATTTCGCGGTGGTAGATAATTTTAACTACCTAGGCTCTGCCATCAACAACACAAATAATGCCAGCCTCGAAATTAGAAGAAGAATCCTGTTTGCTAATGAATGCTACTACGGACAAGCGATTTAATGACAGAGCCCCCTCTCGAAGATCAAAAATTCAGCTATATTGCTTAAAGCTTTAAAGAAGAATAACAATATATTGGTTGAGGGAACCAACCGGTTTTCGATAACACAGTGCAACACACTCTTTCGGGGGTGAACCAAACCAATATAAAACGATAGCATTTGACCCCAGTAACAAAACCATAAACTCAATTTTGCTACACTACGTCATAATTTTTGTTTACAGTGGTTTAAAGTTTAATTTTTTTTTGGTCAAAAGTCAAATAAAGGAAAATTAAAAATCATGTGTAAAAATAGATTTGGGGTAATTTATGTCTTTGGAGACCTACATTAACATTTTCCGGGGAATTTTTCCTAGGAACATTTTAACCCTCTATCTGCCACCCATATTAAATATTTTGAGAAATTTGACTTTTTAGCTGTTTTTCAAAATTCATCCTAAGATGTCCCATACGGGTAGGAGCTAGAGTGTTCAAATGCGCTGATGAAATATTCCCCTTAAAGATTCTAAGCCTTGACATCCGTCCAAAGATGACTTTTAAACCGTTTTTCCAAATTGGTCCAAAAATGTGCCATACGGGTGGGAGCTAGAGTGTTAAAATGTTCCGAGAAAATTTCCCCTGAATGTTTTAATATGGGTCTCCGAAGACATGAAATACCCCAAATTTATTTTTATAGATGATTTTTCATATTCTTTGAATCGACTTTTGACCAAAAAATCAAACTTCAAACCACTGTAAAAAAAATTTGTGTCGTAGTGGAGCAAAATGGAGTTTAGAGTTTTGTTACTTAAGTCAAATGCTATCGTTTGATATTGGTTTGGTTCACCCCCGAGACAATGACCCCCAAATTGTGTCATAGTGTAATAAATCCTGAAAAGGAAAACAACAAAATTCAGTGCAAAGACTATTTTATATAGTAATCTGTCTTTGTGGTAGCATTGCCTTGGTATAACCTGTAATGGAGTTAATCACTTCCTGCTTAATTCAGTTAACAAAGTCATCATATCATTGTTATATACCACTCATCTGGTTACAGTCAATCTCAATCCATATTAGTGTCATCATGATTGTGATCTCCAATCTCCAAATATCAATGACATGTAATATTATATTGTGTATACATCAAATTGACGTTATAATTCATTGACACATTATTACAATGACAACAACGTAAACACTTTAAAGAAGATCCTCACAGGTGAACAGACGCTTAGTAAAACCAGTTGTGTTGGTTGCCTGCCTGTCATTCACGTACCTAACGAGAGACCTTACTTACAACACCATTGCTTTTTACAAATGAATCTTCCCTCGGCTTTCATTCAATTCTCAAACATCCCCTAATTATATAGCACATGGTTTTGACCATAACACACAAAGGCTATAACTACTTAACCATGCATACATCATTTTGGTGTCCTAAATATATCTTGGACATTGAATCGATTTTCCTGTTATCGTTTTGTTGCCTTTCTGCATCTTTTTCGAAAGGATTTTTGGTTTGTGTTACTCCTCCGCCTGTGTTGTGCAGTATTTGTCTTTTACGGTTTGGGTTACGTTTTATGTTACCTACGTCTCTGCTTATCATTAAGGTGATTTTTGTATAGTTTTCTTAATAGAATTCAAGTGGTTTTCAAATATTTGAACAAACGACGAGATAAGAGACCATGAAACAGGTCAGAGTTCAAGTGGTAATGAAAAGCGAATTTTGTATTTGTTTAGTTAAAAACAAACACCCTTTTGAAAAGGGTCTCTCAACAAAACCTTTAACACAAATTAAGATTGTTATCAATGATGCAATAGGCAAGGAGGTATAGAAAAGGAATGGCATAACTAACTGCCCAAAAGATACAATTTAAAGATAAATTATAACATCTCAGTGACACGTGGGTTTTTCTCTTAAAATTGTATCCCATTCAAGAATTCAGAACAATGAACTGTTGTGCAATAATTCAAGACATGAAGAAGAGTTTGTAATACTAAAATTTAAGAAAGTCAATAATTAAAGTTAAAAAACTTTGTAAAACACTTTCGAATTCAAACAATATGTTAAAAAAAAACCAGAGAATTAAAAATTTGTCCATACCTTCAATGAAAAATATTGCCACAAATGAAATCCTCACACTTGATTTACCCAAACAATCTAACATTTATAAGCTTGTATACTAACTTTAGTGTAAAAAATCCCATAAAAAATTCGCTGTTAACAAATCAAATATTGGCAGACACTTAGAATTCAACCAACATATTCCTCAACCAACATAGTTAATATCTCAACTCTCTGATCAAACTCTGTGACCAACACACATTTCTTTCCTAACCCAACCCCTTTTGTTTCTCTGCAATGCGCCCGCCATCTAAAGGGCGAAGAAACAAAAGACTTAAGCAACAAACACATTTCAATGTCTGCGCATACCTCTCACACTTATTACTCATCAACATCATCATCAGCATCATCATTATTTCCATCGTCAGCTTCATCACGAGCGCAGCATCATTGCGCGCACCAATGGAGGCCATAATGTGTCTTCACATTTATGTCAAAATCACTTGGAATCCTTTTAGAAAAACTATGTTAATTTGTTACTTCAATGCAGCAGCAACAATAACAACAACAACAACGCAACCAACAATCTAAGTTAATCATTAGTTTAAACTCTACACGCTTCTGTGAGCAAGCGGTGCTTTCGTCGTACCATTTCGTCCATCCATTCCATCATCTATATTTTCCGTTTTCTTGGTTATTTTTTTTGGTTTTATTGTTTTTGTTCTGCCTAAACATAGTTTAATAAACAATTTTTTCTTATGACTCATGTGGCGGCTTGAAGACAAGACAAGAGTCTAAAGCCATACATGTCGAAGTTTCTTAAGCGTTTATAAAGATGAAAAGGAAGAAAACGTGATTTTTGTTTAGTGAAACCATCATTTAACCTTAACCTTTGGATTAAAAACATTATTTGATGGGTATTTTTTTGATTTTTGTGCGGGGGTAAGAGAGGCGATAGGAAAATGCATAAACGTTTTGAGGAAAATCATAGAAAATTGAGGCATCTGTGTCGGTGGATGATTTTTCTAATAGAAAACCAACATATATTAGAACATATTATGTTGGTAAATAACTTTTTATTATAAGGAAATGAATATTGGTAGTAATTGGCTGATGTTTTTGTTTAGATCAAAGGGCCGAAGAGAAAATGAAATTTTCGTCATTATATAAAAAATATTATAGGAGGGATATAGTATAATAATAATAAACTTTTATAATCAGATCATTTACACAGGTCTACAGGCGAAATTATGATGAATAACAACTATACAATTTTGATGCCCTATGGTTCAGTAATAATATTACACAATTATATCAAAGGTGACGGTTCGTGGTGCTCCACAAGGAGGGGCACTCTATTCCATTACTCTGGAATCTAAACATCAATAAACTTCTAAAGGCGATAAAAAAAACGCGCATATGCAGACGACATAGTACTATTAGTTACCAACAAGTATCCTAAATTAATCTTTGAGCTTATGAAATCTGCGCTGAAATTTCTGCTAAATTGGTGTCACAATTAACTCGGAGATACATAATCTCTGAATTTGCCAAACTCAGATTAAATCCAGTCGCATTTACATTTGGGATGGGGGATTTTCTAATTTGAGAATTTTGATTTGGAAATAACCAGAATATTCCTTTAGAATATCAGTGGTAGCAAATGTGAGAAGGCGCTATGTTGAGTAACCTTATGGCATGCTGCTACCGATGCGTCTTAAGAAGAAGGTAACAGCAGTTTTCTGAAACTCGAAACAACGGCTCTCTTAGTGACTTTGGCAGCCCCCAGATACTAGGATCGGGCGCGGTGGCCATTTGAGCCACTCTCCTTAAACAAAACCAATTATTATGAAAACACAAAGAAAAGAAAAAACCAGTACAGAAATGTCAGTCAGATAAACTGACTGATGAATACCAGTCGGGCAACCCGACTTACATATACCCTTACCATCAGTAAAACAATTAATTATTATTATATTGATATTATTACTCGATTTCTAAAGTGAGCGGAGTGTTACATTTGTATATGAGGTATGAGAAGGAGTGTGTCTAGGCTTCCAAATCTATTCTCCATAACTTTATCCTGTTATAGTTTTACTAAATACAGAATTTGGGCACTATTGGGTTGGGTGTGTTGATATTATTACTACATCCCTAAAGTGGGCGGAAAGGTACATTTGTATGGGAGGTACCATAAGGGGCGACGCTAGACTTCCAATTTTTTAACCAAAACTTTGTCCTATTATAACATAACAAAATACAGAATTTGGGTACGATCGTGTCGAGTGTATTGACATTATTACCCTATTTCTAAAGTGGGCGGAGTGGTACATTTGTATGAGATGTACAAAAAGGGGCGTGTCTAGACTTCCACATTTTTCCTCAAAACTTTATCCTGGTTGAACTTTACCAAATTCAGAATTTGGGCACGATCGCGTTAGGTATTTTAATAATATAAATCGTTTTCTAAAGTGGGTGGTGCCAGATGTGTATGGGAGGTACCAGATGGGGCGTGAATAGACTTCCAATTTTTTCTCCAAAACTTTATCCTGTTATAGCTTTACTAAAAATAGAATTTGGGTACGATCACGTTTGATTTATTGACATTATTCCTCCATCTCTATAGTAAGCGGAAAGGTAGATTTGTATGGGAGGTAGCAGAAGGGGCGTGGCTAGGCTTTTTTCCAATACTTTATCCTGTTATATCTTTACTAAACATAAAATTTGGGTACGATCACGTTGGGTGTACTGATATTATTAATCGACTTCTAAAGTGGACGGAATGACGTATTTGTATGGGAGGTACCAGAAGGGGTGGGACCATGTAGCCCATTTGCAATACCGTAAGTAGTTTTGAGGAAATAATAACTCGTGCAAAATTTCAAAACATTTGGACAGACAGAGAGTGATATCTTTCTGTGACATCGAATTTGGATGTGGTGCCTCTATCCGACCGGCGGATGTCCTCGGCAAATACAAGGCTGACTTCACCGCCATATAGGAAATGCGATACACGGGCCAGGGATGCACACGACGAAAGAACTGTGACATCTTTCTGTGACATCGAATTTGGATGTGGATTCGTAGTCGGCAAGAGACTTCGATATCCGGTCTCGCGGTTTAACCCAGTATGTGATCGAATAGCCACTATTCGCATTTGGGCGAAATATTTTAGCATTACGTTGATTTGTGTATACGCCCCAGCATAAGACAAAAACGATGACATTAAAGATGCATTCTATGAGCGTCTTGAGGAGATATATGGCCGCTGCCCAGCACATGACATTAAAATTGTTCTCGTAGCAAATTGCAAAGGAAGCTAGACATCACAAAGCTGCATACCACAGAGATAGCATATGCCTCCTCCAACCAACTCTTTTAATTACTTCAAACCAACCCTCCTAATTCTGATGTTCCCTACACCACTGCCGCAACGACCGTACTGTTTTATGAATAATCACGCTCAGACAACCCCTGGTACGATGAGGAATGTCGCGAAATGTCTGAGCAAATGTATGCAGGCAATACTGCATGCCCCAACTCATAAACAGAATTTGGGTAAAGCAATTCCTGTCCGTTAAATGGAATCTGAGTGTTCTATGTTATGTCCTGTGCTTAAGAAAGGCGATCCAAGTGTGTGTACCAATTATCGCGGGATCAGCCTTTTGCCCATCGCATACAAGGTCCTGTCTAGTGTGTTATGTGAAAGGCTAAAGCCCACACTGGCTAACCTGATTGGACTTTATCAGTGAGGTTTTAGACCTCAAATCCACGACCGACCAGATATTCACACTACGACAAATCTTGAAGAAGACTCAAGAAATGCAGAGCGACACCTTCCATCTGTTTATCGACTACAATGCTGCATTCGACAGTCCTATACGATAGAAACTATTAGATGCTATGGCTAAGCTTGGTATCCCCGTGAAGATAATATGACTTTGCGATATGACACTGACTGATACGAAGTATTCAGTGAAAATTGGCAAAAACCTGAGGCATTTTCTACAAAGCGAGACAAGATAGTCTGTCATATGACCTTTTTAACATCATAATGGAGATAATTATGTGGAAGGCATCAGTAAACACGACTGGCACCATCTTTAACAAAAACCACATGTTGTTTGCGTATGCCAATGATATAGATATCATTGGTCGAGGACTGCGGGATGTTACTGCGGCCATTTCGAACATTGAGAAACAATCGGCAGAAGTGGATCTGGTGATTAATGAGGACCAAACCAAGTTATTTGTTTCAACGAACAAAGAGTTTACTCGTTTGGGACTCTGCGTGTACCTAGTCTACTATAACTTTGAAGTGGTAAATGGTTTTGTCCATATTGACTCCGCCGTAAACAAAAACTGTACCAGACACGGATCCTATCTGTCTTGCTCTACAGCGCAGAATCCTGGTTAATGACGCATACGGATGAATCTATCCTGAGAAAAATACTATTCGACAGAAAAATACTTCACAAAATATTTGGACCCATCATCATTAACAGCGAGGCGAGTAATCTTTTCGTATGAATCATGAGCTGTTTAATGACATCGACATAGTCAAACGTGTTTAAATAAACCGAATGTTCTGGCTGAGACATGTTGTACGAACGGATGAAATGCTCCAGCCCAAAAAGTTTTCGACAGTAAATTCGAAGGGCGGCACAGGAGGGGCGACCAAAACATCGTTGGATGAACCTGCTGAAAGAGTTGTAATCTACACTTGAAGATCCAACGTTAGCTAGCTTTTTTCTTAATTTTGCATTGTCCAGTTAGAATTTCACAGGCCAGTCTCAAAACATTGCCTCACATGCCCACAATGTATTTCGATCGGGTTCTGCTATATTCAGAACATAGCTATATAGCGGTTATACAGTCGGTTCTTGAGGCATAGTACAGCATCTTTTAGCCAAAAAGTTTCGTAGCCAGATACATAGCAATGTCCCGTGAACCCAACAGAGTCTGGTATCAGACAGACAGACAGGGTGTTGGTATAAAAACGAAGTTTTGGGAAAATCGGTCCAAGGACACGCCCACATCCCATATATCCTGATATGCAAAAAACGTAAATTTTTAAAAAATTTATTGGTATTGGTGTTTATCCAAATTTGGCTCAATGTGTCTCTGATATATTGCTGACAACTGTATTGAATTATATCATTATATCTCGAAGGACACGCCCACCTCCCATATATCCTGAAATTGTATAAACTTATAGTTTTCAAAATTGTTGTTTGTATTGAATTATAACTACTATACTAACTTCAAATCGATATATCTCGATTCCTAGATGAGACCCAGCGAAACGCCGGAACACTTATACCTTTGTTTTACCTATATAAATTTTCCCTGCAGTTTACAAACATCCCAATCACTAACCCCTACCATTTGTCGCATTGGTACAATTAGTGCAATTAGTCTATTTGTTTGACAAGGAATGCCCGGATGTATTGTTCTCCATATACGCCAATAGCATTTGACTAAAATTAACAACATTGATTTATTGTCACCTACCTTAAAAACTTTGTGCTCCATTGAAGGCGGTTGTTGTAACCATTTTTATTTTCTTTCTACAACGTTATGTACTTAATAACCAATTGTAGCGGGATTTCCCATTTAAAAAAAAAATCCCCATGAAAATTTTACATTTGTTTGAAAACATATTGCCAAATTATACTGAATAAAAATAAGATAACAGTTTGTGACCTTATTTACGAGATCAGTAAAGAAAAGATAATTAAAAAAGAAACCTCTAAATGAATCGATCTTTATATATTTTTATGATATCAACAAATTTTAAATGTCATCAATAAAAATGAATTTATTTTAAATACTTGTCTAACATTTCAAAAATAATGATTAGTCCATAAAATATCCCTACAAAAAAACTATTCCTTTGACAACTTCTCCTTCCGAATATATCCTTCTCCTTTTAGGCAAATAATATTTGGCTAAAACTTGCACCAATAATTACATATTTGCCTATTATGACAAATATTGTGTATCATCGGAGGCACATAAAGTCGTAATCTGTCTACAATAGCAACACAAAACAACAACACACACTTCCACACGCCCAGCAACATTTCCATTATCTTTCAGCAGCTTTAGGTACCTAAAACCCAACAGAGGCGGGAGTTTCCTATAAGAAAATTTCCCAAATGGTGTTAATGCTTTTCCCAAACATGAACAATAAAATGTGGCCTGTATGCTATTTTTTCATTTACTCAAGGGATTTCCAATAGAATTTCTATAACCCCAAAAATTTCCGTAGTTGAAAAAAATATCCGATATTAAACAAAAAATCCCAACACAGTTTATAATAATGTACAAGCCCTTATAATAGCAAGGCCATATAAAATTCTTATCTGTAACAAGTACTACTGTTTGTTGATTGTGCGTTTGTCTTATCTTTTGAAATCTTTTGAAAATGTAACATTTATTACACAATTTCTTTATTATATTTGTTGTTGTTGTGTGTCGTGGTTACGCGACAAAATTCTTTAGAATTCACATCATTGTGTAACTCTAACATTACACTGCCACTTCGTAATGCTATTTCCTATATCCGGATGCTGTTTTTTTTTTTAAGTTGATGTAAAATGTCTTTTCAGGTTTTGTGTCGTCTGGCCTTTGGTGGAGATAAAATGTTATCGCAGTGTCAGTTTTAAACTTTTAGATACCACAAAGGTAAATGTATTTTTTTTCGAAGTCATTGTAATGATTTTTTTTTGGTGGTCTAATTGATTATAAATTAAATCATACTATTACAGGGGTCATTACAGATAAATCACACTCTGTAATCATAGAGGCGAGATTTTCGAACAAAGTTGCCGCTGTATTGGCTGTAGTAGTAAATAGCTATAAATACTATAATCAGTGATTTCGTTTAGATGTTTGTTGTTGTTGGTATAGGGAAGAGTAACTGAAATGAAATGATTGATAATGGAAACTCTTGGGATGACCGAAAAATTAGGTATGAAAAGGAAAATTTAGTTACTAAAAATAAGAAAAATAAACTACTTTTCGAATTGGAAAATTTTCAGTGTCTGCACATTCAGGTATGCAGGTAGTCAAAGTACTACCGGAGAGTGCAGAGGGAGGGAAAGACAGAGTAACTATGAGGACGACGTCGTTATCCTAGTTACACGTAGGTTTGCTCCAACTTTGAGTGACCTTATACAGGATAACCTACGATCTTTATCAAAATGGGTGACAAAATGTGGTCTGAATGTCAATGTCACATAAAATGGAACTAGTTCTATTAACACGCAAATATCTCAATGAGAACTTCAGACTGCCGGTAATTGTTGATGTCGAATTAAAACTCTTATCTGGGGCGAAATATCTTAAACTTAATTTCATTTCCCTTTACACCCCATTAATGAGGTATGGGATAGCTTCTCGTGTAGCTGTGAATCAACACGCTTTCTATTTTTTATATTCACGACTACCTACTTGTTTATCGACGAATGCGAGCGACACTGTTTGAGAAGCTTTTACTAGACATGCCGATTGCCTTGACACTTATACTGTGAACTTTATCTTTATCTTTATCTTTATCTTTATCTTTATCTTTATCTTTATCTTTATCTTTATCTTTATCTTTATCTTTATCTTTATCTTTATCTTTATCTTTATCTTTATCTTTATCTTTATCTTTATCTTTATCTTTATCTTTATCTTTATCTTTATCTTTATCTTTATCTTTATCTTTATCTTTATCTTTATCTTTATCTTTATCTTTATCTTTATCTTTATCTTTATCTTTATCTTTATCTTTATCTTTATCTTTATCTTTATCTTTATCTTTATCTTTATCTTTATCTTTATCTTTATCTTTATCTTTATCTTTATCTTTATCTTTATCTTTATCTTTATCTTTATCTTTATCTTTATCTTTATCTTTATCTTTATCTTTATCTTTATCTTTATCTTTATCTTTATCTTTATCTTTATCTTTATCTTTATCTTTATCTTTATCTTTATCTTTATCTTTATCTTTATCTTTATCTTTATCTTTATCTTTATCTTTATCTTTATCTTTATCTTTATCTTTATCTTTATCTTTATCTTTATCTTTATCTTTATCTTTATCTTTATCTTTATCTTTATCTTTATCTTTATCTTTATCTTTATCTTTATCTTTATCTTTATCTTTATCTTTATCTTTATCTTTATCTTTATCTTTATCTTTATCTTTATCTTTATCTTTATCTTTATCTTTATCTTTATCTTTATCTTTATCTTTATCTTTATCTTTATCTTTATCTTTATCTTTATCTTTATCTTTATCTTTATCTTTATCTTTATCTTTATCTTTATCTTTATCTTTATCTTTATCTTTATCTTTATCTTTATCTTTATCTTTATCTTTATCTTTATCTTTATCTTTATCTTTATCTTTATCTTTATCTTTATCTTTATCTTTATCTTTATCTTTATCTTTATCTTTATCTTTATCTTTATCTTTATCTTTATCTTTATCTTTATCTTTATCTTTATCTTTATCTTTATCTTTATCTTTATCTTTATCTTTATCTTTATCTTTATCTTTATCTTTATCTTTATCTTTATCTTTATCTTTATCTTTATCTTTATCTTTATCTTTATCTTTATCTTTATCTTTATCTTTATCTTTATCTTTATCTTTATCTTTATCTTTATCTTTATCTTTATCTTTATCTTTATCTTTATCTTTATTATTAGTTTTATTATTATTTTTATTTAAACTTTAATTTTTTTATTTTACCTACATAGTCCTACCCAAATTGGCCCAAAAAATTCCCTCTTTCCTACTAAACTCACACACACACTTGCGCATACAGTTACTCTACTACGTATACATTACCAAGTGAGAAGCTCTTTGTAAACCTCCAAACAACCAGGTGAGAAAGACCATTAGTCTTTTGTTACCCACTCTGCTCACACATAAGATTATGCCTAAACAGTTGTCAAATCAGTTCTCACCTGTAAACAAACTAGTGGTGTGGACAGTGAGAGTGAGTAATATCAATATCGCCAGAGAGAGAGAGAAGGAGAGCAGAGAATTTAACTACACAGCCGTTAAAAGTGGCTCTGGTGTATTGTACAATCAGTTAGTGTACATCGTCAAAGGGAAACCGTAATGAAAACCGTGAACAACTGATTAAACACAACGATAACAACAACAACAAAGACAACAACAATACAGTTAATGAATGCACTCATTGAATGCAGCGAACAAGAATTGACTGGTATAAAGCAATAGCACAGAGCACAAACTTGAGGGCAAATTCAGGTGAGTAAGTAAAGCAAATAATAATAACACAAAAAAAACTAACAATTAAAGAATTGTGGTAATGTTTAAAGAGAGAATAGAGAGAGAGAGGGGGATACTGCTGCCATAGGTGTGAGAGTTACCTTCACACGGCGGTTAATTGAATAAGTGCTAATGCGCAAATTACTTATAAATTTAACATAAAAAGTGTTAAAATGTTTATTACTTATAAAGCTAATAGAAGAAGTGCTGAAACTTAATGTTTCAGTATGAATGAAACAATAGTAAGTTATATTAATAGGACATGCCCAGAGCGATATAGAGTCATAAGGTTCGTTAGGCTTAGATATAGATATTCAAATATACATCCAAATGTACATTATGATTACAGTGAAATTTATCTCTGATAGTTCTGGGTACAATAAGAGTACTTTTTCCTTCTGGCTAGTATTGAGTTCACTCTTTCGTACGGAATGTTATCAAATACCATACAAATAATTTTGCTTCGAAATAGATGTGGAATAATATTGACGAAGTGGTACTAAGTTGTTCGCACGAAAAGCTGAAAACATTCCCAGCAACATTTAAATTTTTATACGAAATAATGAGCATGCCAATTAATTTAAAACGAAATGTAATCTTGGGCAAAGAAAATATATGGAAAATATTAGAAATATTAAAAACAAACAACAAATTTGTAAAAAAAATTGATACATTATGAAGCAAATAAATCGATGTTGCTCAACAATTTCCGTACGAACAAACTTAGTACCAGCTTTTAAACAAAAATGCTTTTTGGTGCAATTAAAGTATATTGTGGCACAATAAAAGTACTTTTTGGTACAATATAGTATGTTCTAAAAAGTACTTTTTGATACAATAAAATTAAAATAATGTTTTTTTTTGGTATAATAAAGTTTGTTTTTGTAAAATAAAAATGTTTGTTTGTACAATTTAAAATTTTTTTGGTACAATTAAAGTACTTTTAGTACTATAAATTCACTGTTTGGTACAGTAATTGTACAATAAAATTTTACAATTGTACAATAAAAGTACTTTTTAGTAAAATGAAAATATTTTTTGGCAGAATTATACCACTAATTGGTACAGTAAAAGTACTTTTTGGAACAATGGAAGTACTTTTTGGTACAATAAAAGTACTCTTTGAAACAATGAAAGTAATTTTTGGCAATAAAAGTACTTTTTAGAACACTGCTGAGAACACTGCTGGTACTTTTTGTTAAAATAAAAATACTTTTTGGTGCAATAAAGTATTTTTTGGTACAAAAAAGTACTTTTTGGTACAATTAATGTACCTTTTTGTACAGAAAATTACTTTGTGGTACAATATAATACTTTCTGGTACAAATCAGATCAGTGAAAGTAATTTTTATCACAATAAACGTACTTTTTTCGTTTACATTTTGGTACAATAACAATACTCTGGTAAAATATACATAAATACTTTTTCGTACACCGAAAGTACTTTTTGATACAATAAATGTACTTTTTGTCAAATTTAAAGTACTTATTGGTACATTAAAAGTATCTTTTGAAGAATTAAGATACTTTTTGGTACACTGAAAGTACTTTTTGGTACAATAAATGTACTTTTTAGTAAAGTTAAAGTACTAATTGGTACACTAAAATTGCTTATTAGTATATAGACAGTACTTTTTCAAACAATGATAATACTTTTGGCGCAATAAAAGTACTTTTTGGTACACGGAAAGTATAGTTTGTTAAAAAATATAACTTTTATTGGTACATATAATGTTCTTTTTGGCAAAGTAAAATTACTTTTTGAGACAATGAATGTTATATTTAGCCCACTGAAAGTACTTTCTGGCACAATAAACGGATTATTTGTGGTAAACCAAAAGTACACCTTTTGAACTATAGAAGCTTTTTTGGTACAATAAAGGTACTTATTGGTCAATAAAAGAAACAATGGAAGTACCTTTTGGCACAATTAAAGTACTTTCTGGTACAATATACATAATTTTTGATACGACCAAAGTTTTTGTTTGTAAAAACGCAAGAAATTTTTGGTATAATAAATGGTTAAATAAAAGTACATATTGGTATAATAAATGTAGTCATTGGTACATTTTAGATACAACAAAAGTACTTTGTGGAACACTTAAAGTATTTTGTGGTACAATTAATGTACATTTTGCACAAGTAAAGTATATTTTGGTGCTATCACAGTACTTTTTGGTACAATGAAAGTACGTTTTGGTACAATAATTGTACTTTACAGTACAATAGAGAAACTTTTTTGTACATAAAAGGTACTAAGTAGTACAATAAAATAACGTTTTGTAAAATAAAAGTACTTTTTGGAACAATAAAAGTTATTTTTTGGCGCAATAAATGTACTTTTTGGTATAATTAAAGTAATTTGTGGTACAACAAAAATACAGAAATACAACAAATTTTCAATAAAAGTATTTTTTGGTAAAATAAAAGTACATTTTTGCACAACATATTTAATTTTTTTGTAAAGTAATTGTTCTTTTTGGTACAAAAAATTTACTTTTAGGTACAATTAATGAACTTTTTGGTAAAACAGATATTTTTGGATACAATACAATTAGTTTTTGCAACAACAAAAGTACTTTAGTTTAAACCAATAGTTCTTAAATTTTTGGTAAATGCATGAATATCTTACTAACAAAACCTACAATGGCAACCCTATGGCCGGAGAAGTGTTGCAGTCAGTTAGTGTGTGTGAGTGTGAGAGAATAATCCGCATGTGTGCGTGTTTTTTTCTTAGTGAGGAGGGCAAGAAAAAGGTTTTTGCATATTTCTTTGTGGCTCTGTGTTTTTAGTGGAACGTGTCTTGGTCGTATTGTTGATGTTGTTGTTGTTGCTGCTGTCGTTGCCGCTGATGGCCAAGACGACGTTCAAGTGAAAAGAAAGCGTTTTTAGTTCTTCGACGACTGCTGAACGAGTTGGTTGCTTAGCTAATGGCGACGGCGCAAAACGGAAACGGATAATGAACGCAGCCTATAGTAGAGAGCATGTGAATAGTGTGTGAGCGTTTAACGTCAAAACAACGCTATTGAATAGAAGAGCAAAAGAAAACTCGCACACAGAAAAAAAGAAGCAAAACAAAGTGTAGTGTTTTGCAAGTGGAATAAACAAAAAAAAAAGATTTTAATGTTTTCGAAGGAAATTTCAATAAGATTAATGAAAAATTAGCAAAGAATAGAATTTTGAAGAGATAAAATTATTATAATTAAAAAAAAACATATTTTGGAAAAAAGAAATACGACAGCCTAAAGGAATAAAAATTGTTAAGTGTGTGAAAAAAAATAACAGAACAATTTTTTTTTGCATTTTCGCCAAAGAAACGCGTTTTATGCAAGCAGGCAGAAAAACAACAACAACACAAAGTTGGCTGTAAAAGAAAAATCGTGAAAACAAGTTTCCTTTTAAAGTAACAAATAACAAAAAAAAAATAAATAAAGAAATAAAAATAATCACAAAAAAAAGTCAAGAGGAAAATTGTGTTTCTGGAGAAGCAAAACGTGAAGTGCTATAAATTTGGTAACCACCAAACCACAAGAATTGAAAGAAATTATAGTCTGCAGAAAAAAAAAATAATAACAAAAAGGCAGCTCCTGATAAAAACAAAGTTGCAAAGAATTATAAGAAAAATTTGGCTAAAAGTGTTAAATATTGAAAAAAAAAAAATTATTTCAATTTTTTTATAATCTAAATATTTTTTGTGGAAATAATCACCTTCTTGGTCTTCTATTCCTATTCCTTCCTGTGGATTACTCGACAAATTGAAATTTCGCCAAGGTAAGTTTTCGGTTTATTACTTCTTCCTTGTTTTTGCCGTTTTGTTTTCATTTTAGCTTTTTTGCATAAGTTAAGATCTAAAAACTTTGTTGTTAACTGTTTATACGATTTACTGGTTTAGACCAGCTGTCGTTGATGGCAGTGACGGAGACGGTGATGGTCGTGGTGGCCGTAGTATTGGTACTAGTAGTAGAGGCTCCTCTCTATGTTTTTTTTTTTTAACTAAAGAGTAATTGACGTTGGCCGTTGTTGTCGTCGACGTCGTCACTGTCACATTGGTGTTGTATTGCCGCTGCTGTTGTCTGTGTACAATTTTCTACATAATTCAAATTTTCGTGTTTCTTAGCGTCTCAGAGATCATCTGACAACAAAAAAGAGTACTAACAACTTTGAGCTAGAGAAGAAAAAACAACACTAACACAATTTGCATAATTTTTGTTTGTTAGTTTGCATTTATTAACATGTAACCCAATGACTGACTGACTTTTAAGCACTGAACTTTTGGCCTGACTTAATAAAATATTAGAAAAACCAATACATGAAAAAAGTTGTCAAATGTTAGATAAACCGAAAAAAAATACTCTAAATATCTGAATTATACATAAAATATGGCTTTTAGAAGTTGCTATAAAAATTATAGCAACATGAAAAAAGCACAAAATGTAGTAGAAATTTATATCAATATCTTTAAAACTATATAAATAAACAAAATATTGTAACAAAAAAAAATTTTCGATGCTATAAAAATTATAGCAACTTTAAAACGGCTGGATATGTACTAATTTAATTTGTAATTAATCTTAAAACATCCTACAAATACTGAAATATATGATATAGCAATATTTGTAGATGCTATAAAAATTATAGCAAGTTCCAAAAAGCACAAAATGTAGTAGAAAAATATATATAGAGTATTAAAATGATCGAAATAAGCAAAATACAATAATAGCACAAACATTTTTGGATGCTATAAAAATTATAGCAACTTCAAAAGGGGACAAATTATAGTAGAAATTTATATGTTGTGAAGAAAATTACATAAAAATTTTTTTATAAAAGTTAGAGGATACCGAAAAGTTACTCTAAATATCAGAATTGTATATAAAATATGATTTTTTCATCTTGCTATAAAAATTATAGCAACTTTAAAAGGGCTGTATATGAGCTAAAAAAGTGTCCTATTGGTCTTAAAACAAGTTACATATATAGAAATACATGATAGAACGACATTTCCAGATGCTATAAAAATTATAGCAACTTCGAAAATGCACAAATTGAAGTAAAAAATTATGTTAATAGTATTTAAACAATCTTTATAAACAAAGTATTATAACAAAACAAAAATTTGTAGATGCTATAAAAATTATAGCAGCTTTAAATGACTGAAAATGTACTTAAAAAAGTGCCATAGTATCCTTAAAACATCTATCATATACAGAAATACATGACAGAAAAATATTTTCAGATGCTATAAAAATTATAGCAACTTAAAAAAGGCACAAATTGAAGTAGAAATTTATATATTGTGAAGAAAGTTTTGTGAAGAGTTTTAACCAGTAAGAGGATACCAAAAAGTTACTCTAAATATCAGAATTGTACATAAAATAGGATTTTTCAACTTGCTATAAAAATTATAGCAACTTTAAAACGGCTGGATATGTACAAAAACGGTGTCCAATTGGTCTTGAAACACCTAACATATACAGAAATACATGATAGAACGATATTTCCAGGTGCTTTAATAATTATAGCAAGTTCCAAAAAGCCCAAATTATAGTAGAACATTTTATAATTAGTACGAAAACGTTTAAAATAACCCAAATATTACAACAGCACAAAAAATTTCAGATGTACCTTACAAAGTGTCCTACTGTTCTTAAAACATCTCTTATACAAAGAAGTATTTGAGAGAAACATATTTTCAGATGCTATAAAAATTATAGCAACCTCAATAAGGCACAAATTATAGTAGACATTTATATATCGTAAAGAAATTTACATGAAAAGAGCTTTTAAAAGTTAGAGGATACCAAAAAGTTACTCTAGATATCAGAGTTGTGCAAAAAATATTATTTTTCAACTTGCTATAAAAATTATAGCAACTTTAAAAGTGCTGTATATGAGCCAAAATACTGGTCTTAAAACATCTTATGTGGACATAAATATATGATAGAACAACTTTTTAATAACACCATAATTGTTAAAATCACCAATTTCAGTAAATTTTTTTAAACATTTTCAACATGCTATAATTTTTATAGCATGTCAGAAACATGACACCAACTCAAATTTTTAGTAACTGACAAAATATAAAAGTTCAAAATAACCAATTCTGTAGATATTTTCTAACATTTTCAACATGCCCTAATTTTTATAGCAACTCATATTGCGATAATTTGAACGATATTGCGATAATTTAAACGATATTTTCGCACTTTATGGTATTTCCAGCTATTATTGACTAAGTTGTCATAAGACACTTCGTTTTGGTTGTATTTACTTTAAATTCAAACTTGCTATAATTTTTATAGCAACTCTGAAATCCGGTCTGATTTGACAATCATAATAGCGTAACTTTAAATATAGAAGATTTACAGGCAACATAAATATTTTATATACATTTTAAAAAATTATTCAGGACATCTCTTGACTTGCTATAATTATTATAGCAAATCTTAACATGGATTTTTGACACGTGTAATCAGTGTCTCTCTATTTGGGCATTATATTCAAAAGTATTAGGACACTGACAACTGTTTTTTATGGGTTTTTACAACTTTAAATATACATATGCTATAATACACTGGAAAGCAAAAAATTTTACTCTCCATTGTATTTCGATGCAGATGCAGAAATTATAGTAATATTACTAAACAATAAACCACACGTATTTTATTTTTGAATTTTACAAAGTATAGTAAATTTAAATGCATATGTTTTTACTATAAACATGCTATAATTTTTATAGCATAACTCAAATAAGCAAAAAAAGGCTATTATTGTTGGGGGGAAATCGTGGTAATATTACTAAACAATAAACCACAACTATTTTATGTTTTATATTTGTTGATTTCAGTAGATTTATCGACTTGCTATATTTTATAGCATCCTTAATTATGGAACTTTAAACGATTTTTTTTTAACAAATAATAGTTTTTAACGTCATTTCGTTTTTAAATTTACAATGTACTCTAAATTTAAATTGAGTTGATATGTAGGTCAAAACATTTCCAAAAAACTCAAGCGTCAGATATTGAAATATCTCATTCAAAACGAAATTAAGTGATGCTATTTATAGCACTTAAACTAAACGCCACCTATCAATCAAAAGTTGTACTATAAATCAAATATGTTTTAAATGAAGAATTAAGGAAGAACTAAGTGAATTTTACTTTCTTTTCAAACAACTTCATTGGCTATAAATTGATAGGAATTTGCAACCCATCAAAAGTTGCTCTCATTATTTTGACAGCATTTGATAATTTGCATATTACCATCAAATATTTCACACCTTTTTTTGTTGGTGACAGAAATTCGATTAGTCGCATATAAATGACTAAGTTTATTTTTGTCATATACATTTGTATACTATACTTCAAACTAAACACCCTCTCAGGTATTGTTAAATCAACACAAATTTGCATAAGAATCTTGTTTTTATTTACTTCTGAAAGAATTTGCACTCTTTTGGTTGGGTCCAAACTGAAAAATTCTTTAAATAAATAGATTATGATTCATAACAGCAAGAGTGCGAAATTTATGGAAATTTTTGAAATGTTCAGCTGATTAAGAAACTTTTAACTTGTTACAAAATATTATGAAATAAAACAACAGACAAGTAGTTTGGTCCATCGTTATAATTTTTATTTTCTGTATAAACTAACTTAAGCAGCCGCTATTAAATAATAAAATTTCGTTTTGTATATTAACAAAATTTCACACTTCTGCATACCATTAGTAGCGTTTTATTTTTATAGCAATTTCAATAATTACTCAAAAAAGTTGCTTAACTTTACTTGCCGCTGTCAGTTTTTTTTTTCAAAATTCTTTAGAATGTCAGGTTTAATCTGAGCAATTATATTTTAAATGCAGTTACTATAATTTTTATAGCACGTCGTTTTGCAGTTAAAAGTTCATTGTCTAGATTAAGTAATTATGTTATAGTTTATACCGACGTTGTCTGCCAAACACACAATTCACATTACTTCAATTTTGTATGTGCTCGTATAGTAGAGCAAGTCTCTTTATATCATACTAAGTGAGCAATAAATACATAGCATAGTTGTGTGTAAATTCGCAAAAAAAAATACAAAAAATTTGAAAGTATTATTACGTGAAAAAATGTTCTAAATATGTTGTGAGCAGTAGTGTTTTTGTTGTTGTTAATAAAAACAAATTTTTGACTAATATTTGCCACTATTAAGTAATATAGTTTGTTGTTAGGGAATCTAATGCGAATATTTTATATATTTTAAAAAGAAATTTAATTTTAAAAAACATATATTAACCACTTTTAGAGATGCTATAATTTCTATAGCATTTAAAATTTAAATTTTAAACATCAATTTTTAATATTTTACGTTTTAAATGAGGTTTTTCGGTAAATTTTGAACTTGCTATAATTTTTATAGCATCTGAAAATTGAAGAGTTACTGCAATGTTTGTATGTCGCATTTTTATATTATGTAAATAATATCAAAAGATAAGCACTTTTTTTAAAGTTTAAGATTTGCTATAATTTTTATAGCATCTACAACATTCTATTTAAACATCAATCTGTATTAATAGCATACTTTATTTCAAATAATTAACTTATTTGTAATTATTTTACAGTTTTACCTAAGAATTTCTGCATTTTCCAACTTGCTATAATTTTTATAGCATCTTCAAATTACAGACTAAAAGTGACAGTTCAATAATTCTGTGTAGTATTCTTATATAAACTAAATAATATTGGAAAATTTGCACTTTTTCCTATGCCTAGACTTGCTATAATTTTTATAGCATCTTAAAAATGTTCAATTTTTATGTAAAATTAAATTATTTTATTTTATATTTGATTGCTAAAATTGGAACAGCATCTCAAATTATATTAGGTAAATAATATCAAAAGATAAGCACTTTTTTTAAAGTTTAAGATTTGCTATAATTTTTATAGCAACTACAACATTCAATTTAAACATCAATCTGTATTAATAGCATACTTTATTTTAAATAATTAACTTATTTGTAATTATTTTACAGTTTTACCTAAGAATTTCTGCATTTTCTAACTTGCTATAATTTTTATAGCATCTCCAAATAACAGACTAAAAGTGACATTTCAATAATTCTGTGTAGTATTATTATATAAACTAAATTATATCATAAGGGTTCCACTTTTTCACATGCCCTGACTTGCTATAATATTTATAGCATCTTGAAAATTTTAAATTTTTATGTAAAATTAAATTATTTTTTGTTAATTTGATTGCTAAAATTCGAAAAACATCTCAAATTATCAATTTTCTTAAATAGCTATTAATTATTTAGCAGTTTAAACATGATATTTGAGCAATTATGAACTTGCTATAATTTTTATAGCTTCTTAAAATTACTATTTTGAAGTGAAAATACAATGCTTGTGTGCAATCTTTTTATGATATGTGAATAATACCATAAGTTTTGCTATTTTCCACATGCCCTGACATGCTATAATTTTTATAGCATCTTAAAATTTAATGTTTTTATGCATGTGTATGTATGTTAATTAGTTTTTGTATTATATTTTATTGTTTAAGACAAACTTTAACATATTTAATTTATATTTAATATTATTTAATTTATTTTTATAAGTTGCTATAATTTTTACAGCATGATTAATTTGTTATATAAGCGCCGTAATATAAATAAGAACCATAAATTTAAAAATATTGATGAATTATATGAATATTATTTTAGGATATAATAAAAATTCAAATAATTAACTTATTTGTAATTATTTTACAGTTTTACCTAAGAATTTTTCCATTTTCCAACTTGCTATAATTTTTATAGCATCTCCAAATAACAGACTAAAAGTGACAGTTCAATAATTCTGTGTAGTATTCTTATAAAAACTAAATAATATTGGAAGATTTCCACTTTTTCACATACCTTGACTTGCTATAATTTTTATAGCATCTTAAAAAATTTTAAATTTTTATGTAAAATTATATTATTTTTTGTAAATTTGATAGCTAAAATTCGTAAAATTCTCTAATTTATCAATGTTCTTAAATGGCATTTTAAACGTGATATTTGAGCAATTATGAACTTGCTATAATTTTTATAGCTTCTTAAAATTACTGTTTTGAAGTGAAAATACACTGCTTGTATGTTAACTTTTTATGATATGTGAATAATACCATAAGTTTTGCTATTTTCCACATGACCTGACATGCCATAATTTTTTATAGCATCTTAAAATTTAATATTTTTATGTATGTGTATGTATGTTAATTAGTTTTTGTATTATATTTTATTGTTTAAGACAAACTTTAACATATTTAATATTATTTAATTTATTTTTATAAGTTGCTATAATTTTGAAAGCATGATTAATTTGTTATATAAGCGCCATAATATAAATAAGAACCATAAATTTAAAAATATTGATGAATTATATGGATATTATTTTAAAATATCGTTTTAACTCATAAAAACTTAAAATTTTTATAGTTGCTATAATTTTTATAGCACCTAAAATTATTAATTTAGACAACAATTTGAGGTAGGAGCATGCTCCAAGTCAATTTCTTTAATGGCTATTAACTATTTAGCAGTTTTTAATGATGAATTTTTACATACTTTGAACTTGCTATAATTTTTATAGCAAGTCACATATAGAAGACCAACTCAAATTTTTAGTTATTGACAAGTTATTAAAGTTAAAAATAACAATTTCAATAGATTTGTTTAACTTTTTTAACATGCTATAATTTTTATAGCAACTTAGAAATAAGGCGTCAACTCAAATGTTTGTAAAAAGGTTCCAAAAAATTACTCAAATGGTTATTTCGAACATTTGTCTGCAGAAAAACCACCAAAACCAATAAAACATTGGAGTTGGCAACTTATTTTTAACTTGCTATAAAAATTATAGCATCTTGTTATTTTCTAACATTTATGTTTTGTAAACTGTTTAAAATTTTTAAAAATCTAGATATTTATGATTTGCTATAAAATTTACAGCAACTTTCTTACTATCTGTATAATAACATTTATATGTTTGTTAAACATTTTCTATGAACATTTAGAAATTTTTTTTATATTCGTCATTTATGGCCTCCAAGTTAACGTTGAGCTTGTGGAAAACTTGATGACATTGTTTTATTGTATTCCCCCAAAATATTTACAACCACTTTCTATTCAACTCCTGGCTGTACCAAAGTAAAAATAAATTGCCATAAAAAATTATAGAAAGTTTCAATTTTCGCCCCAGTGACATACGCAGAGCATAAAACAACCAGGCTTTCGTATAATACATATAAAATCATCTTCATACCAATCAAGAATATTCCAAAAACAAAAGACAACTGACAAAATGACAACAACAACGGAAATTTTGTATGAAAACTTTCTAAAGAAAATTTCTACCTTAATGTTCGGCCTGTCTGCTCGCTGATGTTGTGTTTGATACTTACTCTCTTTTTGAGGGTAATTAAAAAAATTGAAAGTACTTACTTTAACGCTGCTACGAGTCAGATGGCAGTGTAACAGACAGACTTATGTTTATGTCATTATCGTGAAAAAGCATTAAAAGTTGAGACAACATATCAAAACTGATTGAATGCGGTGAAATGTCAGTTAACACCGCCATAACAATTCCAAAAAGATAAAAGACAAAAACAAAAACATAACTTTCAGCTAAAGTTCCTCTAAAAAGTTATGTTTGTCCCCTCCACCCCCCGCTTAACTTTTGTCTGTTGACTGGTATTCGTGTATGACACTTGTTGGTATCTCCCCCGACAACAAAACTAAAAATAAAACCAAAACATCGAACAAAAAAACTCAAAAACACCCAACTCACACACAATCATTAAGAAATGTCATTAAAAATATAAATTTTTTCTCTGCTACACATGTGACAACATGAAAACCGTTTAAGCAGCTTTTGCGCCTGCGCTCACAACCCTGGCCTGTGAGATTTCTTCGTTCTCTTTGGGTGTGTGTGCGGTTTGCCTTTATATGAATGAATGTGACCATTTACATTTTAATTTTTTTGGTACAGGTAAAAATTGTCATAATGATCATAAATTTATGATGATATTTGTTTTCGTAAAGGAAGCGAACGCATTTTGCTAAGTGAAATAAAAAAACGTCCCAATAAGTGAGGCCACCAGACATCATGTGGTGTCTTAACGGATTCTGTATGTGGATTTTGATGTGGCGATAGGAAGAGGGGCGAGGAGCAAAATTATTGACAACGGAAATAATCTGGCAAATTAAATGTGCTAATGAATGGGTTTATAGAACTTACGGTATAATGTAAAGGTGCCCTACCCAGAGGTAGATGGAGAAAAACCCTCAATCTTTTGTTTTTAACTTGCAAAAGGGTTGAATCAAAACCATGAAAGTTGCCTACACCAGCAAGTTATGACAGGTGTTTTAAATCACTAAATACGTTTTTTTGTGATATTTTGGCATGGTTTTGAATTTCCTATAATTTTTATAGCAACTCATAGTTGCTATAATTATTGTGGCAAGTATGAAATCCCGTCTCTGGACAAAAAATGTTTTACAATTTATAAGAATAGCCGCTGTAAGGCATCTAATATATTTGCCACAACTCTACAAGCCTTCCGTACATTTACAGACTTGCTATAATTTTTATATCTAAACTAACCATGGAATTTTGACACGTCAAATTAGTGTTTTGTTGTTTTAGGCATTACATTAAGAAGTATTATGACACTGAAAACTGTTTATGTGGCTTTCTATAACTTTTTAAGAAATGCTATAATTTTTATAGCAACTTATATTGAGAAATTTTTAACGATATTTTAACACTTAATGGTATTTTTAAGCATAAAATGACTGCAATACCATTATATGATTAAATAAATGCTTTTCTAAAATTTCTATTAACTTGCTATAATTTTTATAGCAAGTCTAAATTCAACCTATAGTCAATATAAACGGTGACATTTTTGACAATAGCCGCTGTATAGGCACTACTATATTTTCCACAAATCCTCGAAGCCTATCGAACATTTTGGGACTTGCTATAATTTTTATAGGAAATCAAAACATGGATTTTTAAGATGTTAACTCTGCGGTAGCCCATTAGGCATCACATTAAAAGGTTTTGGGACACTAAAAACGGGTTTTTTGTGAGTCTCTTTAACTTTTTAACATATGCTATAATTTTTATAGCAACTCATATTCTGAAATTGTTAACGATATTTTCGCACCTAATGGTATTTTTAAGCTATTTTGACTGAATTGACACTACATACTCCGATGAATTCGTATTCACGTTACTCTCCAACTTGCTATAATTTGTATAGCAAGTTTAAATTTTAGTTTCGGTCAAACAAAAATTGTGCAATTTTTGGAAGCTTTTAACCTATAGTAATCCTAACTATTTTCCACAATTCCCGAAAACATTCAGGACTTATCTTGACTTGCTATAATTTTTATAGCAACTCTAAACATGTATTTTTACACCTAGAATCATAGTCTTTTTCTTTAGACATTACATTAAAAGGTATTAGGACACTAAAAACTGCTTTTGTTAGTCTCTTTTACTTTTTGAGATGTGCTATAATTTTTATAGCAACTCATTATTAGTCATTTCAAACGATATTTTAGCACTGTATGATATTTTCAAGCTATTATTGATTCAATTATCAATATATGATTCGATAAATTAGTATTGACGTTACTGCCTAACTTGCTATAATTTTTATAGCAAGTATAAATTTCAGATTCGGTAAAATTTTTTTTGGAATTTTTGGAAATATTTAATTTATAGCCATCCTATCTATTTCCCACAACTCTTGAAAACCTTCAGGACTTATCTTGTTGCTATAATTGTTATACCAACTCTAAACATACTCATTAATCAAGAGAAACTAGCATTTTTCGAGTCCAGCTTAAACTTACAAGTATTTGAATATAACACGCGACGATTTGGCTCATAAACGGGTCACTTTCTGACTTGCTATAAGTTTATAGCATCTCATGTTTTAACATTTTTAACAATTTTCCGTGCATACTATATTGTTAACGCAATTTTGACATCATTGTCAATAAATGCTTATATTTATACATATTCACGTTCTCCCCAAACTTGCTATAATTTTTTATAGCTAGTTCGAATTTCAGTTTCGGTCAAATAAATTCATGAAATTGTAAGAAATGGTCGTCGTATAGGCTCTAAGAATTTTTTCATCACTCTCAACAACTTAAAGGACGTCTCTTGACTTGCTATAATTTTTATAGCAAATCTATAGATAGCTAATTAATACCTGAAATTAGTTTCTAATTATTTATATATAGCTTAAAAGGTATTTAGACACTGAAGACTATTAAATAGTTATCCAAACTATTTTACACCACTCTCGAAAGCTTTCCAGACATATACCGACTTGCTATAATTTTTATAGCATATCTGAATATGCGTTTAACCCATGTGAAACTTGAATTTTTCGATTCCAGCTTCATCATACAAGTATTTGAGGATAATACGCGATGATTTGAAGTAACTACGGGACATTTTCTGACTTGCTATAAATTTAATAGGAACTTAATACAATTTTTATAGCAGTTAAAAAGTTGATTTTTTGGTAAATAACGTTATATGCAAGCTATTATTTACTTAATCGTCATTATACGCTACGATGAATTCGTATTCATGCTACTCCTTTACTTGCTATAATTTTTATAGTATCTTCGAATTGTAGTTTTGGTCGAATAAAGTGATGTTATTTTTCGATATATTTAATCTATAGTTGTCCAAGCTATTATCAACAACTTCCGACAGTTTTCCAAACATATACTGACTTGCTATAATTTTTATAGCATATCTAAACATGCTTCTAAGCCATGTGAAACTTGAATTTTTCGACTTCAGCTTCATCATATACGTATTTGAAGATAAAACTCGAAGATTTGGCGCATCTTCGGGTCACTTTCTGACTTGCTATAAATTTTATAGCAACTCAATTTTTGGAATTTAGAGCAAACATTATACGATGCAAATTTAGTGGAAAGCAATTTTCTTTTAAAATTATGTATATATAAAGGTAGATTTCACAACAAACGACAGTTTTCAGCGGATATCCTTACATGCTATAATTTTTATAGCAAATCTAAACATACGTTTTAATCATGCAAAGCTTATATTTTTTGAGCCCAGCTTCATCATAGAACTATTTGAGGACATAACTCGCATTTTTTTTGCATCTTTGTTGCTTTTACTTATTTGCTATAATTTTTATAGCATCTAAAGTATTGCAACTAATCAGTAAAAAAGTAAATTTTTGTCATTTAGTTTTTTGGCTATAACTGTAAAGTAAAATTTTATTATTTTTGAGTCATATACAATACACTCGTGACTTTCTATCATTTTTAATTTCTTATGTAGTACAAAAATTGTACGATAGGTGGCCATTGTGTTTCTGTCTGTGTGTTTCGTATATGATGTTTAGCCGTTCATGCGATAATTATGCAATTTGGGCTAGTTCTTATTAAGATATTGGAGAGTGTTTTAGCGTCAATGAGACTTCAGTTATGTCAACGCATGTGACATTAATAAACTTCTAAAACATATCGTACTGAATTTTCATAAAAATCCCCTATGAACTAGAATACAATAACAACATCTCTACGTCTTTGAATATGTTAATTTATCGCTCATGCTATGATGCTGTAGCTTTAAAAATTTATTGTTTTCATGTACGTAGTCGTTTCTAATGTAGCACAAAAGTTGTACGATAGGTGGCCAATGTGTTCTGTCTGTGTGTTTCGAATACACTGCTACACAGTACGTGCGATATTTATGCAATTTGGTGCAGTTCTTATTGAGATATTGGGTAGAGTTTCAACGTCAGAGACACACGATTATACCCAACACATTTGGTATCAATAACCTTAAAACATATCATTATGAAATATTATAAAAAACCATAGTGCTTGAATTCAGTAACAACATCCCTACGATTTAAAATATGTTAGTTTATCGCTCATGCGATGATGCTGTAGCTTTAAAAAGTTATTGTGTTCAAGTTCGTTATAGTCCCTAAGGTAGTACAAAAGTTCTACGATAGGTGGCCAATGTTTTTGTGTCTGTGTGTTGCTTATATGCTGGTACACGGTACGTGCGATAGTTATGCAATTTGGTGTAGTTCTTATTGAGATATTGGTCAGAGTTTTAACGTCAAAGACATCCGATTTTTCCCAACACATGTGATATCAATAAACTTTAAAATATATCATTATGAAATTTTATAAAAAAACCCCTAAGTGCTTGAAAACAATAACAACATCTCTACGTCTTTGAATATGTTAGTTTATCGCTTATGCGATGACGCTATATATTTAACAAGTTATTGCTTTCATGTTCGTTGTCGCTTCTAGTGTAGTACAAAAGTTATACGATAGGTGGCCAATGTTTTTGTGTCTGTGTGTTTCATATATGCTGGTAAAACCTTCATGCGATAGTTTTAAAATTTGTGCCAGTTATTATAAAGATATTGGAGAGTGTTTTAAGGTCAAAGACAGGCAATTTTTTCGAATACATGTGATATTAATCTCATTTCACGTTCATAATAGTCTCTAATGTAGTACAATAGTTCTACGATAGGTGGCCAATGTTTTCGTGTCTGTGTGTTTCGTATATGCTGCTAAACGGTACTTACGATAATTATGCAACTTGGCCAAGTTCTTACCAAGATAATGGAGAGTGTTTTAACGTCAAATACATATGATATTTACCAACACATGTGCTATCAGTAAACTGCTAAACCATATAACCAACATATTTCCTACAAAGACATAAAATTGTTTCATAATCTTACCTAAAAACCTGTTATTATTCTATGTTCTTAGTTCTCTGATACAGTTACAATTATTTTCGACATAATATAATCTAACCGCTAACTTTTCCAAACTTTTGACTTTAATTATAGCTCATCTTTCAATTCGTTATTACTCTGGTCATTATTTTTTTCTGGCGAAACAATTCCAATTAAAAAAGCGGAACCGTGTGAAGTGTGCGTCTGCCCCGGACTCACTCAACTGTGAAACCTGACCTTTTTCGTGGCATATTATAGTTGTTGTAGTTGGCGCGAAGTTTTTAAGGTTCATCATTTGCTTAATGATAAATTTGCTATGGTAAATAAACGAGCGAGCCTCCTTCTTCATCTCGTCCGGTCGCATGGAAACTTTGCGTTAATATCTTTACGTTTAACAAAATATTAAGAGTCCACCACTTGATGGGCAAAGTCTTTAGTTTATTCTTATGTTTGAAATCTTCGTTTTCGCATCTTTATTATCAAACTTGCGACTCTTTTGGGTTGTACGAGTGCTTCTTTCGAATGCTTCTTAAAATTTCCTAAGAAACCCAACAGAAACAGGTTGGTTGGTTGGCGTAGAACTTCCATTTAACTGGTGAGGGGGGCTTGGGGTAACACAAGAGTTTGGTCGGTCGGTCGGTCGGTAGTGATGCTGTTGCGCATGTCAGTTTTTGTGAGTCAAAAAGAAAGGATACGTGAAACTTTGTGCTGGTAGTGGTATGGCAGACTGAAAGAGGCTGGCGGTGAATTCGTTCTTTACGGTTTGTTTAAGAAACACAGCTTCTGTTAACGAAAACTTGCAAGATGATGACCATCATCATCACCTTTGTGAACGTGCTCATGTCCCCTAATGATCATGACCATGACGCTTGGCCTTATCATCATAATGATGACGATGATGGTGATGATGCCGCTGCTGCTTACTTTGCTAATGATGTTTCAAGTTTTTGTTTTTTAAACCTTTTTGGTCTTGTGTATGGTTTTTTTTTTGAAGTTTTCAAGTGTCGTGAAACTTTTTGTTGTCTTTCGTTGGTCCGTTTTCTTGCCATTTGATTTGAGTTTAAACTTCTTCTTGTTTGGAGGCTTTTTCTTTCAATGTTCAGTTCATCAGTTTTGTTTTGTTTTAGGCGTTTTTGTCCATTGATATGTTTTATTTTCCTTCGTTAATTTTACCAGTTTGGATTCGTTCTCGTATTATTGCCGTTTGTTTTGTTGGTCTTGCAGTTGGTTTGGGTAGGAAACTGGTTTCTCTTAGCTGAGTGTTTGTTTTAATTTTTTTTCTCTTACTGTCTTTTTTTAACTTTGTAATATTTGTTTATATTGTCTTTGTCTGCAAGATTTGTAAGAAAAAAATTTTAAATTTAAATAATTAAAAGATTTTTTTTTCAAATTGTTAAATATTTTTGTGTAATTTTTAAATTTTTTGGCGTGCAGACAGCCGCAACAATTTCAAACATTTAAGTTTAGGTATTCACAATTAAATATATTCGTAAAAAAACCGCAGACAATTAAATGCAAATTTTTGGGGTTACTTACGAAGGAGGAATGATAAGGACCAGAGAGGTACCAGAAGGGGTCGGTACACAAGCCTCGAACTTGTACTTGTCACTCAATATGCTGCCGCTGCATAAGACATCTCATTGCATAATTCAAATACTCCCGGTCCTTAATGGCGGCATTGTAGTCGTTTGTAGTGGGGTGGAGCCTACCATCTGCTCAGTGGCGGAAATCATGAGTAGGAAGGCCTTTTTTAATTAATCCGACGGGCTTCTTTTGGATCCAGTAGGCTTTCCGAGAACTTACCGGCGCCTTTCCTTTTTGACATTGCCAGAGATTGGGATCCAACGCCTTCCATTGTCGCTCCCTATAAGAAGGCCTAATGGAAGGCCTCTATACTTACACTTGTTTTTTTTCCAACAAGCAAACCTTGCTGGAATTTGAACCCAATGCTACTATCTTGCCCATGAAGATACATTCGAATGGTGTGGTTGAAACTAATGATCCACTTTTTCAAAGAGAACACACAAACACCTTCTCGTTGTCTTCTGTTTTACATACCTTCTGCAGGCATGTAAAACGAAAAGGGGTCATTGAATGGCATTCACCGTAGCCATTGCCAAATAAAGACTTTTGCATGTGTTATATGACCAGACCACCGTTGCTGGCAGGTGTCAGAACTGCAGAAGACATGTAATAAAGAAGGCAAGAGGAAGGTGTTTGTGTGTTTGCAAAAAAGAAGGTAAGAGGAAGGTGTTTGTGTGTGTGTTTTTATTGATCATATCATGGTGAATCTCATTCATGCTTCCTTTCTTTTGTTAGGCCTTCAGAAGGCATGCAAAAAAGAAGGCAAGAGGAATGTTTTTAGAATGTGTGTTTCATTCGTGTATTATAACTATTATGTCATGGGTGAAATCATTCACACTCTCTTACTTTTGTGAGACGCCGCTGGGTGAAGTCATTTCTGCAAAAGACATGTAATAAAGAAGGCAAGAGAAAGGTGTTTGTGTGTATGTTTTCATTGATCATACCACGATGAATATCATTCATTCATGCTTCCTTTTGTTAGGCCTTCAGAAAGCAGACAAAAAGAAGGCAAGAGGAATGTTTTTTGAATGTGTGTTTCATTCGCGTATTATAACTATTATGCCATTGGTGAAATCATTCACACTCCCTTCCTTAGTAAGAAACTGCTGGCTGGCGTCAGGTCTGCAGAAGACATGCAATAAAGAAGGCAAAAGGAAGGTGTTTGTGTGTGTATTTTTATTGATCATACCACGGTGAATCTCATTCATGCTTCCTTTCTTAGGCCCTCAGCAGGCATGCAAAAAAGAAGGCAAGAGAATGTTTTTTGAATGTGTGTTTCATTCGCGTATTATAACTATTGTGCCATGGGTGAAGTCATTCACACGCCCTTTCTTTGTGAGAAGCCTCTGGCAGGTGTCAGGTCTGCAAAAAACATGTAATAAAGAAGGCAAGAGGAAGGTGTTTGTGTGTGTATTTTTATTGATCATACCACGATAAATATCATTCATGCTTCCTTTCGTTTTGTTAGGCCTTCAGAAGGCATGCAAAAAGAATGCAAGAGAAATGTTTTCTGAATGTGTGTTTCATTTGTGTGTTTTAACTATTCTCCCGAGGGTAAAGTCATTCACACTCCCTTCCTTTTGTGAGACGCCTCTGGCAGGTGTCAGGTCTGCAAAAAACATGTAATAAAGAAGGCAAGAGAAAGGAGTTTGTGTGTGTGTTTTCATTGATCATACCACGATGAATATCATTCAATCATGCTTCCTTGCTTTTGTAAGGCCTTCAGAAGGCATGCAAAAAAGAAGGCAAGATGAATGTTTTCTAAATGCGAATGTGTGTTTCAGTCGTATGCTTTAACTATTATGTCACAGGTGAAGTCATGCACACTATCTTCCTTTTTTGAGACATCCAGAAGGCCTCTATTTTTTATACCCTCACCCTACGGGTAGGAGGGTATACATCATTTGATACGACCCAAAAGTGTAACACATAGAAGGGGTCACCTTAGACCCGAGGTTTCTTTGAACCAAATTCGATTCACGACTTTTTAAATCGTTTAGGCCATGTCCGTCCGTCCGTCTATTTCTCTGGCCGGCTGGTATTCACGATAACTTTCGAAAGACGCAACCAAATGTTTTGAAACTTTGCTCAAGTTAATATTTCCCTTAAACTACTTACGGTAATGGAAATGGGCATATAGCCACGCCCCTTCTTTTATCTCCCATACAAATGTACCATTCCGCCCACTGTAGAAATCAAGTAATAATTTCAATACACCTAACGGGATCAAACCCAAATTCTTTATTTAGTAAAGCTATAGCAGGATAGAGTTTTGGAGAAAAAACTTTAAGTCTAGCCAAGCCCCTTATGGTACCTTCCATACAAATGTACCATTCCGCCCAAATTTGGGGATGGAGTAATAATATCAATACACTCGACACGATCGTGCCCAAATTCTGTATTAAGTTAAGGTATAACAGGATAAAGTTTTGGAGAAAAATTTGGGAGTCTAGACACATATCTTCTGTTTCCTCCCATATAAATGATCCTCTCCGCTCACTTTAGGGATGGAGTAATTATAGCAATACAACCAACGCGATCGTGCTCAAATTCCGTTTTTAGTGAAACTGTATCAGGATAAAGTTTTGGAGAGAAAATCTTGAAGTCTGGACACGCCGTTCTGATACCCCCCATACAAATGTACCACTCCGCCTAATTTTGAGATGAAGTAATAATATCAATACACCCAACGCGATCGTACTCAAATTCCGTATTTAGTGAAACTGTATCAGGATAAAGTTTAGAAGAGAAAAACTGGAAGTCTAGCCGCGCCACTTCTGGTACCTCCCATACATATGTACCATTCCGCCCATTTTAGAAACTGAGTAATAATATTTATATAATAGAAAATTTTATGTTTTATTGAGTGTGAGGGTATGTGTAAGTCGGGTTGCCCGACTGAAACTTTCTTACTGTTTTTTTTTAAATTTGTGTATTGGTTGTTTGGTTGGCATGCAGACATCTTCTCCGCAGAGGAGATCACCTAGGTCCAAATGGATCCATTGTGACATCCGTTGAGCATATGCGACATTTCCTCAACCTATGCTTTCAGTGTGTGTGCTGCCTGATTGCGTTCCTAGTTGTCGTTCTTAGTTGTCGATTCGATCCCATCCATCCTGTTGATGATTTTGCAAAAAATTGTTGATCCTTCCGATATCTAAGGCCAGTTCCTCTATACCTATTAAGAAGGGTTTTCCCAAGGTGTCCAGTCTCCTTCTGTATAGGGCTGGGCAGTCGCATATAATACGGACGGTAGATGGTTTACTACTGTCTGTCCATTTATGGGTCCATCTTCCGACAAGAAGGTAATAATTTGTCTTATCTGGTCCCCCTTAACATTTACCAAATACGACGTACGCTTCGGATTGAATTCATGCCATGTCTTTTTGGCCTTCCTACAGGTTTCCTTATTATTTCTGTTTCGTTTGCAGTTTTAAACGTTAGATTTCCGATAGTATTCTTACAGGTGGATATAGGGCAAAGTGCTACGTGTTCAACGTCACTTTACTGCAGGGCTGAGCCCCGCCGGCCTCTTCTTCCGCTCTGAAGTTGCCCTCATAACCGCTGTGTCCAGGTATCTATGTAACCAGGACTTTGTTATTCCGGGATATGTCGTTTAGAGATTTCCGGTAGGCACTGAGCACTTTCGATTTGATGTCACAAGACTTTAACGAGTTTACCGCCGTTAGACTGTCTGTGAGTAGGAGAATATTCTCCTGTGATACCTTCCTCAAGTTGATCACGTCCGCGGCTCGTTTAATAGCAAGTATTTCCGCTTGGAAAACGCTGTAGTAATCTGGAATCCTTGATCTTATACTTAGGCCTAAATCCGGGCAGTAGATACCATAGCCGACTTTGGTCATCAAGTTTGGACCCATCAGCAAAGATGTTTATTGTTATACATTGCGTTCTCGTTCTCTGCCCACTCCTTTCTGAAGGGCGTTCTAGTTCCTTAGAGAATGTTTGATTTCCGTGCACTAAGCGCGTATTCAGTTTCAAGAGAGATGTTGATATGGTTCAGGATCCTTGAGTGTCCGATGGAGGGATCCCAAAGTTTAATCTCGTTTAGTTAATTGGCTGATTTGAGGGCAAAGCATTTGCAGCCCAGATCAGGTGGTAATAGGTTTATCGTGTATAGTGCCTTAGAGAGAGTCGACATCCGAAATACATCCGGTTATTAGGAGACAAGGGCAACGTTGAAGACGATCCATTTGTCTAAATTTGCTCTTCTTGTCGAGCGCATACCACCAAACTATAGAGCCATATTGTAGTATTGGCTTCACAATAGCATTGTAAATCCAAAGTCTTACCTTGGGTTTGAATTCCCAGTTTTTCCAAATAGTTTTCCGTTATGTATATAAAGCTATGAGTGTCTTGTTGAATCTGCTTTCTATGTTCTGTCTCTAATTAAGCTTTTTGTCCAATATGAGGCACAGGTTGAGTTGAGTTTTTTATTGCCCAAATAGGACAGGATGTTAATAAAGTCCTGCATCTTTCGTACGTGGCGTGGTAGACTTGCGCCAGAGACGCGGTGTGCTATGTCGTCTGCGTACGCAACTACTGTGCATTCTTCCGACTGCAGTTGTCTGAAAACGCTGTTGACGGCAAAATTCCACAATAGCGGCGATAATACTCCCGGGGTGTCTCTAGACACCCTTCTAGTGAGGGTGTGATTTCCCAGCTTTGAGGTGAAAGTTTTCTTTGGTAGCATGTTGCGAATCAGTTTGCTAATATGTGAATTGATGTGTAGGCTATAGAGCTCAGTTATAATGCAGAGGGGTTCGATATTGTTGAAGACTACCTCTATGTCCATAAAGGGCACTAGAGAAAATTCTTTCCTATCTAATGATTTCTCTATTAGCTAGCATGGAGTGCGGTTTCTGTCGTTTTTTTCCATTGAGCATTCGAAAGGAGATTCGGACCGATTCAATTTTTGATGATGTCCTCCATGATTCTCTCAAGAGTTTTTAGAAGGAATGATGTAAGACCTACTGGTCTTTAGTCCTTGAAGGCCACCTTAGCCGTTCTACATCTTATTGGCAGGTAGAATTGTTTCACACAGCCGTTAAAAATAGCCCCTAGCCATGGCAATAATATCTCCCGGGCCTGTTGAAGTTCGGCGTTAATATTGTCGTCCAGACCGGGGGATTTGTAAGATCAAGGCCGTTTATTGCGTCCTTGATCATGTTCCCTTCAATTGCCGGTATTCTAACGCAGAAGTCGGTAAGAGCGACCCTCCACTAGAGAAGTGGGTACCCCATAGAATTTCCAAAGTTTCCTTTGGGGATTCAGTCCAGGTCCCATCAATTTTTCATTATGTATGATGGAGCGGCGCTGGTTGTCGAGGAAAATACTTTTCTAAGTCTAAAAAAAAAACTTAATTTCCCTTTGCACCCCATGAATGAGGTATGGGATAGCTTCTCGCGTTGTTGTGAATTAACACGCTTTTTATTTCTAGATTCACAACTAACGGCACCTACTTGTTTATCGACGAATGCGAACGTCACTGTATGAGAAGCTCTTACTAGACACGCCGATTGCCTCGAAACTTATACTGCGAAGTTGCTGTCAACAACATTTGAGGGGAGCCGACAATGAAAGAAGGTTAAGTCTACTTACTTCCTTCATGAAGATCTTTTTGCTTCTTTATCAGTTTCTTCAAGAGTTTTAGATTATCCTTGTACTCCTCCCATTGGCTTCTTCTCTGGGCCTTGTTGAAGGATTTTCTGGTGGAAGCACGGAATTTAGAAATCTCGTCATTCCACCATGGAGGCTTCTGCTTCTTCCCATCTTTTCGTCGTGGGCAAGATTTCCTTGTGCATGCGACCAAGGCTTTTGTCACTTTTCCTACCATGATGTCCAGCTCTTGTGGGTTGTCATTTTAGTTATTACTTTTTACGTTCTTTTAATATTACTGCCGTCTGGTATATGTTTTCTTTTTCATCTTATACTCACCTCGTTTTTCTTAACACATTCCATGTTTGTCATCATTATCATCATTAACATTTCGGTTGTTGTTGTATCCGTGTGTGTTATTAGGTAGGCATTTCCTTTGTAGCATCACAACAACAGTAACCGACATCTAAGCAGTTCATTCATTGCAATATTTTATAGCGCTAATGAAACGCTCAAACACGATCGCACAAAATCTCGTGCTTAATACAAAGTCACGTTTTTTTCCTCTGTGTGTGTGTGTGTGTGTCTATGCCTTTCCGTCAGCCTCATTGTGGCTATACTACAAATCTATTCTTTTCAAGACAACATCAACTCCACTACTCAACTCCGCCACAAAACAATACAAACCTTCTTCCCAAGAAGATATCACCATCGCGATCATCATCCAATAGTACCTTCAACCCTCCACAATCTCTATCACTATTTGATCATTAATTTATGGAGTATGAAAACGTTAAAGTTAAAAGAAACACACACAAAATAAAACCAACAACAGATCTCATATTTCAGCAGATATCGAGATTTTAATCTAGACACAACGTCACAGAGTGAATCTTATCATTTACATATGAAATAGATATCAAGAGATAAACTTACACACACACGCGCACGCCCGATATATTTCTTTTCTTATACTTAATTAAGTGAAAATTTCAGCATTTCGAGTTTTGTAATTAGCATTCTTATTATGCGTTTCTTGTTTTATTCATAGGTTCGTACTTCATTCATTCATGTATATGGGAATTGTGGTGGAGGGGAGGTGGCGAAAGGAAGTCTTTGTTGCACGCATTCTGTGCATTGTGCCAAAACAGGAAGTCGGAAATGTCTTGGGGCGCAAAAAGCACATTTCCGTTTTGCGTGTACTCAATGGAAGTCAGAGAAACGTCGTGAGAGATAGAAAAGAATGAGAAGACTTTCACTAAAGATTTCTTTATCTTTAAGGCATAATTTAGAAATTATGAGAAACTTCTTAAAATAATAATTGTAGATTGTTTAAAATATTGAAATGTGATTTTCATTTTCTAAAAAATCTCTTTGGAGCTAATTTTAGGTAACTGTTCTCAATGTGGAGAACCGGTTCAAGACTAGCGGATGTTAGAATTGTCTATTTCTATATAAGAATATGACATATAATGGCTAAAAAGCAACGTTTTCGTTAAACGGTTCACTAATTTTGAACCGGTTCATACCACTTCGAACCGGTTTTTACAAATTATGTGAAGATATTTTTAGTTATTACCTTTGTATGGTTAATATGACATTGTCAGTTAAAAATAATATACTTTGATTGATTTTTCAGTAATCGGTTTTAACACTTAGACCCGGTTCAAATTTCTGTTGAAACATCTAAACTTATTTTTTTGGTTAGAAGAAAACGTCAACGATATTAAATTTATAATATATATTGTCTGATAATAATAATAATAACGGTTTTCCTTATTTCGAACCGGTTATCATTATTTATTTAGAAATTTTTATTTATATTAAAAAACTTGTTATTTTTGGTTATAAAAAATGTATTTCTCATATTTGTAATAACCGGTTCAAACTGCAAAAACCGGTACGTAACACTTGAAACCGGTTATTGAAAATTCAAATGATTTTTTGATACTTATTTCGAGAATTTAAAATAATATATTTAGAAATTTTGATGTCAAGGCTTTGACCATTATAAACATTTTTAAACACATCGAACCGGTTATTTATAATGCTAAGATCTAATTGCTTTTATTAGAACATCTTAACGTGTCCAAGTTTTTGTTGAAAAGTTTGTCAGAACATTAAACCTTTTTATCTGTTTAGCAAAAAAGCTGTCTGATAATAATAAAAATTTGATACCAATGGTTTGACAATTTTGAATGGTCTTACTTATTTCGAACCGGTTATGATTATTTTAAGTAATTTTTATTTTTATCGAAATCTGAAAACTTGTTATTTTTGGTTTTAATAAATGTATTTATCATAATATTTTTAATTACCGGTTTAAACTGCAAAAACCGGTTCGTAACAATTGGAACCGGTTATTGAAAATTCAAATGAATTTTTAATATTTTCTACATTTAAAGGGGCATTATTCGCGAATTTAAAATAATATATTTGGGAAATTTTATGTCAATGCTTTGACCATTATAAACATTTTTAAACGCATCGAACCGGTTATTTATAATGCTAAGATCTAATTGCTGTATTAGAACATTTTAACGTGTTCAAGTTTTTGTTGAAAAGTTTGTCAGAACATTAAACATCTCTATATGTTTAGCAAAAAAGCTGTCTGATAATAATAAGAATTTGATACCAATGGTTTGACAATTTTGAATAGTTTTACTTATTTCGAACCGGTTATGTTTATTTTGATAAATGTTTATTTTTATTAAAATCTCATAACTTGTTATTTTTGGTTATAAAAAATCTATTTCTCATAATATTTTTAATAAACGGTTCAAACCGCAAAAAACGGTACGTAACACTTCGAACCGGTTATTGAAAATTCAAATGAATTTTTAATATTTTCTACATTTTAAGGCAATGGGTATTATTTCGGGAATTTAAAATAATATATTTGGAAAATTTTATGTCAAGGGTTTGACAATAATAAACATTTTTAAACACATCGAACCGGTTATTAATAATTCTAAGATATAATTTCCATTCGTTGTTAGAACATCCAAATGTGTTATTTAGTTGGCAAAAAGCATATTGACATTATATTGTTGATAACCGGCTCAAACTGTACGAACCGGTAATTAAAAATTTCAATGAATTTTTGCAGTTTTTTTACATTGCAATGTAATGGATGTTTTTTCGGTGGTCGAAATTATTATATTGGGGAAATCTACCATTTGACCATTGTCAACTTATGTACACATTTTGAACTGGTTATTTGTAATTCTAATGTCTAATTTCTGTTTTTGAACATTTAATTACGTTATTTGGTTGCTTTTTGCCATAATATTGTTGATAACCGGTTCAGATTGTACAAACCGGTTCATATCACTTTAAACCGGTTTTAGTTTATTGAAATTGTTGATGCTTATTACCTTTATGACAATGGACGATATTTAAGGGGTCAACTTTTATCTACGTCGAAACTACTATTTCACCGTTTTGACCATTTTCAAATTTTGTACACATTTCAAACCGGTTGGTAATAAGTTTTAGAACTTAATGCTATTAGTAGAACATCAAAATATGTTATTTCGTGGCGAACAAAGCTTTCTGGCATAATATTTTTAATAACCGGTTCAAATTGTACAAACCGGTTCATTTCACTTAGAACCGGTTATCACAAATTGAAATAAATTGTTTGCTGTTAATCAACTTTTATGATAATGGACGATATTTTGGACGTTATTATATTATATTTCTTGTCAAGTGTTTGACCATTTTGAACGGTTCTACTTATTATTAACCGGTTATTTAATATTCTAAAATACCTGTTTTCTAACGGAAACCTTAAATCGTTTTATTTGGTTATGAAAGGAAACCTATTTAGCATGATATTATCAGTAACCGGTCTTAATTTTCGAACCGGTTGACTCCATGTTCACCGGTTTTTGCAAATTCAAAATAATTATCGCTGCCTATTATTACAAATTCATCTAAATTTTAGCTTTTTTGAAGTTTTCTAGCAGTAGACGATACATAAACTTGAAATATATAATCCTTATGTCCATTTTATATAATCCGTTTTAATATTTTGAACCGGTTTGATGCTTTCAAAATCAGCAGTTTACAACATCAGAAAATTGTTCATTCATTTAAGGAGGACAGTTTTCGTTAAAATTTTCCATAACCGGTTCAACTTTTCCAAACCGTTTCAACTTTTCGAAAACCGTTTTATGCATTTCAAACCGGATGTTAAAAATTTTTTCAAGTTTCAGCTTTTTATAACGTTTTCAAGCAGTAAGTTATACATAAAGATGAAATAAATATCGTTAGGCTCATTTTATATAACCGGTTTTAATAATAAGAACCGGATCGATGTTTTCCGAATCGGGTCTTAACAACATATGAAATTGTTTTTTCATATTGGAATAACTATTTTACTTAAAATTATTGCCTAACCAACTCCACTTTTCTAAACCGATTTGTTACACTTCGAACCGGTTATAACAAATTCAACGAAATATTTGTTTGTAATAAAATTTTTAAGCAGTAGGTGGCAAAGAGGGATGAAATACCATAACCGTACCAACTTTTCTAAACCGGTTCAATGCATTTCAAACCGGTTCATTGAATTCAAAACCGGTTGTTAAAAATTTATTCAAGTTCTAGCTTTTTATAACGTTTTCAAGCAGTAAGCTATACATAAAGATAAAATAAAAAAAAGTTAGGTTTATTTGCTGTAACCGATTTTAATAATGAGAATCGGTTCGATGTTTTCCGAATCGGGTTTTTACAACATAGGAAATTGTTTTTTCATATTAAGATAACTATTTTACTTAAAATTTTTTTTGTAACCAGTTCTACCAAACCGATTTGTTACCCTTCGAACCGGTTATAATAAATTCATCGAAATTTTGTTTTTATTAACGTTTTTAAGCAGTAGGCCGTAAAAAGAGAATATTTAATATGGAAAACAGTTTTCGTTAAAATTTTCCATAGACGGTTCAACTTTTCTGAACCGGTTCATTGCTTTTCAAACCGGTTGTTCAAAATTTAATCAATTTGTAGCTATTTATAATGTTTTCCAGCATTTTGCAATATATAATAAGTAATAAAATACCTTTATGTCAATTTTACATAACCGGTTTTAATACTTCGAACCGGTTCGATGCTTTCCGAAACCGTACCTACAATACAGAAAATTTTCCTTATTAATATTATAAATGTGATAGTTTGTCTATTTGTTTGTCTCTTTGTGGCTCCATCACGCCTAAACGACTGAACCGATTAATTTATTTATTTGTTATATTTTTGACCCTATGAGTGGGCGTGACAAAACTTTTTTTGGGAGCTAGAGTGATGCAATTTGATACCCAGATAGTACTCGGTGGCTAAAATATGAATATGCAGACGAAATTTAAATTTGTGACACAATGGGCGGAGTGAGCGTGGCAAAACTTTTTTAAGAGACAACACGAATATGAATATGCAGACAAAATTTTAATTTTGAACTTAATGGGCATAGTGGGCGTGGCAAAACTTTTTTTTAGAGCTAGAGAGATAAAATTTGATAGCCATATAGTTCTCAACAACACGAATATAAATATGCACGATATTTTAATTTTGGACCTAATGGGCGTAGTGGACCTTTTTTAGAGCTAGAGAGATAAAATTTGATACCCATGTAGTACTCGACAACGCAAATATGAATATGTATAGGAAATTTTAATTTTGGACCCTTGCACCAAATGGGTGTAGTGGGCGTGGTAAAACTTTTTTTTAGAGCTAGAGAGATACAATTTGATACCCATATAGCTCTTGACAACGCGAATAAAAATATGCAGACGAAATTTTAATTTTGCACCCAATGGGCGGAGTGGGCGTGGCAAAACTTTTTTTTTAGAGCTAGAAATAAAAAATTTGATAGCCATATAGGTTTCGACAACACGAATATGAATATGCAGACGAAATTTTAATTTGTGACTCAATGGGCGTGGTGGGTGTGACAAAACTTTTTTTTAGAGCTAGAGAGATACAATTTGATACCCAGATAGTACTCGGCGGCAGAAATATGAATATGCAGACGAAATTTTAATTTGTGACCCAATGGGCGGTGTGGGGTTGGCAAAACTTTTTTAGAGCTAGAGAGATAAAATTTGATAGCCATATAGTTCTCAACAACACGAATATGATTATGCAAACGAAATTTTCATTTGTGACCCAATGGGCGGAGTGGGCGTGGTAAAACTTTTTTTAAAGCTATAGAGATAAAATTTGATAGCCATATAGTTCTCGACAACGCGAATATGAATATGTAGACGAAATTTTAATTTGTGACCCAATGGGCATAGTGGGCGTGGCAAAACTTTTTTTTAAAGCTAGAGAGCTAAAATTTGATACCCAGATAGTACTCGACAACACGAATATGAATATGTAGACGAAATTTTAATTTGTGACCCAATGGGCGGAGTGGGCGTGGCTAAACTTTGTTTAGAGCTAGAGAAATAAAATTTGATGCCCAGATAGTACTCGACAACGCGAATATGAATATGGAGACGAAATTTTAATTTTTAAACAGGGAAGCAATTTAAATTTGTCACCCAATGGGCGTGGCAAAACTTTTTTTAGAGCTAGAGAGATAAAATTTGATACCCATATAACTCTCGACAACGCGAATATGAATATGTAGACGAAATTTTAATTTGTGACAAAATGGGCGGAGTGGGCGTGACTAAAATTTTTTTTAGAGCTAGAATGATAAAATTTCATACCCATATAGTTCTCGACAACGTGAATATGAATATGCAGACGAAATTTTAATTTTGCACCAAATGGGCGTAGTGGGCCTGGAAAACCCGGTTATTAGAAATTCAATAAAATTAATTGTGTTTCTTATGTTCTCATGCAATATGGGATATTTTAAGAGATGTTATCTAAAATCGTTGGGTCTTTTGGATCGTTTACTCAAAATAACAATGCTTAAATTTTTTTTTTTGAGTTTTTTTTCATAACTTTGTTTTTACCGTTATTACTTTATTTATTGTTCTTACTATTTATGGGGGCTATCGAAATATTACTTTTGTTAGACAATGTAAAACAATTTTTTTTCCATTGTTCCCTTATAAAGACTACATTTTAGGCAGATTTACATAGGACACACTCACCCCTCTTCGTTGGTCCCATATCATATCACACTTACGATCAGATTCTAAACATTTCATATAAACTTACATATTAATCATAATACACACACACACACACCCAAGAAATTTGAATTCTTTTGACTTACTAAATATTCTATCTATTGTCGACATCTGATACTTGTCTTGTCTCTCTAAGAGAGACGTCTATAATATATATAATTTCCAAGCCAAGACGATCATAGTTATTATGATCACATCAGATCATATGACGACGACGATGATGATGTGATGTTGGTGGTGGTGGCGCGGCACTGATAGTGATGAAGTGCTGCTGTTGCAGCAGGTGGCGGCCAGAGTCTTATCTTTATTATGTTGCGTTTTTTCGTCTTTCTGATTCCATTTTGGTCTTTTGTCTGTGTTTTTTTTTTTGGTATTTTAATAATCGTTTCGTAATGCCTCCGCCCGCCTCACATGCAGTCGTCATTACACAGTTGGGGACGTTCATCTCCAACGCCTCTCAGAATCATTTGACTCTGCTGTGCGGTGAAAACGAAACAACCAAAAAACATTTGTTAAACAACTAATCTTAATGTTTGTGAAAATGATATCTTGAAAATGCTTAACAACAAATATTAAGCCGTAGAATTTGTGTATAAAGTGAACAAATGAAATTTAAGATAAAATTAACAGCAAACATAATATTTTAAATGAAAGAATATATGGTGAAAACTGCGGGGGGAGGGGGTCCTCATAAAAGGGCAGAAAAGACGAAATGTTCCAGTTTAGTAATGAAGAGTTACACGTATCATGGATGTATGGTAGAAAACAGTTTCAGATTAACCCTTTAAGGGGTGGTGTATAACACAGTACAATATTTTTCAGCGCATTGATTTAGCACTTAATTCTAAGTACTGCACGTGAAAGTAGCCCCAAAAAGGAGAAGTTCTGCATCATTAGTTTTGTCAAGTTACATGCCATAATAATCTAATATCGATTTGAAGTTAGTAAGTATCGTATAGGGGAATTTGTCACGTTTTAGGCTTTTTGTGTTGTTCTGTGTAATTAAATATTTATTGCTCCTACTTCAAGGGTTCGTTTTTTTGTATGGCAAGTCTTTTACCAGTTTATTTGTGTCACACAAATTTATTTACAATGTTTATTTTTTTATTTTTAACGTCTTAAGTAATTTTTAATATTTTTCATGTCTCCCTCATTTAAAGGGTTAAATTTAATTTTTCTGGCGTCGTTTTGTCACAAGTTCATTTGTATCGATTCGTTGTCGTTTAAGGTATTTCAGTAATCTTATTATTATTTTACGCTCTTATTTATTTTTATCGTCTACAGTCGTTTGTTATTGTTTTGTCGCGATATTTAAACAAGTGTTTTTCTTACTTTAACTTAAAATTGTAAAAAAAAAAACTGAAACTTGGTCTTGTTTTATTATACTTTAGAATCGACGATATTTTTTGGCGTCTATGAGTTTTTTTCCGATAATTTTAAATTTGCTATGAATTTATATATATTTTGTATAGGGTCAATGGACGTAAGAAAATGAGGTTGACGTTGTCGTTGTTGTAGTAAAAAAAACTGATTTTACTCGAAGGACAAAAGCCAACGAACAATTAATTGTAAATTGTGTAAAATATAAGCTGGGAAAATCCCCCATATTTAGCATGTGAAATTGTAATGAGGTGATGATGATGATGCTAATGATATCCAAGGATTTATAATTTAAAAGTAGTTATGTGAATGGATAACATGTTTTTCTAGCTCTGCTCAGATTGCCAGACAATTTTGTCAGGTTATTGCTTATATGCATCTTGGAAAAGATTTGAATGATTCTCTTGCCTAACATAACAAGTCCACTTTTTGATTTTCATAGACTTATAATTTTTCTTCTGAAAAAGATCCACCCATAATAAAAATTAAAACTTCTGAACATCACTTACATAGCTAACTTTTCATTTCACTTATATGACTTTATTATTTAACAGAATTTGAATAAAAAATCACATCAGTTTTATTTTTCATATGGACTTGGCATTCATTTTTAGATTAGTGCAATAAATAAACGATAGAGGGCGCATGGGTTATTTTAATAAAATTTGCTTTATATAAGGAGAATTTGCCTTGTATAGCTTAATAAAATACTTACTACAAAACAATCATTTTGAGAAATACTTTGGTTCTAATCCTAAATGCAAAGGTTATTAATGAATATAAGAGTTACCTAGAAGTAATAAAAAACATCTGAAATACTAATCTGCTTATACTTTTTCTGCGGATATATGACCACTGTCTTGTCCTAGAAAGGCAAACAAAAACCTAAAAGAACTAAATCCTTTCTAGTACAAATCAGTGTTAAAATAGTTGGTGATTTATCCACAGCCGAAGTATTTGCAGATCAGAATTTCTGATGTTTTTTTATAACTTCTAGGTAAACTCTTATAATTCTTGATAACCCTAATATTTAGGATGAGAACCAGTGTATTTCTTAAACTGGAATTTTTTTTTCAAAAATTTGTGTTAAGTATTTTCTTTTACTAGCCTATATAAGGCAAATTCTTCTTATATAAGGAAATTTTTATTAAAATAACCCATGCGCCCTCTATCGTTTATTAATTGCACTAATTTTGTTTACCTTTCACTTAAATCTGATGTAGTGCCTGAATGTGCTACAATTTCGATACTAAGATGTTCTTTAAACTTGTGAAAAAAAAAAAATTTAATTACTATTTTTATATAAACTTACAACGATCGAGTGAAAACTCGACACAAAAGTAAATTTTAATACTTGTTGGTTTAAAATAGGAATAAAACTTGTAAGCAAAATAATTATCTCTGGTATCTCCCAGATACCCTACACCATTTATTAAGAATATTGAGCTGGAATTGTTTATATGAACTGAGAATATTTTTGACAATTTGTTAACCCCCCCAAATAGGGAAGTTGGTATAGGAGGTGGTAGTAGTTTTTGTCCGATCTTACTCATCTTAGAACTTAACCTAAGATAAGAGGATAAAAGCTTGTTAAAAGACGGATACCCCTAAAAAGGGGCAATTAGTATAGGAGGGGGGGGGGGGTAGATTCTGTCTGACCTTGTTCTTCTTAGATCTTAACATTCGCTTAGGATAGAAGCTTATATACCAAATTTAGCTCAATAGATATTAAACCAACGCTGTAATCGCAGGGTCAGATCTCCAAAAAGGGGCAGTTTGTATAGGAGGTGGAAGTAGTTTCTGACCGATCTTGCTTATCTTAGTGCATAACCTCGTCTTAGAGTATGGAAACTTGTATAGCTAATTTTATTTCATATCCTTAAAGTACGACTGTAACCGCAGGGCCAGACCCCCCGAAAGGGGCAATTTGTGTAAAAAGTGGCAGTAGGTTTTGACCGATCTTGCTTATCTTAGTATATAACCTCCGCTTAAGAGGCCCTATGCTCCCGAGAGGAGTAAAAGGAATATATATATATAAAGAATAAAAGTTTGCATACCAAATTTCCGCTCGATACCTCTTAAACTACAACTGTAATCGCTGGACCAGACCCCCAAAAGGGGCAGTTTGTGTGGGAGGTAGGAGAAGTTTCTGACCGTTCTCGCTCATCTTAGCACATAACCTCCGCTTAGAGTATAAAAGCTAGCATACCAAATTTCAGGTCGATACCTCTTAAACTACAAATGTAACCGCGGGGCCAGACCCCCCAAAAAGTGGTAGTTTGTATAACAGGTGAAGTAGTTTTCGACCGATCTTGCTAATATTAGTATAAACCTTGGCTTAAAGTATGGAAACTTGTATAGCAAATTTTATCTCCAAAGTACTGTTGGAACCACGGGGACAGACATATTTAATTCGATTCAGAATTTGAAGCAAAGTAGTTAAAGTACCTTTTGACCTAATAAGGGTGCTTTTTGTACCAATAAAAACAGTAAGAAAGTTTCAGTCGGGAGAACCGGCTTACACGTACCCTCACCTTCAGCACTCGATTTTAAAAGTAGGCGGAGTAGTACATTTGTATGGGAGGTACCAGAAGGGGCGTGGCCAGACTATATTTTCTTCAAAACTTTATCCTGATGTAGCATTACTAAATACAAAATTTGGATACGATCACGTTGGGTGAATTGATATTATTACTCAATTTCTAAAGTGGGCGGTGTGGTACATTTGTATGGGAGGTACCAGAAGGGACGTGGCTAGTCTTCCAGTTTTTTCTCCAAAACTTTATCCTGCTACAGTTTTACTAAATACGTAATTTAGACGCGCTTGCGTCGGGTGTATTGATATTATTACTCGATCTCTACAGTGGGTGGAATGGTACATTTGTATGGGAGGTACTAGAAGAGGCGTGTCCATGTAATCCATTTTCAATACCGTACAAAGTTTTTTGGAAAAATAAACTTGGGCAAAGTTTCAAAACATTTGGTTGCGTCTTTCGAAAGTTATCGTGCGTACCAGCCGGACAGCCAGACAGACGGACATGGCTCAAGCGACATAAAAAGTCATCAATCGAATTTGGTTCAAAGAAACCTAGGGTCTAAGGTGACTCCTTCAAACGGCGAAAGACCTTTATCATTAGACTTCACAAACTTGTAAGACATCCATAGAAGTTATGCAGACGCTGACGACTACAACAAAACAAAATAAGAGCTATTTTCAAGGTATAAAAATGCTAATATTATTACAGGAACTCAAAGCTTCCATTATTTTATACCTTTAGATGAAACTTCACTAAATGTTAGCAAATATTCCTAAAGTCAACAGGATTTCTTGCGCAAAATTTATCAAGGTTAAATCTGAGAGGGTCGGGTTCAATGAATATCGGTTAAGATATGAAATTCATCATATATTTACTACAATATTTTCAAAATAATTATATTATAAGAAATACATTGATTCAACTACTTTGTCTTTAAGGTAATATGACTTTCTAGATTTCTAGATAAGTACAATTAATAAACGATAGAGGTCGCATCGGTTATTTTAATGAAATTGTCTTACATTTGACATATAAAAGTTTGTTAAAAGCTAATATTTACTACAATACTTTAAAAATAATTTCATTATAAGAAAAACATCGATTTGAGTACTTTTTCGTTAAGGCAAATGTCATTTTATTAAAAGGGATTTTTTTACTCAAAATGTCTTATAGGAGTTTTAAAACAAAGTATGATCCGTCTGAGATAAGTTGAAGTATATTAAATTGCTATAAAAAAAGTTGATGCGCCCTTATATCTTAATTAGATTTCAAAATTTTGAATCGAGCTTCTGTAAAATATTAAAAAGTGGACATATAAACTTTTACCACAATGGTAGAGATGTTATGGTTACCCACACAAAAAAGGAGCTTACATAGAGTATGTAATAAAGCAGAGTTACTAATCTACAAGTTTTCCATATTTAGGGAAACCACAATGATTTTAATATTGGTTTTCATAGGCACACACACGGACCGATGGTTATACTTAGTTTGTTCTTCCATTTCACCACTCAGGACTCAGTTCTGAGTACTGCACGTGAAAGTAGCCCCAAAAGGGAGAAGTTCTGCATCATTCATTTTGTCATGTCACATTCCATAATAATTTAATATAGATTTGAAGTTAGTAGGTATCGTATAGGGGAATTTGTCACGTTTTAAGCTCTTTTGTTTGTCATAACATAAATAATATATGGTGGCGTATGATTATCATAAGTAATATTCCACGTAAATCATACGCAACGGAGTGCAATAGTTTTATCTGTACTGCTTCAAAATAAACCCAGTTCAAAATCAACTTCAAATCGATATTAAATTATTCTGGCATGTAACTTGACAAAACGAATGAAAGTAGAACTTCTTCATTTTGTGGCTACTTTCAAGTGCAGTTCTCAGAATTGAGTCCCAAATCAATGAGCTGAAAAATGTTATACTGTTTAATTTCATTGTACTAACAAGTACTTTTTTTATACCAACAGTGTACTTCATTGTTCAAAAAAATACTGTGTACATTTGTAAATTTTATACTATTAATTCAATACAACAACAAGAAAAACCCATCACAAGCGGTTCACCGCCATTACCATCACCACCACATCGTTCTCTTCTCACCGCAAAGTTCCTATATACCAGGGTCATAATCGAGATGGTGAGCGTAGGAAAAAAAATACAAACAAAATCAAGTCAATATCTCATACACGAGCTAAGCGTATGAAAGACAACTTTCATTAAGGCTCCACTCGCTGTTGTTGACTAAAGTTCGAATTTGTAGGTGAACCAGTAATCAAATGGTACTCCCAGAAATGGTATAACAATCAAAAAACAACAAAACACCGCTGCTATAGTTTATTAATAAGAAATCTACAAATCTGTTTTTTTCTATTATAAACCATTACCCAACCCACCCCATATAGCAGCAGCAGCAGCAGCAGCAACAACTGTAACAGCAGCCTTTCATCTCTCTTGGCCACAGCAATTGTGGCAGCAAAGGCTCGTGGCTCATAGATTTGTAGTGTAAGTTTGAGTTTGAGGCGAATGCAAACTTAGTATTTGCCAAGTTTAGGAATCATAATAATAATCGCAGCCAAACCCATTTATTGTTTAGCAGTTGTCTATTTTTATGTATTTCTTTGTTTTCTGTATCGGTTTTAACGATTTAGTATAGAAAAATACAAAAACACAAAGTAAGAAAGAAGAAACCACAAAGAGAGAAAAAAAGCTTAGAGTTGCGCCGGCATGTGAATGGATAATGGACGATGACGATGACTAGGGCACAGGCTAGGCGGTTGGTTTAATTCTCCAAAGGTGAGTTAGTATGGATAACTTCTTATGTTTTAGTCAGTAAGTTGTGTTAAACTTACTGGGCAAAAAGTTACCCCCAAGTAATCCTTTCTGCAGGACTTCGTGGAGTATCGCCCCACCGAGTACCCGAAAGAATCACCGATGGATCGCTTGCCCGGCCTTGTGGTGGCAAAAAGCTGTAGTAGGGGCACATGCACACGCGACTATCATGGAAGTGACCAGTTTTCTATTCCTGTCTCAGTCATCTAAATTTCTTAGATTGATATTCATATTGATGTAGTCAGCAGCAACAGCAAGTGTCGAGTAATCGGCACTACTGCAATAGACATTCAGATTTGTCGTTAAACTGTTGGTCCCGTTGTCTTAGAGGAAATAGAAGCGTGGTAACCCCACTTAAATGTAAGACGCTACTCCATATCGCTCTGGGATGTATTTTACGAAAAAGTACTTTTATTGTACCAAAAAATCAGGTATATTAACTTATTGGTACAATGTAAGTACTTATTGGTTCAATTAAAGTACCTTTTGGAACAACAATAGTACTCTTTTGCACAATAAAAAACAAAAAGCTAAAAAATTAGTTTTTGATACAAAAAAAATTTTGTTTTGGTAAAAATAAAAGTGTTTTTTATTAGAAAAAAAATACTTTTCAATACAATTAAAGTACTAGTTGGTGCGATAAAAGTACTTTTTAATACAATAAAAATATTGGGTACAACAATAGTACCTTTTAGTACAATATAGATAAAGATGCAATAAAGGTTCCTTTTGATACAAAACACCTATGTTTTGGTACAAATAAAGTTTTTATGGTATAAAAAATTTACTTTTCAATACAATTAAAGTACTTCTTGATGCAACAAAAGTACTTTTTAGTACAATAAAAAAATTTTTTGGGTACCTTTTAGTACAATAAAGATAAAGATGCAATTAAAGTACTTTTTGATACAAAATAACTATGTTCGGGTACAAAAAATTAGTTTTTGATACAAAAAAATTTTGTTTTGGTAAAAATAAAAGTGATTTTTATTAGTAAAAAAATACTGTTCAGTACAATTAAAGTACTAGTTGGTGCGATAAAAGTACTTTTTAGCACAATAAAAATATTTTTTGGGTACAACAATAGTACCTTATAGTACAATAAAGTACTTTTTGATACAAAATAACTATGTTCGGGTACAAATAAAGTGTTTTTTTGGTATAAACAATTACTTTTCGGTACAATTGTAGGTATTTGTTGGTGCAACAAAAGTACTTTTTAGTACAATAAAAGTATTTTTTGGATACAACAATAGTACCTTTTGCTACAATAAAGAAGAAGGAGCAATTTGATACAAAAAATAAATTATGTTTTGATACAAAAAAAGTACCTTTTGGTACAATAAAAGTACTTTTCGGTATAATAAAAATACTTGTTGGAGCAATAAAAGTATCTGTTAGTACAATAAAAGTATTCTTTGAAAACAAAAATAGTCCATTTTGGTACAATAATAATGAAGAGGCAATGCATGTAGATTTTTATAAAAAAAATGGTACAGAACAATATTTTTTAAATTTTATACCCTCACCCCTACGAGTAGGAGGGTACAGATCATTTGATACGATCCAATAGTGTAACCCATAGAAAGTCTTATTAGGGTCTAGGTTTCTTTGAACCAAATTCGATTCATGACTTTTTAAGTCGTTTGAGACATGTCCGTCTATTCGTCTGTCTGTCTATTTGTCTGTCTGTCCGGCTGGTACGTAGGATAACTGTCGAAAAACGCAACTAATTTTTTTTTTTAATTTAGCATGGGTTAATATTTTCCCAAAAATATGGCAAATATGCCCACTTTAGAATCGAGTAATAATATTAATATACAAAAAAAATGTTTAATTTACTATGGGTATATGTATGTCGTTTTTCCCGACTTAAACTTTCTTACTTGTTAATTTTTATTTTTTAGTTTTTAGTTTTTAATTTTTAATTTTTAATTTTTAATTTTTAATTTTTAATTTTTAATTTTTAATTTTTAATTTTTAATTTTTAATTTTTAATTTTTAATTTTTAATTTTTAATTTTTAATTTTTAATTTTTAATTTTTAATTTTTAATTTTTAATTTTTAATTTTTAATTTTTAATTTTTAATTTTTAATTTTTAATTTTTAATTTTTAATTTTTAATTTTTAATTTTTAATTTTTAATTTTTAATTTTTAATTTTTAATTTTAAATTTTAAATTTTTAATTTTTAATTTTTAATTTTTAATTTTTAATTTTTAATTTTTAATTTTTAATTTTTAATTTTTAATTTTTAATTTTTAATTTTTAATTTTTAATTTTTAATTTTTAATTTTTAATTTTAAATTTTTAATTTTTAATTTTTAATTTTTTATTTTTAATTTTTAATTTTTACTTGATCATTTTTACTTGTTAATTTTTATTTGTTATTTTTCAATTGTTAATTTTTAATTGTTAATTTTTAATTGTTAATTTTTACTTGTTAATTTTTACTTGTTAATTTTCACTTGTTAATTTTTACTTGTTAATTTTTAATTTTTAATTTTTAATTTTTAATTTTTAATTTTTAATTTTTAATTTTTAATTTTTAATTTTTAATTTTTAATTTTTAATTTTTAATTTTTAATTTTTAATTTTTAATTTTTAATTTTTAATTTTTAATTTTTAATTTTTAATTTTTAATTTTTAATTTTTAATTTTTAATTTTTAATTTTTAATTTTTAATTTTTAATTTTTAATTTTTAATTTTTAATTTTTAATTTTTAATTTTTAATTTTTAATTTTTAATTTTTAATTTTTAATTTTTAATTTTTAATTTTTAATTTTTAATTTTTAATTTTTAATTTTTAATTTTTAATTTTTAATTTTTAATTTTTAATTGTTAATTTTTACTTGTTAATTTTTACTTGTTTACTTGTTTATTTTTTATTTTCAATTTTTAATTTTTAATTTTTAATTTTTAATTTTTAATTTTTAATTTTTAATTTTTAATTTTTAATTTTTAATTTTTAATTTTTAATTTTTAATTTTTAATTTTTAATTTTTAATTTTTAATTTTTAATTTTTAATTTTAAATTTTAAATTTTAAATTTTAAATTTTTTATTTAAAATTTTTAATTTTTAATTTTTAATTTTTAATTTTTAATTTTTAATTTTTAATTTTTAATTTTTAATTTTTAATTTTTAATTTTTAATTTTTAATTTTTAATTTTTAATTTTTAATTTTTAATTTTTAATTTTTAATTTTTAATTTTTAATTTTTAATTTTTATTTTTTATTTTTATTTTTTATTTTTTAATTTTTAATTTTTAGTTTTTAATTTTAAATTTAAAAAAAAATTTTAAATTTTTTATTTTTAGTTTTTAATTTTAAATTTTAAATTTTAAATTTTAAATTTTAAATTTTAAATTTTAAAATTAAATAAATAAAATTTTAAATTAAAATTAAAAATTTTTAATTAAATTTTAAATTTTAATTTTTAAGTTTCAAATATTAAGTTTTAAATTTTAATTCTTGAATTAAACTTTTTAAAATATCATTTGTTTAACAGTTTCTTTTTGTAAAGTTATTAATAGTTACTCTTATATTCTTTTCAGGTATGTTGCATAACTCAAATCTCAATCATATGTGATCTTAAGAAACATTACGTAAGTGAATATCGTATCAAAAAATTTCAATATGATCAATCTCTCCTTTCTGCTATAATTCGAAATTATAAAAAGTTTCGAAAGTTTCGTCATACAATATGAACATTATTCTCTAAAATGAAATATTCCTTTAAAGGTTTTGTATATAAAAATCTTTTTTTTTCAATTAAAGTCCAAAAAACCTTTTGTGGCTTATGAAAATCTTTTGAAAACAAGATTCCCCATACAAAAATCTTTGTAGCAACACTTTCGCCACATAACAATTTCATTGTATAACAAACCATTTTCTAGCGAAAATCTCTCCTCGCCGTTCTTAAGAATTACATAATTAACATTAATTTTAATTTTTATGTATTTGTTTTATATTTTTTCGTTTCTATCATCATTTTGCATAAAATTGCAAATTCATTTGAATCTAGCGGATCTACAGAAGTGCACACAGAAAAACACAAACTCATATTCATAAGAACATTTCAAGGAGCGCCATTAACATTACATAGACCCATTAACGCCAAAGAAAATTGTGTAGCCCCATCACGAGAAAAAAAACTAAAACACCATTGGTTCCACTGGCGCCACTTAAGGTTTTCTACTAAATCGATTTTACATCAATATATTGCTTTGTTGCGCGCTCATTTGCTAAGCTAGAATATCGCATACGATGACAACAAAAACAAAACTAAAGAAAAATCGGTTATTACCACAAACGATGTGTTGGTTTGTTTTTCCTAATACTCCTCGTTATTTTTGCTACTTTGGTATTACTGCACGAGTAGGCAGGGAGAGATGGGGGGCCAATGCATAAATTGAAAAACAACAACATATTTAAATTTATTAAAACAATATGAGGCGCCAATATATTTGTATTAAGTATTAAGAGAAACAAAAAATAATAGCACTTGGGCGTTATAACAAGATTACTTATAGAAAATCGCTTAATGAGCATAACCCCTTAGGGACCAGTTACTAAAAGTGCCAACAGTTGGCAGGTATAGATTTTAAGGTTTTTATGCCGCGAAAACGTTTTGCATAACATTTTTTCTTATAGAACATATTTTGCTACAATAGATTTTATATAGAAAATATTTTTTGTAGTATTGTTTTACATAACAATATTTTGCTATAAATATAACAAGATTTTTTTGCTACTGAAGTTTTTTTTATGTAGAAAACAGTTTACTTCATTAGTTTTTCTCTTATAATGACTTACTATAGAAATTTTCTACATATAACAACTTTTGGTACTAAGGCTTTCAAAAGAAAAGACTACAAATGATTTTCTTGGTGAAAACAATTTGCTATAAGGATTTTGTTTTTGAAAAAAACGAACGTAGTTCATAAGTTTGAGGCCTGAAGTGTTAAAGAATTCGACACGCTTCGGTCTTCTGCGTGCGTTCTCCAGTTGGTCCTACCAGATGGTGGCACGTCGCCAACCACTTGGTCCTTCCAACGAAGTTTGGATATCCCTGATCTGCGCCCTCATTCAGGTTTGCCTTCAAACACCTTTCTCGCTGGAGCATTTACATCCATTCTGGCAACATGTCCCAGCCATCGTAGTCGTTGGATTCTGACTCTTTTAGCTACGTCGATGCCGTGGTAAAGCTCATGGTTCATCCGATGGCGAAACTCGCCGTCGACACAGATAGGTCCATATATTTATACCATCACCCTTAGGGATGAGGGTATATATCATTTGATACGACCCAAAAGTGTAACACATAGAAGGAGTCACTTCAGACCCTAGATTTCTTAGAACCAAATTCGATTCATGACTTTTTAAGTCATTTGAGCCATGTCCGTATGTCTGTCTGTCTGTCTGTTGGCTGTCCGGCTGGTTCGCACGATAACTTTCGAAAGACACAACCAAATGTCTTGAAATTTTGCACGAGTTAATATTTCTCCAAAACTACTTACGGTATTGAAAATGGGCTACATGGCCACACCCCTTCTGGTACCTTCCATACAAATGTACAATTCCGCCCACTTTAGAATTCGAGTAATAATATCAATTCATCGAACTCAATCATTCCCAAATTCTATATTTAGTAATGCTATAACAGGATAAAGTTTTGGAAACAATAATTTAAAGTCTAGCCACGCCCCTTCTGGTACCTCCCATACAAATGTACAACTTTGCCTATTTTAGAGATGGAGTTATAATATTAATATACTCGACACGATCGTGCCAAAATTATGCATTTTGTTAAGTTATAACAGGATAAAGTTTTGGAAAAAATATTGGAAGTCTAGCCACGCCCCTTCTGGTACCTCCCATACAAATGTACATTTCCTCCCACTTTAGATATGGAGTAGTACTATCAATAAATCCAAGGCGATCGTACCCAAATTTCTTATTTTAGTAAAGCTATAGCAGGATACAGTTTTTGAGAAAAACCGGAAGTCTATCCACGCCCCATCTAGTACCTCCCATACACATCTGGTACCGCCCACTTTAGAAATCGATTAATATTATTAATAGAACTAACGCGACCGTGCCCAAATTCTGTATTTAGTAAAGTTCAAACAAGATAAAGTTTTGGAGAAAAAATCTGGAAGTTTAGACACGCCCCATCTGCTACCTCCCATACAAATGTACCACTCCGCCCACTTTAGAGATGGAGTTATAATATCAATATACTCGACACGATCGTGCCCAATTTATGTATTTTGTTAAGTTATAACAGGATAAAGTTTTGGAAAAAATATTGGAAGTCTAACCACGCCCCTCCTGGTACCTCCCATACAAATGTACTTTTCCGCCCACTTTAGATATGGAATAGTAATATCAACAAATCCAACGCGATCGTACCCTTATTCTTTATTTGGTAAATCTATAGCAGGATACAGTTTTTGAGAATAAAACTGGAAGTTTAGCCATGCCCCTTCTGGTACGCCCCATACTCATCTGGTACCGCCCACTTTAGAAATCGATTAATATTATTAATAGAACTAACGCGACCGTGCTTAATTTCTGTATTTAGTAAAGTTCAAGCAGGATAAAGTTTTGGAGAAAAAATCTGGAAGTCTAGACACGCCCCTTCTGGTACCTCCCATACAAATGTACCACTACGCCCACTTTAGATATCGAGTAATAATATCAATATAACAGAATTTTTTTTGTTTTACTGAGGGTGATGGTATATGTAAGTCGGGTTGCCCGACTGAAACTTTCTTACTGGTTTTCGAAGTACTTTTCTCTCGAATACTCCCAGGTTTTGTATGTCCGTTGCCGTAAGTACAAGTTTTTCATATTATATACTTTAACTACAATAAATTTCGAAACTATTTACCACAAGATGTTGCAAGAGCTCCAACATAGAAATTACTATGCTACTTTTTATATTCTCATAGAAAACCTTTCGATACGTACGATTTTCATATACAAAAATCATATACAAACTACAAGTTTTATATAGAAAAACTTGTGCTACAATGAATTTCTACACAGAAAACCTGATTATCTTGCAGAAAAACGTTTGCTACGATAAATTTCCACATAAAAATCTTTTTTACTACAAGGGCTCAAAATGTCGAAATGTCTTTGCCACTTTTGGTATTCCGAAAAGGCTTTGCTACTTTAGGTTTTACTACAGAAAACTTTTTGCTTCACATCATTTTCATACACAAAACCTTTTACTACTACATGTTTTACATAGAATAACTTGTGATACAATGAATTTCTACACAGAAAACCTTTTGCTACACATGATAAATTTCTTTGATAAATTTCGACATAAAAGCCCTTTTACTACAAGCGCTTAAATGTCGAAATGTCTTTGCTACTTTTGAAATTCCGAAATGGCTTTGTTACTTTAGGTTTTACTATAGAAAACTTTTTGCTTCACATCATTTTTATACACAGAACCTTTTGCTACTACAAGTTTTACATAGAATAACTTGTGCTACAATGAATTTCTACACAGAAAACCTTTTGCTACATATGATTATCTTGCAGAAAAACGTTTGCTACGATAAATTTCCACATAAAAATCTTTTTTACTACAAGGGCTCAAAATGTCGAAATGTCTTTGCCACTTTTGGTATTCCGAAAAGGCTTTGCTATTTTAGGTTTTATTATAGAAAACTTTTTGCTACACAACATATTTATACACAGAACCTTTTGCTACTAAATGTTTTACACAGAAAACCTTTTGCTACACATGATTATCCTGCAGAAAAACGTTTGCTACGATAAATTTCGACATAAAAGCCCTTTTACTACAAAAGCTTAAATGTCAAAATGTTTTTTGCACTTTTGGTATTCCGAAATGGCTTTGTTACTTAGGTTTTACTATAGAAGATTTTTTGCTACACAACATATTTATACACAGAACCTTTTGCTACTACAAGTTTTACATAGAATAACTTGTGCTACAATGAATTTCTACACAGAAACCTTTTGCTACATGTGATTATCCTGCAGAAAAACATTTGCTACGATAAATTTCCACAAAAAAATCTTTTTGCTACAAGGGCTCAAAATGTCGAAATGTCATTGCCACTTTTGGTATTCCGAAATGGCTTTGCTACTTCAGGTTTTACTACAGTAACTTTTTGCTTCATATAATTTTTATACACAGAACCTTTTGCTACTACAAGTTTTACATAGAATAACTTGTGCTACAATGAATTTCTACACAGAAAACGTTTAGCTACAAATGGTTCTCTTGCAAAAAAATTTTTGCTACTATAAATTTTCACACAGAAAACCTTTAACTACAAGAGCCTTTGCTACTTTTGGAATTCCGAAATGGCTTTGCTACTTTAGGTTTTACTACAGAAAACTCTTTGCTACACGTAGTTTTCATATACAAAACCATTTGCTACTACAAGTTATACATAGAACAAATTTTGCTACACTGAATTTCTACAAAGAAAACTTTTTGCTACAAATGATTCCCTTGCTAAAAATTGTTTGCTACGATAAATTTTCACACAGAAAACCTTTTGCTACAAGAGCTTAAATGTGGAAATGTATTTGCTACTTTTGATATTCCAAAATGGCTTTCCTAATTTAGGTTTTGCTACACAGAACTTTTTGCTACTACAAATTTTACACTGAAGAAATTTTGCTACAATGCATACAGAACTTTTTGCTACTATAAGTTTTACCCAGAAAAATTTTTTCTACAATGACTTTCTGCTACAAATTATTAACCTCCGGAAATATGTATATTACAGTATATTTTCACACAGTAAACCTTTTGCTACAAAAGCTTAAATGTCGAAATGTCTTTGCTACTTTCGCTATTCCGAAATGGCTTTGCTACTTTAGGTTTTGCTACACTGAACTTTTTGCTACTACAAGTTTTACATAGAACAACTTTTGCTACAATATGAATACTCAGTAAACCCTTTACTACACTAACCATTAACATATAAATCATTTTGCTATTTTAATTTTTTCAAACGAAATCTTTTTGCTACACAAGATTATCATACACGAAACCTTTTGCTACTACAAGTTTTAGGTAAAATATTAATTGCTACATCCGATTTCCACACTGAAAACCTTTTGCTACTAATATGGCTCCTACTAAAGAAATTTTACTACAAAGGATTTCATACAACAATCTCTTTGCTACACAAATATTTGTTTGTTTTACATAGAAAACCTTTTGCTACTAAATATACGAATTAATTTAATATCACACTCAAATCATTTTGCTACAAATGTTTTTCCTATAGAGAAATTTTTGCTACAAAAGGATTGGATACATAAATTTTTTGGCTGCACAATGTTGTCCGCATAGGAAACCTTTTGCTACAAAATCTACCAATAAATCCAATGCTTCTCGCACTCTATTAGTAATTTGTATCCCTTACTTATTGCTTGTTCGATAGTCATTTTGACAGTCCTCCATTTACTACATAACATATATACGCCATGCAAATGGGTCACAACGTCAATCGAATAACCTTGACTTGACGTCGCACGAATCACACAAAATGGTAACATTTAAATATTGGCTACATGTGAAACACTAGACGACAACCGTGTAACAAACAATCAACGAGGGATATAACATACCTAAGTACTCTTCGATTGTTTTTAATACCAGACCAACAACAACAACAACAAAACAGTCTCATTTACTGGGTTTACCTGGGTCTTTTGTCACTCCCATGTGCAAAACAGCTTAACAAAGCAAATATATGGTGAATTGAAACCCTTTAAACAAATACAAAAATAAGACGTAACAAAAACAACAACATAATAAATTAGCTGAACTAAACAAATCGTATAAATTTATCATACGAAAATACTCTGCGCATACGTAAGACTATAATGATGATGATGTTGGTGTTCGTTCGTTCGACCCACCGTGGCAAAACCGTTACAAAGAAGCCGTCAATTTGAAAATTTGACATTTAAAAAACAACACAGGTTATACAATTTGCAATTGTTTTAACGAGTGTTCGGCTGCTATCAAATACATAATTAATTAACATAAGGTGTCAGAGTAATGAGGGTATGGCCAAAAGTCTCAACGAGAGCGAGAGCTAAAGTTGTAACTGAAGAATGTCGGTTTAAACAAAAGTTCACACACAGGTACATAGTAATTAATCAATCAATTATATCTAGGTAATAATAAAAAAAAACAGAAGAATATTTAAAAGTTTAATAAAATTTAGACTAACCCGACAAACCATCCGCTTCGAGAATGATATTATTCGTTAACAAATGTTCACAAGCGATTAGATAATGTCATCATTTTTAAATGTTTTTAAAGAATTCTATCGCATTTTTATCGGTATTACGATTAGTAAACGAATCGGTTATACGATTCGTTTGCGAATGTTTACCAGTGATTATATAATGTTATCATTTTCGAATTTGCTTAGAAAAGCTTTTTACGAATCGCTTTAACGAATTGTCAACGAATCGTTAGCGAATCACCCCTCGCCACATGGTTTGTCGTGAATAATCACAATTACTTCCTGCAGCACTACTTAGCTTTAAGTCCACCTTGGTTAGAGAAAAAATAAAACTAAATGTCATTTGATTTCTAGCCAATGTCCGCATCGATAGTTTACATAATATTTTTTATGTTATATTGTTGTCCGTTTTATTCGCCCCCGTATTTGTCTTGTAGCCTTATGTCATTTGAGGGTTTTTGTTATATTTTTCTTTTCTTTTCAAAGGTTGACAATTTTGTTGTGAACATTTTTCGATGTCATCGATCAATGACTAAATTCTAACAATAGAAAACCATCGGTTTTTTTTCTGTCTTTCTACTCAAAAACCAATTCAAATATTACACAACAATGTGATATATTAAATAATACCTTAAAAAAAGAAAAAAAAACGAAAACAATCCGAATCTTTCAATTCATATGCAAATTATGATAACCAAAGTGAAATAATGACGATTTAAATGGAGTGAATGTGATGCTGAGGGGAAGGTAAATTTAAAGCAGAAATTCTGTAAAATTTATAATTAAATTAAATTTGAATAGAAACTTTTGAATGAAAATAATATGAAAGAAAAAAAGCCGCTTAAAAGTAAGAGTTGGGATTAGGTATTAACAAACAAACCTCTATATTGATTTTAAGCTCGTTTTTATATCATTATGAATCAACAAAGATATGAAACAGCAAGAAATGCAGTAGCAAATCACATTGCAATGAATTTCACAAAAGTTTGTCTATGACACGCAATTTTCAATCATTTTTTTTGTAGTAAAACATTAAAATTTCTTGTTGTAATGCAGTGCCCCTAACACAGTACATCATTTCACAGCTCATTGATTGGGAATCAATTCTGAGAACTGCACGTGAAAGTGAAGAAGTTCTCCATCATTCGTTTTGTCAAGTTACATGCCATTATAATTTAATATCGATTTGAAGTTAGTAAGTATCGTTTAGGGGAATTTATCACGTTTTAGGCTCTTTTGTTTGACATAACTCGGGAAACACTAGTCCGATTTAGCTGAAACAAATTGAAAAAATTAAGAAATACAATTCCTTTAATCTGTTCATATAACATTTCCTTAGATAAGCAACAGTTTCACTTTTTCATTAATCGAATGATTTTGAACTGGGTTTATTTTGTAGCAGTTAGAATAAAACTGTTGTACTCCGTGGCGTATGATTTACGTGGAATATCACTCATGATAATCATACGCCACCATATAACTAAAGATCCTGAAACGTCACAAATTCCCCTATACCATACTTACTAACTTCAAATCGATATTAAATTAATATGACATGTAATATGACAAAACGAATGATGCAAAACTTCTTCTTTTTGGTGCTACTTTCACGTGTAGTTCTCAAAATTAAGTCCCAAAATCATGTGTTGTACTGTGAAATGATCTTTGTATGAATATCATGTGTAACAAATAGTTTTCTGTTGAAAACTTTAAATAGCAAAATGGCTTTGCAGTCTTCTTCTACATTTAGGCTCTTGTAGCAAAGGGTTTCCTGAGGGGAAATTTACTGTAGCAAACACTTTTCTGCAGAAGAAACATTTGTTTGTTCTGTGCATAAATTTGTTGTATCAAATGCTTGTTTATGTTAAACTTGTAGTATCAAAAAATTTGGTATATAAAAATCGTACGTATCGAAAGGTTTTCTAGGGGAATACAAAATGTAGCATAGTATTATCCATGTTAGAGTAATTGCAGCATAAGGTTTGTAGCAAACATTTTGCTGCAGGAGAAACATTTGTAGCAAAATGTTTTGTTTTTGGAAATTTGTTGTAGTAAATGCTTTTCTAGGTAAAACCTAAAGTAGTAAATAGGATTGTATATAAAAATATTACGTGGCAAAATGTTTTCTGTTGGAAAACTATAAGTAGCAAATTGATTTTTATGTGATAGCACTTGCATCATAAAAAGGCATTCTATGTGGAATTTGTTGTAGCAACCATTTTTCTGTAGTAGAAACATTTGTAGCAAAATGTTTTCTGTGTAGAAATTTGTTGTAGCAAAAGAATCTGTGTATGAACATCATGTAAAAACAAAAGTTTTCTATTGAAAACCCAAAAATAGCACTGCCACTTACCAGTGTTTTTCTACATTAAAGCTCTTGTAACAAAAGGATTTCTGTGTGGAATTTGTTCGTAGCAAATGCTTTCTATATTAAACATGTAGTAGCAAAAAATGTTGCCTATGAAAAGCTTACGTATCAAAAGGTTTTCTATGGGTATTACAAAAAGTTGGGTAGTAATATCTATGTTATAGCTCTTGCAACATAAAGTTTGTAGCAAACATGTTTCTGCAGCAGAATCATTTGTAGCAAAATGTTTTGTTTGGGGAAATTTGTTGTAGCAAATGCTTTTCTATGTAAAACTTGTAGTAGTAAAAAGTTTTGTGTATGAAAATCGTATGTAGTAAAAAGTTTTCTGTTGGAAAAGCATAAGAAGCATATTGATTTTTATGTGATAGCACTTGTAGCATAAAATAGGATTCTATGTGGAAATTTATAGTAGCAAACATTTTTCTATAGGAGAAACATTTGTAGCAAAATTTTTTCTGTGTAGAAATTCATTGTAGCAAAATTTCTTCTATGTAAAACTTGTAGTAGCAAAAGGATCTGTGTATGAATATCATGTGTAACAAATAGTTATCGGTTGACAACTCGTACGTAGCAAAGCCATTCGGCAGTCTTTTCTACATTTATGTTCTTGTAGCAAAGGGTTTCCTATGAGACAATTTACTGTAGCAAACTCTATTCTGCAAGAGAAACATTTGTAGCAAAAGGATATCTGTGTAGAATTTGTTCGTAACAAATGCTTTCTATGTTAAATTTGTAGTAGCAAAAGGTTTTGGTTATAAAAATCTTGCATAGCGAAAGGTTTTCTAAAGGATTACAAAAAGTAGCAAAGTCATTTGTATGTAAGAGTTCTTGCAGCATTAGGTTTTTTGTGGCATAAGGTTTTCTGTGTGTCAATTTCTTGTGGTAAATAGTTTTTTGTGTGGGAATTTATTGTAGTCAAATTATAAAATATGTAAAATTTGTAGTAGTAAAGGTGTTTTGCATGAATATCGTGTGTAGCAAATAGGTTTTTGATGAAAAACCTTAGTAAAATGTTTTCTATGTTTAAGGTCTTGCAGCATAAGGTTTGTAGTAACAAGGGTGCTTCAGTTTTCTACACGAAAAACATTTGTAGCAAATAGTGTTTGTTACTTAAATCAGTTATTGCAAAAGGTTTTCCATACAAAAACTGTACCAAAAAGTTTTTCATACGAAAATTTTTTGTAGGAAATTCCTTTTTATACCAAAATCAGCTGTAGTAAAAGGTTTCTCTACACGAAAATCACTTGTAGCAAATGGTTTTCCTTACCAAATCAGTTATGGCAAAAGGTTTTTTATACGAAATCCGTTTGCAGCAAATGGTTTTCTTTACTAAAATTATTTGTAGCAAATGATTTTCTACGCTGAAATCACTAGTAGCATAGGACTTTCTGTACGAAAATTATTTGTTGGAATTGGTTTTCTTTTACTAAAATCAGTTGTAGTAAATGACTTTCTATACGAAAACCAGTTGTAGCAGAAGCTTTTTTATATAAAAATAATTTGTTGCAAATGATTTCTGAAGCGAAAATCCCTCGTAGCAAAAAGTTTTCCATACGAAAATTATTTGTAGCAAATTATTTTCTACACGATAATCACTTGTAGCAAATGATTTTCTATATGTTAACCAGGTGTAGCAAAAGGTTTCTCATACGAAAATTATTTGTAGCAAATGGCTTTCATTACTAAAATCGGTTGTAGCAAATGACTTTCAATACGAAAATCAGTTGTATCAAAAGGTTTTTCATACAAAAATTAACTGAAGCAAATGATTTTCTACACGAAAATCTATTGTAGCAAAAAGTTTTTGATACGAAAATTATTTGTAGCAAATTATTTTCTACACGATAATCGCTTGTAGCAAATGATTTTCTATATGTTAACCAGGTGTAGCAAAAGGTTTCTCATACGAAAATTATTTGTAGCAAATGACTTTTATTACTAAAATCGGTTGTAGCAAATGACAAAAGGTTTCTCTACACGAAAATCACTTGTAGCAAAAAGTTTTTCATAAGAAAATTATATGTAGCAAATTATTTGCTACGAGAAAATCACTTGTAGCAAAAAGTTTATCATACGAAAATTATTTGCAAAAATATTTTTCTACACGATAATCACTTATAGCAAAGGATTTTCTATACCTAAACCACTTGTAGCAAAAGGTTTCTCATACAAAAATTATTTGTAGCAAATGGCTTTCATTACTAAAATCGGTTGTAGCAAATGACTTTCAATGCAAAAATCAGTTGTAGCAAAAAGTTTCTCTTACGAAAATTATTTGTAGCAAACGATTTTCTACACGAAAATCACCTGTAGCAAAAAGTTTTTCATACGAAAATTATTTGTAGCAAATTATTTTCTACACGATAATCACTTGTAGCAAAAAGTTTGTCATACGAAAATTATTTGTAGCAAATGGCTTTCATTACTAAAATCGGTTGTAGCAAATGATTTTCAATACGAAAATCAGTTGTAGCAAAAAGTTTCTGATATAGAAATAGTTTGTAGCAAATGATTTTCTACGCGAAAATCTCTTGAAGCAAATGACTTTTTATACGAAAACTATTTGTAGCAATCAGCTTTCTTCACTAAAATAGATTGTAGTAAATGACTTTCTATACAAAAATCAGTTTTAGCAAAAGGTTTCTCATACGAAAAATCTTTGTAGCAAATGATTTCCTACGCAAAAATCACTTTTCTATACGAAAATCACTCGTAGCAAATGGTTTTGTTACTAAAATCAATTGGAGGAAAAGGTTTTTTATACGAAAGGTTTTTTTATTTGTAGCAATTGGCTATCTTTACTAAATCACTTGTAGCAAATGATTTTCTACACGATTATCACTTGTAGCAAATGATAGTCTTTCCTAAAATCGGTTGTAGTAAATGACTCAATACGAAAATCTCAATACTAAAATTATTTGTAGCAAATGATTTCCAACGCGAAAATCACATGTAGCAAAAGACATTCTATACGAAATTTGTTTGTAGTAATTGGCTTTCTTTACTATATTCGGTTGTAGTAAATGACTTTCAATACGAAAATCGGTTGTAGCAAAAAGTTTCTCAAAATTATTTGTAGCAAATGATTTTCTACACGAAAATCACTTGTAGCAAATCATTTTCGTTACTGAAACCAGTTTTCTACACTAGAATAAAATGTAGCAAATAACTTTCTATACAAATATCAGTTGTAACAATTAGTTTTCCTTTTAATACACGAATATTGTTTGTTGTTAAAAGTTTTCTATACGAAAATTACATGTAGCAAATAGTTTTCTTTACGAAAATCATATGTAGCAAATGATTTCCTACGCGAAAATCACTTGACGTTCTACACGAAAATCACTTGTAGCAAATGCTTTTCGTTACTGAAACCAGTTTCCTACACTAAAATAACGTGTAGCAAATAACTTTCTATACGAAAATCAGTTGTAACAATTAGTTTTACTTTTACTACACAAATATTGTTTGTAGCTAAAAGTTTTCTAGGCGAAAATTACATGTAGCAAATAGTTTTCTTTACGAAAATCATATGTAGCAAATGATTTTCTACATTAAAATCACTTGTAGCAAATGGTATTCTACACTAAAATCACTTGTAGCAAATGGTTTTCTTTACTGAAATCGGTTTCCTACACTAAAATAACATGTAGCAAATAACTTTCTATACGAAAAACAGTTGTAACAATTAGTTTTCCTTTTACTACACGAATATTGTTTGTAGCTAAAAGTTTTCTATGCGAAAATTACATGTAGCAAATAGTTTTCTTTACAAAAATCATATGTAGCAAATAATTTTCTACACGAAAATCAATGAAAATTACTGAAACCAGTTTCCTACACTAAAATCACATGTAGAAAGTAACTTTCTATGCGAAAATCAGTTGTAACAAATAGTTTTCCTTTTACTACACGAATATTGTTTGTAGCTAAAAGTTTTCTATGCGAAAATTACATGTAGCAAATAGTTTTCTTTACGAAAATAAAATGTAGCTAATGATTTTCTACACGAAAATCACTTGAAGCAAATGGTTTTCTACACTAAAATCACTAGTAGCAAATGCTTTTCGTTACTGAAACCAGTTTCCTACACTAAAATAACATGTAGTTAATAACTTTCTATACGAAAATCAGTTGTAACAATTAGTTTTCCTTTTACTACACGAAAATCACTTGTAGCAAATGGTTTTCGTTACTAAAACCAGTTTCCTACACTAAAATCACATGTAGCAATAACTTTCTATGCGAAAATCAGTTGTAACAAATAGTTTTTCATTACGGCACGAATATTGTTTGTAGCTAAAAGTCTACCATGCGAAAATTACATGTAGCAAATATATTTCTTTTCGAAAATCATATGTAGCAAATGATTTTCTCCGCGCAAATCACTTGTAGCAAATAGTTTTTCATACAAAAATCACATGTAACATTATGTTACGTATATAATCATTATTTGTAGTAAATAGTTTTTCTCACAACTGCAGCCCCTTCGAATATTTAGTGAATTCGACTTTACTGTCGCAATATGCAGTGAGTAGTGCAGACCGGCAAACCTATTAACTTTTTTTTTGTGTACAACGAAATTCCCCTACGATTTGATAAATTATTATGTTAAATGTCAACGCGTAATTAACAACACTAAAATTCCCATTCCCCAAAGAAGGTCATCGTGACACTTTGTAAACCATAAAACAAACACACGACATAGTAAATTTGAACTGCTGATAAATGTGGACAAATGCGAGCAGACAGTAAACGGACAAAATGCAGCAGCTAACGCAATACGGCTGGTAGTGACGAAAAATAAGTGTCAATTTTATTGCGTTGAATGGACAGACGGATGGACTGGGGTAAAGCGTGAAACCAACGCAGCTATAACGCCCCCCTTCCGTCACTATTACTGTGACAACATTAAAATGTTAACTGTAAATTTACATACCATAAGATGGTCTGGTTGTAGAGATAACGGCCAAGTACTCGTTGTATCTAATGTGTAGACCGTATAGATGTCGCGCAAGCACTATGCATGGGTAATTATTGCCTAAAATTTGAAACAGTTGAAACACCTTTTTATGGTCTCACTTAAGCGTTAACGGTATACACAGTTCATTTGTTTTTTCGAGTGGGTTTTCTGTATTAGTAATAGTTAGAGTTACAGTTAAATTTGGATATGTTCGGCCCTTTGACTGTGTTTAGTCACACGACCATAGACGGTAAGAGGGGTACTTGGGCCTGTAATTAAATTTAAGTTTATGACATATTATCGCGATAAGCTAAGTTTTTTGGGAAATGCATTTGTTGTTTTTCTTCTAAAAAAAATACGATAACATTTTTTTTTATTTATTTAGGTTAAATTTAATTCATTTATCTCTAAGCAATTAATTCAATGTTATTTTAATCTACTTTTTGGATGTTTTATTTGGGTATTTTTTTGGAGCTTTTGGAAATAAAGAAATTTGAAGCTACCAAGGTGAAGAAGATAAAAAAAATTTTGTGTGCTGCATTAAATTTAAATACAGAGCAGAGCTGTCACAATATTGCCATGTTGTATTCATGGCCGAAAATAGATAATTTTTGTTAATTAATGCGGTGCAAAAGGTTTTTTTGTAGTTAGATAGTATTCTGTGTTACTGTTTAGCACGTTTTGGTAGCCAAGAATAGTATGAGATCAAAAAAAAATTATTGCATGTGTAGCAAATTGTTTTCTACAGGAAACTTCAAATGCAAAAATAGTTTAAGCAAAAAATCCGAAATTAAGAAATATAAATTCATTTCATCTATTCATATATCATTTTCCTGCCTAACACAGTACTACACACGATTTGGGACTCAATTCTGAGAACTGCACATGAAAGTAGCCACAAAAAGAAGAAGTTCTACATCATTTGTTTTGTCAAGTTACATGCTATAATAATTTAATATCGATTTGAAGCTAGTAAGTATCGTATAGGGGAATTTGTGACGTTTTAGGCTCTTTTGTTTGACATAACTCAAGAACCACTAGTCCGATTTCTATTCTATTCCATATAAAGCCACGCGCCACCTATAGCACACAAATTGAACTATTATACAAATGATCGTTTTTATTCCAGTAGGGACACGTCTAACTAGACCTACAACGTAATAGTTCAAATATATGGAATTTTGAAATTCTTCTTAAGTGAACTTTATAGTTGATGAATAGCAAAAGACAATTTTGAAATAAATTCATAATATCAATCTCTTTTGAAATGTTTCCAACCTAGTTCAAAGGGGACAATCAAACATATCTATTCCATATTAAGCCACGCGCCACCTAAAGCACACAAATTGAACTATTGTACAAATGATCGTTTTTATTCCAGTAGGGACACGTCTAACTAGACCTACAACGTAGTAGTTAAATGTATGAAATTTTGAATTTTTCACTTCTTAAGTGAACTATATAGTTGATGAAAAGCAAAGATCAATTTTGAAACAAATTCATAACACAGTACAACAAATGATTTTGGGACTCAATTCTGAGAACTGCACATGAAATTAGCCCCAAAAAAAAGAAGTTCTGCATCATTCGTTTTGTCAAGTTACATGCCATAATAATTTAATATCGATTTGAAGTTAATAAGTATCGTATAGGGGAATTGTCACGTTTTATGATCTTTTGTTATATGGTGGCGTATGATTATCATAAGTAATATTCCACGTAAATCATACGCCACAGAGTACAACAGTTTTATTTTAAATGCTACAAAATAAACCCAGTTCAAAATTATTTGATGGAAAAGTTAAACTGTTTCTTATGTAGGGAAACGTTATATGAACAGATTAAAGGAATTGTGCTTTTAATTTTTTTTTAAATTTGTTTCAGCTAAATCGGACTAGTGGTTCTTGAGTTATATCAAACAAATGAGCCTAAAACGTGACAAATTCCCCTACACGATACTTACTAACATCAAATCGATATTAAATTATTATGGCATGTAACTTGACAAAACGAATGATGCAGAACTTAATTTTTTTGGGGCTACTTTCGCGTGCAGTTCTCAGAATTGAGTCCCAAATCAAATGAGATGAAAAATTTTATACTGTGTAATCAACAGTTTCGTAGTTATAAATAAGTTTATGAAAAAAATAAAAAAATTTCCAAAAAAAATTCTATTTAAAAAATAATAAAAAATCCAAAATCCAAAAAAGTGTCAAGTCTTACTACTTTTACGTAATGTAACTTAACCTATGAACAAAATGAGGTATAGATCATGAAAATCGATGAACGCATCTCGCTTTTATTCACAATTAAGTTAAGGTCTCTTTATTTCGGAAAGTATAATTTTTTCCATTCAGGATATATGGGAGGTGGGCGTGCCCCTTGAGATAATTTGATATTGTTCAAAATAGTTGTCAGAAATATATCAGAGGCAAATTTAAATCAATACCAACAACAATTTTGAAAATAAAAGTTTAAACACAATAACTACTGAACCGATTTTGCTAATTCTTCTTTTACAACATCACAATTAGGCTAAAGAATAGAATAGACTACTTTATTTATGTATTGTTATAACTTAAACTCATATTCTATTCTAATGGAAAATGTTTGTCACGAAAACTCAATAACTACTGAAGCGATTTTTATAATTCTTCCTTTATTACATCACAATTAGGCTAAAGAACAGAATAGTATACTTTATTTTTGTATTGGTATAACTTAAACTTACATTCTATTCAAATTCACATGGATTTTCAATACTACTGGTAAAATGGAAAATCTTTGTCACGGGTCAACTCAAAAACTACTAAACCGATTTTTATAATTCTTCTTTTAAAACATCATAATTAGGCTAAAGAACAGAATAGTCTACTTTATTTTTGTATTGGGATAACTTAAACTCACATTATATTCTAATTCACATGAATCTTCAATACTACTTATAGATCTGGTCAAATGGGAAATGTTTGTCACGGGTAAACTCAATAACTACCGAACCGATTTTTATAATTCTTCTTTTAAAACATCACAATAAGGCTAAAGAATATAATAGTATACTTTATTTTTGTATTGGGAAAACTTAAAATTCGATTTTTCAAATATTATTTTTTTTTAATTTTCGGTCTATAGTTATGATAATTTAAGGCAAAGAGTTTTTATATAAAAACTTGTGTATTTTAAGTAGCAAAACTAATAATTAATGACAGAATACTGTCGTAAGACCGGTTTTTTTGTAAACTATTATTTACTTTTTCAGTAACTTACCTAGAATCCTGTTTGCTATATGACGATGTCATATACTTATAGTTTTGTTACTACTACTTAGCTCAAGAGATCTACAGAAAATGTATTTACTAACACAATAATTAGCTATTAAATACATCTGACATTTTTACGATTCAAGCTAGTCTTATTTCCATGGATTATCTATAGTACTTATGTAACTGTTAATATAGAGAATGTTTGTAACGGATAAACTCACTAACTACTGAAGCTATTTTCATAAATCCTTTTTTAAAAACTCATAATTAGGCTAAAGAACAGAATAGTATAAATAATTTTTTATTTCGTTACGATAAAAGTCAAATTTTTAAGTTTTTCATATTATACAGCGTTATACGCTTGTAAATGCATTTTGCTTAAGAAATTTTCACAATTATCTGATATCATCCATGTGATATTGATACTATATTTATGTAACTGATAATAAGAGGAGTTATCTATAAATTTAATGAAATTCGTAATAGCAGGAATGTTTGTAACGGTTAAACTCACTAACTACTAAAGCGATTTTCATAACTCCTCTTTAACAAAATCACAATTAGTATAATGAAAGGAATAGTATAAAATTTTTTTACGATAAAAGTAAATTTTTTAAGTTTTCCAAATCATACAGTGTAATAAGGTAAATACATTTTCCTACAGAAATTCTCACAAGTATCTAATTTCGTCCATGTGAACTGATTATAAGACAAATTATCTATGCTTTTTATCGAATACTTTATCACGAATGTTTGTAACGGGTAAACTTAACAACAACTGAACTGATTTTCATTATTCCTCTTTAACAAAATCAAAATAAGGCTGAAGAACAGAATAGTATAAATTATTTTTAATTTTATTACAATAAATGTTAATTTTTTAAAAATTTTCAAGTCACACAGCGTAATACGCTAGTAAATACATTTTCCTACAGAAATTCTCACTTTTATCTAATTTCATCCATGTGATATTGCAATTTTATTTACATTACTGATTATAAGACAAATTATCTCTATTTTTAATGAAATTCGTCATAGCTGGAATGTTTGTAACGTGTAAACTCACTAACTTCTGAAACGAATTTAATAATTCTTCTTTAACAAAATTACAATTAGGCTTAAGAACAGAAAAGTATATATTATTTTTTATTTCGTTACAATAAAAAGCAATTTTTTTTAAAGTTTTTTAAATCATACAGTGTAATACGTCTGTAAATACATTTTCCTACAAAAATTCTCACATTTATCTGATTTTATCCATGTAACATTCACACATGTTTTATATTACTGATTATAAGACAAATTATCTGCAGTTTTTATCAAATTCATTATGTCAGGTATGTTTGTAACGGGTAAACTCAATGACTACTGAAGCGATTTTGATAATTCCTCTTTAACAAAATCACAAATAGGCCAAAGTAGTAAATAGTATAAATTATTTTTTATTTTGTTACGATAAAAGTAAATTTTTTAAGTTTTTCAAATCATACAGTGTAATACGCTTGTAAATACATTTTGAGTTTACCCGTTACAAACATTCCTGATATAATGAATTTCATTAAAAGTATAGATACTACTTCTTATAATCAGTTATATAAATTAAGTATCAATATCACATGGACGAAATCAGATAAATTGGAGAAATTTTGTGAGAAAATATCTTTACAAGCTAATTACACAACATGATTTGGAAATTTTAGAAAAAACTGGCTTTTATTGTAATAAAATAAAAAATAATGTATACTTTTCTGTTCTTTGGCCCAAATGTGATTTTTTAAAAAAAGAATTATTAAAATTGCTTTAGAGGTTGTTAAGTTTACCCGTTACAAACATTCCTGATAAAGAGAATTTCATTAAAAGTATACATAATTCCTCAAACAATCAGTTATATAAATTAAATATCAATGTCAGGTATGTTTGTAACGGGTAAACTCAATGACTACTGAAGCGATTTTGATAATTCCTCTTTAACAAAATCACAATTAGGCCAAAGTAGTAAATAGTATAAATTATTTTTTTATTTTGTTACGATAAAAGTAAATTTTTTAAGTTTTTCAAATCATACAGTGTAATACGCTTGTAAATACATTTTCCTAAGTAAGTCAGTTTACCCGACTTAAACTTTCTTACTGGTTTTAGTTTTTTTAAGTAAAATAAATATGAAGATGTTGTTTTACATATTTTATTAAATACCATTCTTAAAATAGCCGATAGAATGATTAACTCTCTCTGCCTTCTAATATCGTCATGTGACGCTGTCCAATTTACTCTTTGCCTTTTTTTCTCCAAAATTTGGTATTTAACTTTCTCTTTCACTTTGATCTAACTGTTAGCAAGCTTAGAATTTAAATACCATTTCCTGTTGTCTCTTTATAACACTTCTTCATTTCCTGTCCGCGAATATCGCTAACATAGAAATCATTTTAAGTATCTCTTTCACTGTGTTATCTGTTGATCACATTCTACCGATAAATATCACAGCGTTGTTCTTTTACATGTCATCCTTAGCATACTGTTATTTTTATTGTATTTTCCAGCTATTCAATATCATTTCAATTTCTTTTTCGTTTCATTTTGGTTTTTGCTCGATATTTAATTTATTTGATACCATTTTCGTGAGTGCATTATTTCTGTAGGCTATTTTAAAGTGTTTTTTTGGTTCGTATACAAACCTGATGTACGTTATTAATGAAATTTTTCATGTTTTATGTATGCTCAGCACATTTTTTTGTGAACAACAATTCGTGTGAGTGTTTCATTCCCTTATGTCTTCTACAGGTCTTGTTGTCTGTTGCCCGTCTCTCAAGGTATGTTTATTGTATTTGTTTTCAGTGTGTCTTTTTTTTTGTTGCTGTCTCTCTTTTGTGGTCTCTCCTCATATTTACTGTTTAGCATTCACTTTATTATTAGTTCAGACACGTTTTTAGTGCAATTGACATTTGGAGCTGAACAACATGTCCAATGTTTGGAGTGTTGTACTCCATATTTTATAGGCATTTGACCATTGTTATGTTTATTTTAGTTTGGTTTTTTACGTCGCTTTTTGTGACGCTCTCTAAATGGGTCAGACACGATTTTGTGTGTTAATGGCGTTAGGGTATAATAATATTTTGTAGATCACATGTCGATTAAAAGAGATTCGGGCGAGATTTAGTTTTTTTTAGGAAAACTCCTGTTAGCCTATGTATAAATGAGATCTTCATGTAGAAAACATGTGAAATACTTAAGTTACAAATATTCCTGATATATAAAATTTCATTAAAAGTATTATTTGGAAATTTTGGAAAAAAATAGTTATTTATTGTAAAAAAAAAATATAAAATAATTCATACTATTAGGTTCATTGGCCTACTTGTGATTTTGTTAAGGAAGAATTACAAAAATCGCTTCAGTAGTTGTTGAGTTTACCCGTTACAAACATTCCTGATGTGAAGATTGTGTTCAAAAGTATAGATAATTCCTTTTATAATCAGTTATATAAATTAAGTAACAATATCATATGGACGAATTTAGATAAAAGTGAGAATTTCTGTAGGAAAATGTATTTAAAAGCTTATACGCTGCATGATTTAAAACACTTAAAAAATGTACTTTCATCGTAACATAATAAAAAATAATGTATACTATTCTATTTTTTAGCCTAAATGTGATTTTCGAAAAGAAGAATTATTAAAATCGCTTTAGTGGTGGCTGAGTTTACCCGTTACAAACATTCCTGATAAAAAGAATTTCATTAAAAGTATAGGTAATTCAGTTATATAAGTATAGTATCAATATCACATGGACAAAATCAGATAAATTGGAGAAATTTTGTGGGAAAATGTAATTACAAGTGTATTACACTGTATGATTTGAAATTTAAAAAAAATTTGCATTTATTGTAAATAAAATAAAAAATAATGTATACTATTGTGTTCTTTAGTCTAACTGTGATGTTCTAAAAGAAGAGTTATTGAAATCGCTTAAGTAGTGATCGAGTTTACCCGTTACAAACATTTCTGATATAAGGAATTTCATTAAAAGTATAGATAATTCCTCTTATAACCAGTTATATAAATTAAGTATCAATATCACATGGACGAAATCAGATAAATTCGTTAAATTTTATGGGAAAATGTATTTACAAGCTTTTACGCTGCATGATTAAGAAATTGAAAAAAAAAATTGGGTTTTATTAAAAAATAAAAAATAACGTATACTATTACGTTCTTTAGTCTAGTTGTGTTGTTGTAATAGAAGAATTATTAAAATCGCTTCAGTAGTTGTTGAATTAACCCATTACAAACATTTCTCATATAAAGAATTTCATTAAAAGTATAATTTTGAAATTAAAAAAAAAAAATTATATTATAATGTTCGAAATTTTTCGAAAAGCACAAACTTATTATTTGTTGCAAAAAATCAATATGTTATGGATTGTTTATGGTTAGAATTTAAAAAACTGGAAATATATGAAATATGTTACAAATTATAAATGTTCGGAAATTTTCAATCTATACAATTTACAAAAATGCATGAAATTCTCGAAAAAAAAATTATGTTGGAAAAGTTTATAAAGAAACAATGGTACATTATGAAATACATTTAAAGTAGTAAAAAATCACAAAAATTATAATGTTCGATGTTTTTCGAAAATATTCGAAACTTAAGATTCTCTTAAAAAAAATATGATGATGGAAAAGTTTATAAAGAAACAATAGTACATTATGTAATACATCTAAAATTGTAAAAAATCACAAAAATTATAATGTTCGATGTTTTTCGAAAATATTCGAATATTAAAAACATTTCACATTTTTTCCACAAAACCAATATGGAATAGTTGGCTGTTTGCAGGAAATCAAAAAACAAATAAAATTTAGCGAAAATTTAGGAGATATTCAATGTTCGAAAATTAAAATATTCTTGAAGTAAAAATTTTCCATAAATATATTTACTTATTGAGGATAGAAATTAGTCGGTAAACTTTTTCATATGTAAAAAAATTTAAAAATTAATAAAAAAAAACTTACAAAAATCATCAAGTTCGAAATTTTTCGAAAATTAAAAACTTTTATACAAAAAATTATGCCATAAAAGTTGACATAAGAATTATCTAAAATATGAAAAAAATCACCAAAATAAAGATGTTCGAAACTAAAAATTTAGAATTTGTTGCGCACAAATCAATATGTTATGATAAGCTATTCGTAGGAAATCAAAAATACATTAAAATTAATCGAAAACATATGAATTATGCAATGTTCGAAAGTAAAAATTTTATAAACAAATGAAATTCTCAAATTCAAAGTTTCGAATGCAAAGTTCGAAAACATAAAATTATATAAATATATAAATTTTTGAAATTGTCTAATAGAAGGTCTAATAAAAGGTGTTTAAAAAACTTTGATACATTATGGTAAATATCTTAAATGTTTAAAAAAAAACTACAAAATTGTGATTTTCGAAATTTTTCGAAAATATTCAAAAAGTACAAAAATCAATAGCGTATGGTGGGCTGTTCGCAGGAAGTTGAACTTTAAAATGATGACATGATCCTACTGGGATGTAAACGATAATTTATACATTCGTTCAATTTGGGTGCTATAGCCGGCGCGCTACTTAATGTGGAATAGGTATGTTCCACATATAATTAAGGATACGCAAGAAGGTTTATTGCGGATAACAAGCAATAACAAGTTTCTATTTTCCGTATAAGAGTGGTGGAACATAAACTATTTTACTTTTTTTTGATATTTTACATATAGATTTATTACAGCTTAATAGTCTAGTAGTTAGTATGTCTTTTAGAGTATCTATTTGTCCGAAAAAGTACTAGTACGTTGTTGGTCTAGTTTGATATGTGCTATAGGTGGCGCGTGGCTTAATATGGTATAGAAATGCTTATAAGAAATGTGGAACATAAAAAATTTTACTTTTTCCAATATTTTAAATTAAGATTTATTACAGCTTAATAGTCTAGTAGTTAGTATGTCTATTAGAGTATCTATTTGTCAGAAATAGTACTTTAGAATTCCATACTTTTGAACTAGTATGTTGTTTGACATCTAGTTTGGCGTGCCCCTACCAGGATATAATCGATCATTTGTACAATAGTTCAATATGTGTGCTATAGGTGGCGCCCTGCCTAATATGGTATAGTGGTGAAAGTATGAGTGGTGAAACATAAACTTTTTTACTTTTTTCCAATATTTTAGATTTAGATTTATTACATTTTAATAGTCTAGTAGTTAGTACGTCTATTAGATTAGCTATTTGTTTTAAAGAGTACCCCCTTTATTATTTTCTTATTTACTTCAATCTATCCCAAATTCAAAGTTTCTTATCATTCGATTTGAAGTTAAATGGAAAGTTGTTTGACTGCTTCGCTCAAAAGTCTCCACTGACTTTGACCCACATTTTGTCCAGCCCCCTTACCTTAGCTAGAAGAATCAAATCAAATCTAATCACAAAAATTCTAGTCCAATAAACCTTTACCTTCACTTAGCTTTAACCATAAATCTATATTGTTTATAACGATAATTGGAACCCCCAAACCATGTGAGCCATTATACCTCAATTATTTAGTTGTTGTTATACGATAAATCTTGGAATAAAAGCAAAATTTCTAAAACAATACATAGAATACAAGAAAATTTGTTTGGTGTGACTAACAAACAATCTATCAGTTCCAGTATAACCTTGATCTATCAATTTATGTTTTTAAGATTTGATCATGAACATGAACAATGAATGAATGAATGTTGAAAAGTGACCAACGATAATTTATAATACGTCATTTTATTGTTTGCAAGCGAATTGAATAGAAATCTCTGGGGTACTTTTGAACAAAGGAATAAAACTTCTTGTTTTCTGTTTTCTAAGATGACCTTTAATGATTGCAAGTACTGGAAGACAAAAAAAAATTGTTCGATATCTTTTAGAGTTTAATGTGATATTTAAGCATTACTATATTATTTGTGGCGCGCTATATTTTGGGAAATAAGAGTTTATTTTCTGTATTCTATAGTTTAATGAACTTTAACGTCCATTTAGAGCGACTCAATCAATCTTAAACCTTAAAATGAACATAAAAAATTATTATTAATAAATTGTTTTTGTTTTCAAAACTCAAGACTTGTTTTGTGGTAAGGAAGAAAACGTTCGAAATGTTGTCATTTTTAAGTGGCGATTTTATACAGATTTTTTTTTGGGCTTACTTCATTACGACTTCGAAATGATCACATTTGTCTTTATCACTGTTGTGTTATTTTTTAACAATATTATTTTTTTTTCTTTGTTGTTTCTCATTTTGATATTTGTTTTTTGTTTATGAGGTAATTTCTTATAACTTTTAAGTTTTTAGACTTTTGACATTTTTTTCCTCTGACCATCATCTATCTTTTTGGCTCAAGTGGCCATTGCTAATTAATGTTTTGTTAACCATATTTGGTTGCTGCGTTCACGTTTTTCTCTCTTAGTTAGTGGGTTGCAAACTTATAAATATTAATAATTATTTTGTCACATTTAAAAAAAATATTCTAAAACAAAAATTTAAAACATTTGACAGCTTGAAGAACATTTCAAGTAGATATGATCTATTAGAAGATGTAATGACCATATACAAATGTAACATAAGATATACAAATTAGCAAAAAAAAATATAACTTAGCAACAAATCTAAACCAAAACATTTGTAACAAAAAAAAAAAAAAACTTAAAAACAAATTTAACCCAAAACATTTGTAAGAGTTGAACAATTAATCAAAAAATTTATTAATGACCAACTGTCTCAACGCCTACTCACAACATAAGCCCATAACATGTTAATTTTTGTTTTATACAAATATTTTGCATATTTTCATTATTTGTTAGCGAATAATATTTTATAATTATTAAAACCAAATATTTTATATAAATTGACAGTGAGAGTCAAAAATTTTCATATGAATTTGTAGTTAACACTTTCTCATGAAAATCATCGAATAAAAATGTAAATTAAATGAAAAATGACTTGAAATTCGATTTTACATTTTCAAAAATTCTCAAATCTGAAAAAATTTCAAAAATTTTGATGTTCGAAATTTTTCGAAAATATTCGAAAACTACAAAACTATGAAATTCGATGTTACATTACATGTAAAATACTCAAATGTGCAAAAATTTCAAAAAATTTTATGTTCGAAATTTTTCGAAAATGTTCGAAAACAACAAAACTTGTAATTAATATATATATTGCATGACTGGCTGCCTGCAGAAAACCAAAAAAGGTGTGAATGTATGAAAAATATGCATAATAACCAATGTTCGAAAGAAAATTCATATACAAAAATTTAAATGCTTGAAATTGTCGAGAAAAAAAGTTATAGCATAAAATTTGACTTCAAAATAGTGATACATTATATGAAATATCTAAAATATGTAATAAATCACAAAAATTGTGATGTTCGAAATTTTTCGAAAATATGCGAAACTTAAAAATATAGAATATGTTGCGCAAAAATCAATATGTTATGATAAGCTGATTATATATCGAAAACATCTAAAATATTCAATGTTCGAAAATAATAATTTCAAACATTAATGAAATTCTCCTGAAGAAAATTAATGACGTAAAGGGCGATTAAAAAAACAATGAAACATTTTAGTAAATATCTACAATATGGCAAAAACTCACGAAAATGATGATGATCGAAATTTTACGGAAATTAAAAACTTTTATACAAATACAAAAATAAATGGTTGATATTGTCAAGAAAAAAAATTATGGGATAAAAGTTGACTTAACATCATTTTTAATAAAATATAAAATATTAATAAATATATACATACATTTAATAAAATATCTAAAATATTAGAAAAATCACAGAAATAGTGATTTTCGAAATTTTTGGAAAATATGCAAAACTTAAAAACTTAGAAATTGCTGCAAAAATACTATAAGGCAGTGTCAACTGTATTAAAAGAATAAAAAATGTGGTACACATACGAAAAGTATAGGACATTTTCAATGTTCGAAAACAAATATTTTATATGTTTTGAAAATTTTCGTAAAGTAATAACAACATATTTTAGTAAATAACTACAATATGGAATAAATCACGAAAATTATAATGTTCGAAAATTTTTGAAAACTACAAAACTTTCAATTTGTTGCAAAAAAACAATATGGCATGGTTGGCTGTTTGTAGAAAACTCCAATGTGTTTTACAAATGATGATACGTTTTAGTAAATATCTAAAATATGAAAAAAAAATCCCAAAAATTTTAATGTTCGAAATTTTTCTAAAATACTAGAAACTTACAAATTCAGAAATTGTTGCGCCAAAATCAATATGTTATGATAAGCTGTTCGTAGAAAATCAAAAATATTTGAAAATATATCGAAAACATATAAAATATTCAATGTTCGAAAATTAAAATTTTATAAATTATCGAAATTTTCGTAAAGAAAAGTTATGACGGACATGGTGATAAAAGAAACAATGATATATTTTAGTAAGTAATTACAATATGGAAAAATATCACGAAAATTATGATGTTCGAAATTTTTCGAAAATTAAAAACTTCTATACGAACACAAAAATTTAAATGGTTCAAATTCTCGAGAAAAAAATGATTCCATAAAAGTTGACTTACAAATGATGATACATTATAAGAAATATTTAAAACATGTAAAAAATCACAAAATTTTTGATGTTCGAAATTTTTTGAAAATACATATTTGAAATTCAAAAATTTTAAATTTGTTACTAAAAAATCAATATGTTATGATAAGCTGTTGGTAGGAAATCAAAAATATATTAAAATTGCAATGTAATGTTCGAGAGTAAAAATTTTGTAAACTAATGAAATTTTCAAATTCAAAATTTCGAATGTTCGAAAACATAAAATTATATAAATTTTTAAAATTGTCTAATAGAAAAACTGTGGCATGAAAGGTATTTAAAAAACTTTAAAACATTATGGTAAATATCTCAAATGTTTAAAAAAGTTATAAAATTGTGATTTTCGAAATATTTCGAAAATATTCAAAAAGTACAAAAATCAATAGCGTATGGTGGGCTGTTTGCAGGAAGTTGAACTTAAAAAAATCAAAAATATTTTAAAATATATCGAAAACATATAAAATATTCAATGTTCGAAAATTAAAATTTTATAAATTATCGAAATTTCGTAAAGAAAAGTTGTGACGGAAAAGGCGATGAAAGAAACAATGGTATATTTCAGTAAGTAAATACAATAGGGGAAAAAATCACGAAAATTATGATGTTCGAAATTTTTTGAACAATTAATAAAAAAATAATAAATAATAATAAAAATTGTGCTGTTTGAAATTTTTTTTTCAAAATATTGACTTTGATCAAATTTCTTCTTATTTAAAATTTCTTAAAATTTTCCACTATATTTCTTAAATATAATATTTTAAAATCAATTGAAGTCCAATTTCTTGTTATATTTGTAATTTTTAAATTTTATCAAATTTTTTTTTAACAAATATTTAAAATTTTTCAATTGAAAATATTTTCCAATTTTTCAACATCGTATTGCTTATTATTTTTTTAAGTTCTCTCATTTGTGTTTCGTTCTTGTCTCAACATGAGCGCATATTTCAAAAAGTCCATATGATATTCGTTTTTTATTCATCTTAAACCATTTTGGATTTTGGACTTTAAATATAAACTAAATAAAATTCTCCCTCATGACCTTATTAATAATCTAGTCAGCAATCACTGCTCCTTTTATCTTTATCATTTAAATATATATAATTTTATTCTGCAGTTTAGCCAACATGAGTAATACAGAGAGGCTTACTGTGTGTGTATGAGCCATAGTAGTTCCTTGAAATATTAACTGTGGCAACAAAATCTGTTTCTTTGTACTTTAAACTCCCGGTCTCGATTTTCCTTTCCTGTGTCCATGACATGGCGTGTAAGGCTTCACTGGTGTCTTTTAGCTTTTAAGTCCTCTTGTCATTTAAATCGCAGAGGTATTGCTTTAACATTTTTTTGCACTTTTTTCTTGCCCCCACTTCGTCTACTTCTAGAAAGAAAGACTAATAACTTCCGCTTTTGGTTTCGTTGTTGTTGTTGTTGTGTTTTTTCACTCGATTTTGCATTCAAACCTCTGCTGAGTGCCACAACTGGTGACTTGTGGTGGAAGTCTTATAACATATTGTTGTAAATGTTGGCCTGATGGTGGTTTCGTCGTCGCTCTTGGCTGACTGTTGATTACTTGTCTGTGAGTGTCTGTCCGTCCGTCCGCCTTTCCGCATATATATATCTCTGTGTCCGTCCATCTGTTGGTTTGCAGTTGTCTCTGGCATTGCCCAGACAAAAGTGATATATTTGTTTTATGTCTCCTGGAAAAAAAGCCCACTACTTCTTTAACTATTGGACTTCTACGCCGAAACGTAAATTGCATACAAATTAGTAGCAAAAAAAACGAACGAAAAAAGTTATAAAACTAAAACAATAAAACAGAACACAGAACTCGAAAACCAACATTAAATGTTGAAATGGAAATGAGTGCTATTTTTCTGTCGTCTTGTTTTGTTTTATGTTTAAATCATGATTAACCCATTCTAGAGTTTACACAGGTATACAGATACACTCCGCCCCAGGGCGTTTGTTACACATACATTTATTTTGGTGTGTGCGTTTTACTTTTGTGAATATAAAGGTGCTGGGAGCTTGGTTGGCGTTGGCTTGTTTCTGCTGGTGGTGTCATGAATTGTGGCATAATTCGTTGTAAAGTTGGTGGTGCTTCATTATTTGTTTATCGTACAATTGGAAGCCAATTAAGTGGAGTTTAATGAACCCTGTAAAAAGGTGATAAAAAAAATGTTCTAAATTCTATAAGGAAAAATCGTGTTAGCTGCGACGGAATAGGAGGGCAGAATGTATACAAACTTCTAAATATACTCTACCTCTCTTACTTATAATATTTTACAAGAATTTTATATCATATCTGCGAATTTAAGCTTTTGATCCAGTTTGATCAAATTCCAAAATTTTTATATTTTTTTTAATTTTATACCTAACATTCTCTAACTGTCTTACTGATGATATTGTACAAAAATTTTAGATCATCTCCGCGAATTTAAGCTTTTGATCCAGTTTGATCATATTCCAAAATTTTAATATTTTCTTTTAATTATACACCGCAAAATCTCTACCTGTCTTACTGATGATATTGTACAAAAATTTTACATCATATCCGCGAATTTAACTTTTTAATCCAGTTTGATCATATTTTAGAATTTTTATATTTTCTTTTAAGGAATGATAGGGCAAAATGTATAAGAACTTTTAAATATACTCTACTTTTCATACTTATAATATTTTGCATAAATTTTTTATTATATCCGCGAATTTTTGCTTTTGATCCAGTTTGATCATAATCCAAAATGTAAATACTGTCTATTACGTTTTTATATAAAATTGTTTATATATCTTAATGATGAAATTTAACAAAAAATATTTAATGATATATATATTTAACAAATCGCAAATTTAAGCTATTGATCCATTTTGATCAATTTACTAAATTTACTAAATTTAATTTCACGACTAAAATTCGCTACATATCTTTCTGATGATATTTTACAAAAAATTTATATGAAATTAGCTTATTTAAGTTGTAAAGAACAATTTGATCAAAATGGATCGATTAAAATTTTACGAAAAAAAATGTCTCATATTTTACATCTAAAATTCTGTACATATCTTTAACGCAATATTTTAGCATTTTTAAGCTTTGATCCATTTTGATCAAGTTCAATACTTTTAACATTTTCTCTTATTTTACGCCCTAAATTCTCTACATATCTTACTCATAATATATTACAAATTTTTTATATCAAATTATCAAATTTAAGTTTTTGATCCAGTTTGATCAAATAGAAAAATATTCCCTATAAACTTTTTCTATCGGTTTTTATTTTTTTAAAACTTAACATTTTTAAATTGATTGTTTGATCCTTTTCAGTTATGTCCTTTAAAATTAACAACGAAAATGTTATTCATTAAGTTTCCGAATGTTGCTATAGTCAAAAATTTTAAATTTTATTTAATTTAATCCAAATTTAACTTTTTGATCAATGTCGATTGAAAAAGTTTTGTCATTTATTTTCTTTAAAATTTGCACCTTGATTTGCTGCTTTAACATAATCACAGTGATTTTGACTATATTTGATATACAATTTGCGATTTAAGATTTTAATTCATTTCGATCAAATATATAATTTGTTTAAATTTACTCAAAAATTTACTCTATCACACTTTTGTATGCTATAATAATTGTGTTAAGATGATTTTTTTTAGCAAATCTGATTTAAAATTTGAATTTTAAGATTTTGATCAAATTCGATCAAGGTTTGTATTTTACAAATTGACGTAAAAATTCAATCTGAAACGGATAGTATACAACATTTACAACGTCAAGGTGATTTTAATAATATTTCGTATATAATTTGCGATTTATGGTTTTGAACAATTTTGATCAAACTTTTTAATTTTGTAAACTTTCGCAAAATTTTACTCTGTGACACTTTAATATAGTGCATTTTGAGCCCTATAGTGAATTTCATTAAATTTGGTATACAATGTGCGATTTTAGGTTTTGATCAAATTTTTGAATTTCTTAATTTTTTTGCAAAATTTTTACTTTGTAGCAATTAAATTTGTTGCATTTCAGTGTAAAAGTGAATTATATTAAATTTATTATACATTTTCCAAGTTAAGATTTTGGTCAAACTTTTTTTTAACTTAAGATTTTAATTAACCAATTTTGATAAATATTTAAATTAATTTTATTTAATTTTATGTCGTTTGCAATTTAAGAATGGTTAAATTTTTTTTTTATTTTTTATTTTTTTATTGATGAGAGTTGACTTTTTTGCACGTAAATTTGCTGCATTACCATTGCTATAGTGATTTTTTCCACATTTGGTATACAATTTGTGATTTATGATTTTGATAAATTTCGATCAACATTTTTATTTTACAAATTGACGCAAAAATTTACTCAGCAACACATAAATATGCTATATTTACAGTGTTAAATTGATTTTCATTAAATTCAATACAAAATTTGCGATTTCAGATTTAGATCGTTTTTGATCAATTTCGATTAAATTAGTAATTTCTTAAACTGACGAAAATTTGACTTTTTCCATTTAAAATTGCTGCATAAACATAATTACAGTGATTTGGACTACAATTGGCATATTATTTGTGAATAAAGATGTTGATCAATTTTGATCAAAATCCAAAAAAAAATTACGCTTAGTGTTCTTTATTATTATATTTGCAAGGGCTTACAATTATTTGAACTTCAAATTCCTTAAATATTGCAGCGATTTTGCGATCGTTTGACTATTAAAATTTTGATCCATTTCGGTCAATTTAATAATTTTTTAAATTTCCAACAAAATGGTACTTTGATACACCCAAATATTCTAAATTTAAAGTGTTATACTGATTTAAGTAAAATTTGATACAAAATATGCGTTTTTAATATTTTGTTCAATTTCGATCAAAATTTTATTTTTAACAATTTGAAGGAAAATTTGACTTTGATGCACGTAAATATGCAACACTGACATTGTTGAAGTGATTTTCGTTAGATTTTAAACACAATTAGCGTTATTAAGATTTTGATCAATTTCCATAAAATTCTTTATTTACAAAATGAACCTTAAAATTTGTACGTGATACACTTTAGAATATTACTTTTAAAAATAATAAACAATCTGATAATAAGTTTAATAAAAATTTTTTTGATTTTTGGACTTGATCATTTTAGATCAATTTTCAATATTTACAAATTTCCTCCGAATTTAAAGCTTAGACAACTTATTGTGCTATATGTACACTGCTGAAGTGATTTTTATTAAATTCAAAACACAATTTTCGATTTCAGATTTTGAGCGATTTTCATCGATTTTGATCAATTTTGATCAAATTAGTATTTTGTAAAATTGATGAAAATTTGCATTTTTTCCACTTAAATTTGTTGCATAAACATTATTACAGTGATTTGGACTACAATTGGCATATTATTTTTGTCTAAAAATGTTGATCAAGTTTGATCAAAGTCCAAAAAATTACGCTTAGTGCTTTTAAATATAATATTTTTAAGGGTATACAATTATTTGAACATAAAATTTCTTAAAGATCGTCTCGATTTTGCGTTTGTTCTATTTTGTGGACTTAATTAATTTCGATCAATTTTCAACATTTAATAATTTCCATCTGAATTTAATGCTTAGACAAGTTATTGTGCTATATTTACAGTGTTAAAGTGATTTTTATTAAATTCTATACACAATTCGCGATTTCTGACTTTGATCGATTTTGATCAATTTCGATCAAATTAGTATTTTCTTAAATTGACAAAATTTAACTCTTTTCCACTTCAATCTGCTGCATAAACATTATTACAGTGATTTGGACTACAATTGGCATATTATTTTAGTTTAAAAATTTTGATCAATTTAGATCAAAGTCCAAAAAATTACGCTCTCAAGATTACTTCCCGTTTTCACTAAGTCTTAAATATTGATTGCTAAGTAACCTCAATCTGAGTAATGTATCACACACACACGATGTCGATGTCATCGTAGCCAGCGATGCCATTGTCGTCACCGTGATTATTTTCTATTTCTTCTAACCAGACAACAAAAGCAACTAACCAACCAACCGCCACCTAAATAACGCAGCCAACTACCAATCAATGCCTTATTACAAATTTAAACCATAAATATTTTTACACATTCCAATGGTTAGAAAAAAAATATCTCAAATCAAATGGCTGTGGCTATGGGGACAATAGCGTCGCTGATGTCGTCGTCGAACGTTTGCTTGACAATTGAAAGAAATGTCAACTGCTCCTCAATGTAATCTCAAGTAGACCAAACTTACACTACAGCAGATCATACCACACAGTCTTGTATCTCTTGTAAAAGAGTTGGTGGGTTTCACAAAGGTGTGAGTATTGTTTGCTAGGCCTCAATGTGTGTGTGTGTGTGTTGAGTGTTTGCCGCTTGCTGCTGGCTGGCTGGCACTTGTGGTAATTAGTTGCCGCTAAACATGTTAAGAATTTAATGAGAAGACATCCCATCCCGTCAGCTGGCGTGTGGGGAAAGAGCTAAGGGGCCATGGGGGCCATGGTTAACCAACAAGCAGCGCCTATCATTGAACCAGCAGCACAAATGACAATTTTCTTTCTATTGTTTCAAAATGATGGTGCAAGAAAAAGTCAGCCAGCCAGACGTTGTCGGGATTCATTCAACAGCTTTCAAGAAAGTTGGCGCTGCGTTTCTATTTCGATCTTTGTGGTTCTGGTTGATTTACTCCCCCCTCCCCACCATTCTAGCTTTAATTGCTGTCAAGAATTGGAATGCTTCAATAAAAGTGTTTCACTTTCTTTTTGTTGGTCGAACGACTTTCGTTCTTACAACAACGCATAAGTAGTAACGGTTTTAAATTGAATTCCGGGTCGTTTGATTGATATTGTAGACAACATTCACCAAAGGCTAAAATAGACCGGACAACCAGTAGCCAGTCGCGTTCACTCACTCTTGCCTAAGGTAAATTTTTGTTTTTTTTTGAAAGAAAAACCTTATAAATCTCACGTTCACATAAAGACGAAACAAATTTCAATTTCAAGACCATCACCACTACCACAATTATCTGCAGTTGCTGTTAAAGCATGAGGGGCGTTTTTTTGGCCCATGTCACCAACCACAACACGAAACTGGTCATTGCTCTAGATTGTAACCTTAAATCATACAAAAAATAATTTGTTTTTTTTTTTAATTAATTAACCGTGAAAATTTTTATAGAAATCAATGTCTGCGTGTTGTGTTAAAAGAAATGAATGGAAATAGAGCATGCGATTTTTGAAAAACTTTTGAGGTCATCGTAGGCTGATTATAGAGTAGAGCAACAGATGAAAACATTGAAAGAATCAATGGCATATAGAAAATTTAGTTAATGAAAATTTAATATAAAAGAAATAAAACATTGATGCAGTGATTGTGACTAAATTTGGTATAACATTTGCGATTTAAGATTTTGATCAATTTCGATCAAATTTTTAATTTTCAAATTTGAGACAATAATTTACTCCGTAACACTTAAGAATGCTGTCATTATAGTGTTAAAGTGCTTTTTATTTAATTTGTTACACAATTTTCGATATTAAGATTTTGATCAAATTTCGATCAAATTTTTAATTTTTCAATTTAAGACAATAATTTACTCCGTAACACTTAAAAATGCTACCAGTATAGTGTTAAAGATATTTTTATTAAATATTAAACACAATTTTTGCTTTTAAGAAATGGATCAAATTTGATAAAAATTTATAATTTTTCAAATTATAGCAAAAATTTACTCTGTAACTCTTAATAATGCTACCAGTATAGTGTTAAAATTATTTTTATTAAATTTTAAACACAATTTGCGTTTTTAAAATTTTGATCAATTTCGATCAATTTTTTATTTTTATTTTTTGAAGCAAATTTTTACTTTGATACATCTAAATTTACTATATTTACTGTATTATGGTGTCTTAAATTAAATTTGATACACAATTTGCGTTTAAAAGATTTAGATAAATTTCGAACAAATTTATAATTTTCAATTTAAAGCAAAATTTTGCTGTAACACACCTTAATTTACTAAAATTATTGTATCAGTGATTTAAACTACAATTTAAATGACAACTGAGTCACAATTTGCGTTTTAAAGATTTTGATCAATTCCGATCAAATTTATAATATTTGAAATTGTCGCAATTATTTACTATGTAACACTTAAGTTTGCAACATTGACAGTGCTAGTGATTTTTTATTAAAATTTGTACACTATTTTTGTTTTCAAAAATTTGATCAAATTTATATTTTTTTTTATTTTCGCATAAATGTACTCTGTAATACTTAAAAGTCCTACCATTATAGTGTTAAAGTGATTTTTATAAATTTAATACAGAATTTACATCTTCAAGATTTGGATCAATTTCGATCAAATTATTTTTTTCCAATTTTAAGCAAAAATTTACTCTGTAACACTTAAGCATGCAACATTGAGAGTGCTAAATTGATTTTTATTAATTTTGATACACAATTTGCGTTTTTAGAATTTTGATAAGTTTCGATCAAATTTATAATTTTTGATATTGTCGCACTAATGCTACCATTATAGTGTTAAAGTGATTTTTATTAAATATGAAACACAATTTGCGTTTTTAAGATTTTGATCAAATTCGATCAAATTTTTAATTTTACAAATTGTCACAAAAATTTACTCTGTAACACTTATAATTGCTACCACTACAGTGTTAAAGTGATTTTTATTAAATTTGATACACAATTTTCGCTTTTAAGATTTTGATCAATTTCGATCAAATTTTTAATTTTTCAAATTGTCGCAAAACTTTACTCTGTTACACTTAAGTATGCAACATTGACAGTGCTGAAGTGATTTTTATAAATTTGATACAGAATTTACGTCTTAAGATTTGGATCAATTTTGATCAAATTATTATTTTCAAATTTTAATCAAAAATTTTAAGAATGCTACCATTATAGTGTTAAAGTGATTTTTATTAAAATTGATAAACATTTTTTGTTCTAGTGGAAAATTTTAAGAAAATTTGTATACGGAGAAATTTGATCAGTTATAAATCGACGATTTCGTATGGAATTTAATTTAAAATCATCGCAAATCAGTTTGAATTTCAAATTCAAAAGTTGTAGATGAACATTTTTAAAATTTTTGTTGAAAAATTAAATTTGATCAAAATACAAAATTTTAAAAATATTTGTTAAAAAAATTTAATCAAATTCTGAAATTTCAAATATCACAAGAAATTTGATTTGCAATTGATTTTAAGAGTTATAGCGGAAAATTTTAAGAAAATTGGGATTAGAAGAAATTTGATAACCGTCGTTAATCGAATATTTTGTGTGAAAATTTTTTTTAAATCATTGCAAATCATTTTGAACACAAATTCAAAAGTTTTAGACGAACAATTTGGAAATATTTGTTTAAAATTAAATATGATTAAAATTCAAAATTTTGAAAATATTTTTTAAAAAAATTTGATCAAATTTTAAAATTACAAATATCAATTGATTTAAAATCACCACTTATATGATATTTAAGAGTTATAATTGAAATTTTTAAGTATAATTTTGAAGAAAAAAAATTTTACCAAAGTCTGATCAAAATAATAAATTTAAAATTTTGTTTAGAATTTTTTTTTTAAATCATCGCTAAACACAAAAACCAAATTCAAAAGTTTTAGACGAAAAAATTTTAAATTTTTGTTGAAAAAAAAATTTGATCGAAATTCACAATATTGAAAATATTTCTTTAAAAAAATTTGATCAAATTCTGAAATCACAAACGAACAATAAAATTGACTTCAATAGATTTTAAAATATGTTATTTAAGAGTTATAGTGGAAAATTTTGAACAAAATTTTAAAAAGGAGAAATTTGATCAAAATCATATATCGAAGGTTTCGTATAAAATTTTATTTTTAAATCATCGCAAATCACTTTAAACATAAATTTCAATTGTTTTAGACGAACAATTTGGAAATATTTTTTGAAAAATTAAATTTGATCGAAATGCAAAGTTTTGAAAATATTTCTTAAAAAAATTTGATCAAATTTTAAAATTACAAATATCACAAGGAATTTCACTTCAATTGATTTAAAACCACCACTTATATGAAATTTATGAGTTATGGTGGAAATTTTTAAGTAAAATTTAGATGAAAAAAAAATTTGACCAAAGTCTGATCAAAATCATAAATTAAAAATTTTGTTTAGAATTTTATTTAGACTGTTTGATTGTTAATTTTAGTCGATCGTGTTTTTATATATTAAATTTACGTTAAGTGTATCAAATGATACATCAAATTCGGCTTACGAATTTGTTTAAGAACACAAAATTTTAAATTTTTGTGGGAAAAAAAATTTGATGAAACACAATATTGGAAATATTTCTTAAAAAGATTTCATCAAATTCTGAAATCACAAACGAACAATAAATTTGACTTCAATAGATTTTAAAATATGTTATTTAAGAGTTAAAGTGGAAAATTTTGAACAAAATTTTAAAAAGGAGAAATTTGATCAAAGTCATAAATCGAAGATTTCGTATAAAATTTTATTTTAAATAATCGCAAATCACTTTAAACAAAAATGTCAATAGTTGTAGACAAACAATTTGGAAATATTTTTTGAAAAATTAAATTTGATCAAAAATTTTAATTTTGAAAATATTTATTAAAAAAATATTGATCAAATTCTGAAATTACAAATATCACAAGAAATTTTACTGCAATTGATTTTTAAATATGTTATTTAAGAGTTATAGTGGAAAATTTTAAGAAAATTTGTATACGGAGAAAATTGATCAATTAAACATAAAATTCAAACGTTTTAGACGAAGAATTTGGAAATATTTGTTAAAAAATTAAATTTGATCGAAATTCAAAATTTTGAAAATATTTGTTAAAAAAAATTTAATCAAATTTTACAATTAAAAATGTCACAAGAAATTTGACTTCAATTGATTTTAAAATACGATATTTTAGAGTTATAGTGGACAATTTTGAACAAAATTTTATCAAATACTATTCAAACTCATAAGTTAAAAATTTCGTATAAAATTTTATTATAAATCACTTGTAATTCAAAATAAAAATTTTTAGTCGAAAAGTTTAAATTTTTCGTTCGATCATATTTTTTTTAAACTTTTTTTGATAAAATTTTAAAATCACAGATTTTACAAAAAAATGTGACTTCCATTAATATTAAATCACCACTTTTTGATATTTAAAAGTTTCAGTGGAAGATTTTAAGAAAATGTGGATAAGATAAAATTTGATCAAAATCTTAAAATTAAATTTTCGTAAAAATTTTCATTTAAAATCGTTGCAGCTTACCATAATTACAATAAATTCGAAAATTTGGCCACAAATGTGACAATTTTTATTCAACAAAAGAAATTTGATCGAATTTGATGAAAATTTAAAATAACACATTTCATGAAGTACTTATATTTTAATGTATATAATCACAATAGCCATATTTTTAATATAAACATTTAAGAATTTCAAAATATGATTAAAGTGTCAAATGAAAAGTACTTATTACGTTTGATCGAATTTGATCCAAATTGGAAATCATACATCTTTTTAAGAAATTTCATATAAAATCACTGCAAATCGCGTTATGCTCTAAATATTCAACAGTTTTTATCATAAATTATAAAATTTTAGGTAAATATCAAGTAAAATTTGATCAAAATTATATTCGATCGTTTTCGGTGGATTTTTTTTTTAAATAGTAAAATTTCACATTATTGTAAAAAATTTTAAAATTGCTTACCATATACTAACTATTTTCTCTCTCCCTTTTTACTCTCTTTACAGTTTGACAAACTCGCCGATTTCGTTAATGAATCTTAGCCTCAAAGATATTTACATAAAGGTAAGAACAATTTCCCCCACTGTATATTGTTTATATTTTATAAAACCCCAAAAGTTGTCAACCCAAAATTAAAAAACCGCCTTGTTTAACATTCTCCCCAGAATTTATGTCAAGTGTTTAATGGACCTCAAAAAAAAAACAGACAAACATTTTCTTCATGTTACCCTCAAGTTTATTACTCTGTTGATTTTTCAATTGTTTGATTAATCATATACGCTGTGCTATGTGTTGTTGTCTTGTTGGTCGTTCAGCACGCCTCAAGATCCCACAAATTTTCTTCTTAATGTTGACTCTTTTTCCTCCATCTGCTTTTAATTATATGTTTGTGCAATGTACAGGGGAATTTCTTTCAAGTTTATGACAATTCTTGCAGTGGTAGATTTACTTGAGCTGAGATTTTTCTTCGTAAGAAACATAAATAATCACTGGGACTGAACTTTCCTTATGCGTTTATTCTTCACAACAGAGCCTAATGACAAACAATAACGAGTGAATTAGAGGGGGGAGAGAAAACACTAAACAAAAAGAAATAATTTACCTGATACCTCTCGGTGCAATGATGTTTAATTTTTTTTTTTACCATAATGACTTATTCTAGTGTCGACTCTAGGAGATAAACTTTCTAAATAAATATTTATTAAAACAACGTCACAGAATACTGAGGGAACAAACAGCCAACAACATGATAATAAGCGGCAACATGGAGCAGCAAACGTCGCACAAACATACTCATATGAATAAATGAATAACAAATGTGAGAGAACTTTGTGTGAGTTTGAAAAGACAACATAACTTCTTGGTAGAAAAGTTGGAACAAACGAGAGATTTTGTAAGAGAAATGCGAGAGATATTATGAATAATTTTCAGAGAAAGTGTAAAAACTTGGCTGAGTTCTTAAAATTTTTTAAACTATCAATCAAATTCTTAACATGAACAAAATTAATAGAAAAAAATTTAATAATTGATATTAGGCAGTTTGACATTTCCTAAATCTTTTGCCAATCCTCGGACATTGAATGTAATACTGTAAAAACCATCACAGATATTAGGGCAATATCTGTAGCAAATTACATTAAAATCTCATAAATGGATTAGAAGGTAGATTCAAACACACAGACACAGACATTATTTTCGGATTTGAAAGATTTTTTGTTAAATTTAATGCAGAAAATATTAAATTTGAATAAGTATTTATTAAAACCTACTTCATTCCAGCTTACAATATAATTTAATTCTTCATATTTCGCATGAAATTTTTTTTGATCAAAATTGATCAAAAATTATATCAGAATTTAAAACATTAAAAAATTTCAAAATATGTTTGGATACAAATTAATATAGGTTAAAAACAACTTCATTCTATTTAACAACATAAATAAATTTTATATATGTACTTTGTTGGAAATTTAGTTTGATCCAAATTGATTAAAAAATTTCAAAAATATCAAAAATCTACAAAAAAAATTTCTTATTTTGTTCAATATAGAATTACTTATATTTGAGATCTAAGATTCTAAGATCTAGAACCTAGATCTTATAATGTCAATCAAATCTGCGAATCTAAATTTACCGAAATTTTAATTACAAAAAATTTATATCACACAATTTAACCATTCCTAAATCTCATGCCACCCGTCGTATATTGAATACCATATAAACCATCGCAGATACAAAGCCAAAACTGAGTCAAAGTTGCATTGCAATCTTATAAATGGTTCAGAAGTTAAATTGAAATACACAGACATATCGTTTTTTTCTGCATTTGGAAAATAGCTTTCAAAACTTTACACAGACAAATTTTAATACAAAAAAGTATTCACTGAAAACAACTTAATTCCCGTAAACAATATAAATGAATTCTTCATATTTTGCTTGAAATTTTTTTTTTTTTATCAAAATTGATCAAAAAATTTATCAGAATTTAATAACATTTAAAAATGTCAAAATATGTTTGGATACAAATTATTATAGGATTCCAACAACTTCATTCTAGTTAACAACATAAATTAATATTTTATATGTACTTTGTTCGAAACATAGTTTGATCCAAATTGATCAAAAAATTTCAAAATTATTCAAAACTGCGTAATTTTGCACAAATACAGAATTAATTATATTTGAGTTGATTAGATCTTAACCAATTTGTAATGTCAATCAAACCTGCGAATCAAAATATATCGAATAATAAAAAATTTTAATTACAAAAAATTTATGTCATACAATTTAACTTTTCCTAAATCTTATGTCAACCCTCGTATTTGAAATACTATACTGTAAAAACCATCACAGATAAAAAGCCAACATCAACTGAAAGTTGCATTCTTATCCTATAAATGGTTTAGAAGTAAAATTCAAACACACAGACACATCGTTTTTTCTTCTATTTTGTTTTGTTTTTCTTATTTTTGAAAAAAAAATTCCAAACTTTACACAGAAAATTTATGGCAAATAATAATTCATTAAAAACAATTCAATTCCAGTTGACAACATAAATAATTTCTCCACATTTCGCTTAAAATTTAATTTGATCAAAAAAACAAAAATGATCAAAATGAACAAAAAATTCAACATTTTTTACAACGTAGACCTAAAAATATTTGATTTGATTAGATGTAAAAAATATTGTCACCTCCCAAATCGATACAAAAATCGATTAGTATAAAAAAAATTTAACATGAAATTATATCATACAATTTAATTTTTCCTAAAGCTTATGTCAAACCTCGTATATTAAACATTATACTGTAAAAACCATCACAGATAGAAAGCCAACCACGAACCACAATTGCATTATAATCGTATAAATGGTTTCAAAGTTAAATTGAAACACACAGACACAACAATTTTTTTTGGTTTTTTCACATTTTGGAAAAGAAATTTCCAAACTTTACATAGAAAAAATGTAATGCAAATAGTAGTACATTAAAAACAACTCAATTTTAGTTGACAACATAAATGAATTGTTGATATTACGATCGAAATTAAACTTGATCAATATTGATCAAAAAAACAAAAATGATCAAAATGAACAAAAAATTCAAAATTTTTCACAACGTAGAAATAAAAATATTTGAGTTGATTAGATGTAAAAAATTTTGTTATGTTGTCACAAATCATAGCCAAAATCGTTACATATCAAAACAAAATTTTACAAAAAATTATATCATACAATTAACTTTTCCTAAAACTTTTTTCAACCCTCGTATATTAAATATTATATTGTAAAAACCATTCAGAAGTTAAATTGAAACACACAGACACATCGATATTTTTTTTTTGGTTTTTTTTCAACTTTTGGAAAAAAAAATTCAAAACTTTACACAGAAAAAAATTAATGCCTATAAGATTTCATTAAAAATAATTCAATTTCAGCTGACAACTTAAATTAATTCGCCACATTTCGCTTGAAATTTAGTTTGATCAAAATTGATCAAAAACACAAAAAATTTTAAAATTTAACAAAAATTCAAATTTTCCACAATGTAGAATTTAATTTTTTTGAAATGATGAGTTCTTGAATATTTGATTTATGTGTTTAAATATGTGAAAACTTCAATCAAATATTTAACAAGATAAAAATTGATAAAAAAAAATTTAATAAATAAAAATAGATATTAAACAATTTAACTTTTCCAAAATCTCATGCTAACCCTCGTTTATTAAAAGTAATACTGTAGAAACCATCACAAATGTAAAGGCAACATCTTTCCAAAGTTGTATTAGAATCGCCTAAACAGTGCCGAAGCCAACTGAAAACACACAGACTCATTGGTTTTTTTTTTTGTGTGAAATTATGGATTTTAATGTGTCTGTGTGTTTGGGATTACCTCCTATACAGTTCATGTGCTTGTATCAAAACTTTGATCAGGTAATATACATGTATGTGCAATGGTTTTTAGACCAACTATTTTAATGTACGATGGGTGATAAGCGTTTAATTTTACATCTAGTCTACACACAAAGCGGTAATTTACATAAATTTTTTTTTATTAAAATTAAATATAATAATATGAGTAGAAAAAAATGTATACCAAGAACAAAAGACCAGTAATAAATTGTTTTTTAAATACAAACTCTATAACCGAACAAATCCGAATTATATGTATATAAAAACTTTAATGTGGTTTGTGTTTGTTTTTTATACAATTTTTGCGGTGATAATAAAACTTCGACTTGATAATTTATAATATATCTGCGATGGTTTTTAGGCTAATCAGTAAGATATACGAGGGGTGGCACGTGATTAAGTTTATTTCTGATCTATACTTCAAGATTGATAAAAAAAAATTATATTAAAAAACAATTGATATTAAAGAATTAAACTTTTCCACATGGTCATGCCACTCCTCGTATATAAAAAGTAATATTGTTAAAACCATTACAGATGTAAAGGCAACATATTTCAAAAGTTGTATTGGAATTGCATAAACAGTGCCGAAGCTAAATGAAAACACACAGACAGACTCAGTATTTTTATTTTTTTTTTTAATTACGGATTTTAATGTGTCTGTGTGTTTGAGATTGCCTCCTATACTGCTCGTGTGATTGTATTAAAACTTTGAGTAAGCAATGTACTTGTATGTGCAATAGTTTTTAGACATTGATGTATGAGGGTGGTATGCGATAATTATTACATGCACACTACATAAAAAGTGGAAATTTAAATTAAAAATTTTTTGCCAGCTGTCACGTTATCAATTTCATACTACTCTTGTAAAAGAAACTCTAATAGCAATAATAGAAAAGATCTTGAACCGAACGATGATGACAAATCCATATTCTACTAATAGATCAACAATACAAAAAAAGAGCAAATTTATGAAAACTTTAATGTGTCTGTGTGTTTACAGTTATCTTATATACCAATTACGCGATTATATTGAATCAATGACAACACAATGTATGTTTATCTGGGATGGTTTCTAGATCAATTGCAGTGCTATACGAGTGGTGGCAGGCATTAAATTGTATATGTGACTTGCACACAACGTGTGAGTTTATTTGAGACCGTTTTTTAATATCATATATATCATTGGGACCGGCCGTGGCATAGTGGTTAGAACACGCGACTACCATGCGGGAGATCGCAGGTTCAAACCTGGCTCCAGTCATCTTAAAAAAGAAAAAAATAAAATAAAATTTTCTTTCATTGTCGGCTCCCCTCGAATGTTGTTGACAGCAACTTCGCAGTATTAAGCGTCGATTCAATCGTCGTGTCTAGTAAGAGCTTCTCAAACAGTGACGTTCGCATTCGTCGATAAACAAGTAGGTGCCGTTAGTTGTGAATCTAAAAATAGAAAGCGTGTTAATTCACAACAACGCGAGAAGTTATCCCATACCTCATTCATGGGGTGCAAAGGGAAATTAATTTTTTTTTTTTATATATTATTGCTGACCATTAATATACGGACCTGACGGTTTTACCCTTAATCGAACACGAGGAATTGAACTGCATCATTAGTTTTTTAAGTTTTCATGAGCATTTCATAAAAAAATTATTTTTTTAAGTTTTTTACTCGGATATTTAAAAACACAAATTTTTACGAAGGGCCGCCCATGATAACTTAAAAAACGTATGATACAGTTTTAATAATACCTACATTAACTCGCGAGGAGTTGTATGCGTTTATTTTATATCTGGTTAACAAACAACGTGAGAGTTTGCATAAGAGATTTTTTATTAAAATTAAACAAATGATTGCTGTTAATTAATATGTCGTAGATGAGAATTTATGAAAACTTTAATGTGTCTGTGTGTTTGGAGCTATCTTATATACCAATTAAGCGATTATATTAAAACTATGACAACATAATATATATTTATGTACGATGGTTTCTAGATTAATTGCAGTGCTATACAAGGTGTGGCATGTATTTAATTGTAAATAGTAAATAGATGTAAGCTCTTAAAACCCTAACCCTGAGTAAAAATTTGTAAATACAAACATTTTTACAAAGGGCTCATGATAACTTTAAAACCTAATGATGAAGTTTGATTCACCGTGTCTAAATTGGGGTAAAACTGTTAAGTACGAACATGTAATGTAAAGTTTTAAAAAAATAATATAATAATAAGTAATAAATGAGAATTTATGACAATTGTAATATGTCTGTGTGTTTGGTCTTATCTCATCTACCATTCCTTCGATTACTACGAATCTTTCAGAAACTCTTGTCCACTTGTCTGTATACGTTTTTAGACTATTACGAGGGGAGGCAATTAATTTCGTTTACATTGGATTTGTATACAATGCTATAATATATTTATAGTTGTTGTAAAAAAATACTTTACTTATGTATTAGCATTATATACCATTTTTCGCTTTAAAATAAACAAATATTTAATTTTTCTTTATAAGTTATTTTATTTGCTGGTAAATCCTTCAGTTAAATAATGACGTTTAAATGCATTTCTGTTTTTGTTGGTCTGTGGGCTCTTTGTCATTGATATAAGTCAATAACTTGTTTTGTTGTTAAATTACAAAAATTTCACGCATTTTTGTTGGAACCACAAAACAATGTAAGGAAGATCTTAAGATGTGACATGGCAACTTTTTTCTCATTACGAGCAAGTTGTGGCTTTTCAAGACTTTGTAGCAGTTAAGCAGTAGGTTTTGTTGTGCAGTCTGTGTGTGTGTATACTTTTTATTGATCTGTTGTTCAGTTATTTCTTAAACATTGTGTTTAATTTTTTTTTGTAGCTCTACTTAATGTACTTTAATTTTTGTGTGTTGTTTTTTTCTCCTCTTGCATTAATTTTTTTCTCTCTCCGCTGATTTGTCAGGAATTCACTTTATTGGCATTTATTTTGTTTTAAATGACAAAAAACCAAAATTCAGGTATAAATTTGTGGTTTTAATGATATTTTGGGCCCAAAATCTAAAGTAAGTGCTTTTATGACAGTGTGTAATCAAGAGAAGAGAGCGAGCTGCAGGTTTGAAAAGAGCCTAAGGTAATGCCAGAGTAAAGTATGCCGGACGTAAGGAGACAATGACTAAGATTTTTGGAAGATGGACAAAAACGAAGATGAACATTTCCGGTATACAGATTGCACAATAAGAAATAAAATTAAATTGCACTTCAATTAGCAAAATTTCACAATAATATTAAATTAGTAATTCTTAAATGCAGCGAACGTATTTTAAGACACGTGTGCAAATACATGCATTCAGACAGAGTCTAAGTCATTTTGGAGGGGGAACGGTAGAAAGGTGTTATTAGCCAACTGCAGTTGTATTTTACATGGGCGCTACAGCCAAGTCCTAATACCAAAACACACACTCACACACACAAAGAAAGACTGCAAGTCTTATCTGCCTTGTATTGAAGTTGTATTCAAATGAGTGGGGGGGTTTTTTACGTTTGTTGCTGCTGTCGCCACCATTTGTAGCCTCCATATGCAGTCATTGCTAATGTAAATAAATACATGTTATACTGTGTATGTACTATATATCTGCACATTTATGCGTGTACTTTAAAAACAACAACGACAACAACAACAAAAGTACTGCAAAACCATAACAAATCGAAAAACAAACATTACCATATGGCTCCGTTTGTTCGCTTCAGCTCAGTTCAATACGTTGTTAACTGTTCAATACAGGCTACAGTTTTGTTGTTGCCGTCGTTTAAGCCCCTGACGATGGCTGGCGTTGTTGTTTCATCGCTTCATATACCACAGACACATTTGACTCATAAACTTTGACAAGCCTCTGGAAATGTGAACGTTTGTGTTTCACTATATTTAGACTGAAATCAAGTAACACTACTTTGTTTTTTTCGAAACGAGTACCAGCAAAAAAAACGAAACAAAACAAAAAGGTGTTTGTATTATGTCCTCTCACCTCCTGAGGAGTAGGGGGAGGGGGAGTGAGCTAAGGCTAACACGCAGTGGTGCAAATATTGCAAAAGATAAAGGAACCAAAAAAATATTAAAAGCACAGCATGAGTCATGCTTAGTACATAATAACAATCAAAATGAGTTAGCAATAATATTTGTAATATATAAAAAAAAAACAAAAAAAATTTTTAATATATAAAAACGCACCAAAAATATGTCAACATAATTTAAATTTTATTAAAAGAGGAAATACAACAATTTTTTGTTATCATGTGTAAAATAACAAGAAAATATTATAAATACAATATTTGTTTGGGCTTAAGAATATAATATATTTAAATATCAATAACACAGTACAACATTTTTTTGCTCAATGATTTGGGACTCAATTCTGAGAACTGCACGTGAAAGTAGCTCCAAAAAGAAGAAGTTCTGCATCCTTCGATTTGTCAAGTTACATGCCATAATAATTTAATATCGATTTGAAGTCAGTAAGTAAGGGGAATTTGCCACGTTTCAGGCTCTTTTGTTTGACATAACTCGTGAACCACTAGTCCAATTTAGCTAAACAAATTTAAAAAAAATAATAATTACAATTCCTTTAATCTGTTTATATAACGTTTCCCTGCATAAGCAACAGTTTCACTTTTTCATTCATCAAATGATTTTGAATTGAGTTTATTTTGTAGCAGTTACAATAAAACTCTTGTACTCCGTGGCGTATTATTTACGTGGAATATTACTTATGATAATCATACGCCACCATATAACAATATAAAAATATTACAAAAGAGCCCAAAACGAAACAAATTCCTCTATACGTTACTTACTAACTTCAAATTGATATTAAATTATTATGGCATGTAACTTGACAAAACGAATGATGCAGAACTTCTTCATTTTGGGGCTACTTTTACGTGCAGTTCTCAGAATTGAGTCCCAAAATCATGTGTTGTGCTGTCTAATGGACATTGTGGCATGAGAGATTTACTCAAATATGCAGACACATTGATTTTTTTTTATTAATCGCTTGCCACCCTCTTATATTAAATAAAATACTCTGAAAACCATCACAGACATGAATGTAATAACCACCCAAAGTTTCATTGTAATCGTATGATTAGTACAGGAGAAAAATTAAAACATACAGACACAATGATATCAAAAGATTTTAAAGGACTTTGTACAAAAAACTTAATACAAATACAAAAAACAAAAAGAATAACTCAAAATAAAATATACAAATATTTATTACGAACATATTAATTTTAGCTTAATAAACGAAATAACTCTTATTGCGCTCCAAATTAAATTTGATCAAAATTTGTCACAAAATCGATATCGATCAATATAATACGAAATTATCAAAAATGTGAATGTTGATAATTTTGCCATTAACAACTCTGCAACATATATACTTATATCTTAGTGTCAAAGTCAGAGGCCGAAATGATAAGAGATTTTATTTCGCTTCGATCTTATGCGCACCGTCTCCAGTCAGTCCTATCAAGCAGTGATTCCTCCACCTGGTCCTTCCAAGGAAGTCGCGGTCTCCCTCTTTTGCTGCAGATTATTATGCGGCATTACCATTGCACCTCTATTCGCTTGACCACATCAATGTCGTGGTATAACTAGTTCAGCCCACGGTTCATCCGAATCCTGGATTCGTCTTGTTCCCATTCACTGCCAAACCCATTTCCGCTGACTCCCTTTTAACAGATGAGAAGACAGCTGTTACCTCTCGCATCGTCCTACCGATATTGTCGATATCATTGGCATATGCAAGCAGCATGTGGCTCCTATTAAATATGGTGCCAGACATTTTTACCGCTGCTGTTTTTAATATCTTCTCCATCATTATGTTGAACAGTATGCATGACAAATCATCACCCTGTCTAAGACCTCTCGTCGTATCGTGGAGCGCAGATAGATCCTTGACAATCCGAACAGAGGATTTGGAATTCGTAAGGGTACACCGGCAGAGACGAATTATGTTCGCAGAGATACCGATCTTAGATATGGCTTCGTATAGCCGATGCCTGATGGGACTTTCGAAGGCAGCTTTGTAATCGACAAAGAGGTGGTAAGTGTCAATTTGGTTCTCATAGGTTTTCTACAGAATCTGCCGTAGTGTAAATATCTGATCCGTCGTGGATTTGCCTGATAAGGTCTAATCAGGTTTTCCACAATTGGCTTTAGACGTTCACAGTTGGTAAGAGGCTGATTCCACTCACAACGGTCACCTTGTTTGTAGATAGGACATAGCACCCTGAGAATCTAATTCTCGGGTATGTTTTCCTAAACCCAAATATTGTCTATGAACTGTGTTGCATGCTTAAAACAAGCTCACCTCCACCCACTTAAACAACTCAGCTGAAAGATCGTCAGCCCCAGCGACTTTGTTGTTCTTTAGGCAGGATATGACAGTTTTTATCTCAGCTCGGAGGGGCACACTCGATGTTATCGTTTCGGATTGGTACACAATCTTCAGCAGCCGAGTTTTCAGACATTAATAGGCTGCAAAAATCATCTTTCCATATTTTTTGTACGCTATCGGAGTCTGTAATGACCAGATGACCATCCTTGTTTTTACAGAAGGGAAGACCTGTTCCAAATACCCTACCATTTATGTTCTGGTTTAATTTTCGGGATTCACCTCTGTTCCTGTATTCTTTAATGCACACATTATTCTGCTCCTTTAGCTCTCGCTTTTTCGCCTGAAGAGTCGAGTGTGCTCCCGTCTCTTCTCCCTGCACTTTTGGCAAACCCAGCCCACCAGGTTCCGCATTTTATTCCTACTACCAGGGTTTATAGTTCAGCCGCTTTTTCTGAGACAGACGATGACTATGGAGCCGCCCAATATGAAACAGACGTTATGGAGTATTTGTTTCATTAGGGGAACTAGAGGACACCCCATGTGGTGTAGTGCTTATTTAATGGCGGGGCCCTGATTCGCCATGTCAAAGATTCGTCATCAGGCACATGTACCCTTGATCTCTACTGCTCTGGTCGGGGACTACTTATTAATCGTAGTTAACCTACATATCTGTATGCCGTTCAGCTATCCGCCACCTGCTGACCCCCCATGAAGCACGAGCTATACTTCTAGATTATATGTTAATTACGCTTTATTTAAAAAATAATAATAATGTTACATAATTTGTCATATCATATTTGCTGCATATTATACGTGTGCGTGCGTTCGTTTGTGCCTACCACTGTTTAAAGCCTATTTTACTTAAAATTTCAAAACATGTAGTAAATTTAAGTAGCAAATCAATTTAATTGAAATCGCTTCTGGTAAAAGATCCTATATTTTGTTTGTCTCTCATCAAGGTCAACAAATTATTTTACTGCAAGTTTCAAAACATTTTACAGATTTCATATCAATACTTCGAGTATTTGATTGGAAATAAATAAAGATTCAAATCTAAAATGGGGCATTTATATTCCTTATGGCGATACTTAAGCTATGGTTTATGGTAAAATACTTAAATAACTTTTAATTGCTGTTAATTTAATTGAAAATACCTAGTGATTAAATTCAAGCATCAATGATATAAAACTTGACCTTAAAATAAACTTTATTACGTTTATTATGACATCAAATTGTACACGAAACTATATCGATTATAAGAGTGAGGCCTATTTTATTAAGTAATTTGATTGATTTTGTAATTATGCAAACCTTTTTTTTTTTTGCTTCTTCTCATGTTGACTTTTCTCAAATATATCATTAAGTGCCTTGTAACCGCAGTCCGATATAACTTATTATAGAAATGAGTTTCGCACTTTGAGCCCCTTTGATGTCACTTTTTAACAGTTTAAATTTTATTTCAATTAACGGACAAAAAAATCGTGTAATTGTTGAAATAAACACGTCAATCAGTTATCAGTTAATTATTTTCGTTTTTTGGTAGTAATTTATATTCTGACAAACATCGCATTCTTTTCTTATCACCACCTCACTGCAATTACTACTACTGAGGGCTCGTGTCTTTTCATCTAGATATATTGTACTAGTATATCAGAACTTCTGTCAGTTACTCTACTACGTAAAATTGACTTTGGTAAAAACTTATATAGATTTTTTTGTTAAAAAAAATATTTTACTGTTAACGGAAATATGCGAAACATGAGTCGTTAAGAAAATAACACACATAAGAAAATGTGTAATTACTTTTTGAGGGGTAAAACCCGCGTTAAAGAACCCACAACATTTGCGTTTATTAGCAAAGCCCCTCTTTCCCCCCAAGAACCAGAAGATACCATAGGTAATTTAGTTTATCTCAGCAAAACTGTAAAGAATTTTTTTGATTAAGTGCAACAAGTGCGACGACATTGACATTTAGAGAAAATTATAAAAATTATTATATTATATAATCTATAGCAATAAACAAAGGGAAATATACAGATATAGTAAAATTTCACAGAAATTCTAGAGCAAAAACTATTGCGTAACAAGTTTATAAATGATAAACAGTGTCTTAATGTAATATATATAATGTACAGTAATATGTATGAAATTTTCTCTTAAACTATTATGCATTAACTTATATGTATAAAGGTTTTTTTTGATATCATACAACATTTAGCTCAGATCAGCTCTAATTCGCAGTCGACCTTTGATAATTTATTGTAACGAATATATTCAAATACAAAGCAAAAAAATCTTAGCACCTATATCATATTTTTAGAAATCACGCACACGCCACCTATCGCACACTAATTGCACTATGTACAAACTAAAATTTTACAAATATTTTACAAACTAAAATTTCACCCTACGTGTAGGAGGATATATATCATTTGATACGTCCCAAAAGTGTAACACATCGAAGAATTCTCTTTCAACCCTTACTACTTATGTTATTGCAAATACAAATACTCGATTTTTAATATTAAAATATTTGTAAGGGAGAAGGGGTGTGGCCATGATGTGGCCATTTGCAATACCGTAAGTAGTTTTAGGGAAATATTAACTCATGCTAAGATTTAAAACAAATGGTTGCGTCTTTCGAAAGTTATCGTGCGTTCAAGCCGGACATGGCTCAAACCACCTAAAAGTCATGCATCGAGATTGGTTCAAAAAAACATAGGGTCTAAAGTGACTCCTTCTATGTTAAATTTTATTATTTATATTTTTATATTTTTTTATTTTTATATTTTTATATTTTTATATTTTCATATTTTTATATTATTATATTTTTATATTTTTATATTTTTATATTTTTATATTTTAATATTTTTATATTTTTATATTTTTATATTTTTATATTTTAATATTTTTATATTTTTATATTTTTATATTTTTATATTTTTATATTTTTATATTTTTATATTTTTATATTTTTATATTTTTATATTTTAATATTTTTATATTTTTATATTTTTTTATTTTTATATTTTTATATTTTTATATTTTTTTATTTTTATATTTTTATATTTTTATATTTTTATATTTTTATATTTTTATATTTTTATATTTTTATATTTTCATATTTTTATATTTTTATATCTTTATATTTTTATATTTTTATATTTTATATTTTATATTTTTATATTTTTATATTTTTATATTTTTATATTTTTATATTTTTATATTTTTATATTTATATATTTTTATATTTTTATATTTTTATATTTTTATATTTTTATATTTTTATATTTTTATATTTTTATATTTTTATATTTTTATATTTTTATATTTTTATATTTTTATATTTTTATATTTTAATATTTTAATATTTTAATATTTTAATATTTTAATATTTTAATATTTTAATATTTTAATATTTTAATATTTTAATATTTTTATATTTTTATATTTTTATATTTTTATATTTTTATATTTTTATGGTTGGTTGGTGTGCGGGCATCTCCACCTTCGAGAAGAACACTTAGGTCCTTAAGGACCCATTGTGACACCCGTTGGGCATTTACGCCATCCCTTTAACCTAAGCTATCAGCGCGTGTGCTGCCTGATTGCGTTGCCAGTTGTCGATTGGGTATCCGGAGTTTCGATCCAATCCGTCCAGTTAATAATTTTACAAAAGTTGTTGATCCTTCCGATATCCAACGATGCAAGTTCCTCTACACCATTTAGGAAGGGTTTCCCAGGGTTTCCAGTCTCCTTCTGTATAGCGCTGGGCAATCACATATAATGTGGTCGGTGGATGGTGCACTGCTGCTATTCCCGCAGTAGTTGCATTCGCTTTTCGTTGCGAATCCCATTCTGCTCGCATGTCTGCCTATGGGTCCATGTCCCGTCAGGAATGTAATAATTTTTCTTATCTGGTCCCTCTCTAGGCTTACCAGGTACGATGTACGTTTCGCGTTGTATTCTGACCAAGTCTTTTTGGCCTTTCTACAGGTTTCTTCATTCTTCCATCTGTCGTTTGCAATTCTAAACGTTAGATTTCCAATGGTACTTTTACAGGTGGATATAGGGCGAAGCCCTGTCTGGCCTCTTCGGCCGCTCTGCAGTTGCCCTCGATTTCGCTGTGTCCGGGTATCCACGTAACCAGAACTCTGCTATTCCTGGATATCTCGTTAAGAGATTTCCGACAGGCACTGACCACTTTCGATTTGATGTCACAGGACTTCAATGAGTTTACCGCCGCTAGACTATCCGTGAACAGGAGAATAACCTCCTGTGATATCTTCCTCACGTTGATCACTTCCGCGGCTCGTTTAAAAGCAAGTATTTCCGCTTGGAAAACGCTGCAGAAGTCTGGAATTCTCGATCTTATACTTAGGCCTAGATCCGCGGAGTAGATACCATAGCCGACCTTGTCATCCAGTTTGGACCCATCGGTAAAGATGTTTATTGATCCATACATTGCGATCTCGTTCTCTTCTTTATATTTTTATATTTTTATATTTTTATATTTTTATATTTTTATATTTTTATATTTTTATATTTTTATATTTTTATATTTTTATATTTTTATATTTTTATATTTTTATATTTTTATAGTTTTATATTTTCAAACTTTGTTTTTATTATCTTTCGTAAGTTGTGCCCTTTACTTTCTTATTTTCCAGAAATTGTTTTCATTTTTATCGTCTATTCATAAATACTGCATTCAAATTCTCTTCTTCGTCAATTATTTCGATATTATCCCCCCTCCCCCAGAGAAATTAATTAATCAAGAATTATACAATTTCTATTCAATCAAATGAAAGTGAATTTTAAAATTGTGTTGTTGATTTTGAAAACTCATCGTTTCGTCATGGTCTCTGTAATCAACGATCAAACATGTTCAAACTGGAAAAATTTTATACAAATCTATCGTTTGTATGTATGTAGTTCCAACAACCATCAACATTTACCCTCAACTTACACCTCACACTTCTAAGTTTTGTTAAGTGCTGATAGCTGATTGCTGCTTGCTGGTCAGCCAGGTCTAAAGCAGTCGTCTGTCTGGTCGACCGACTAGCTCTAACAAACTTAAGAAATTCAAATCAAGCATAAAAAGAAAAGAAGAGTTAGTTTCTTCTTCTTCTTCTTTTGCCAGTGTTCAACAAACAACAAAAGTGAAAGTTAAGCAACATTTGGCTGAGTAGAGGAACTCAACACAGTTTTTCCATAATCAACAGTCACCTAAGACCGAGCGACCGACCATATGTTATCTATGTAACTTCTTCACTAACAAGAAGATGCAGTCAATTTTTTTCTACTTCATTCAATTTTTGGGCAGATGAGGCGGGGGGAAAGGTAAACCATAACGGAGTTCCCCATAAATAACCCCTACAGCCCACCCAAAAAATCCAGCATTATCATTATCAAGTTTGTGGCTTGGTAGGTAAATGAATCAGCAGCCAACAGCTGTTGCAAACTGCTACATCATCATCACCAGCAGTCGGTGATTATCTCCTTACATACATACCTACCTACCAATACTTAATAATTTAGCTGTTTCAGAGTAGTGTAAACTGCCTGAAGATTTCAGGTAAATAATGGCGACGCCCTCGTAAGGTCACTTTTGATTTCATCTCGTCTACCATTTGTGGCATTGAAGACTTGCGACGCCTTGCCAGGAAATCCTCATAAATTATGGTATTTACACAAGATTTCAGTTAACACCAGACGCCTCTTTTTAAGTTAGCCCAAAACTTGATTTCAGAATTTATTTGGAATTTCGCTGCTGCCAATTTTTTTTTCTCTTAACTAGCTTAAAAATGCGTTAATGCGTTTATTTTGCGTTAATGCAATTTACAGGAAAGTGTGTGTGAAAAAGAGAGAGAGAAGGCAAGAGAAAAAAGTGCTTAAATTTGCACAATTCTCAAGTGTTAATGTTTTTTAACTTTTACCATGACTTTGTGCATTCCAGCCATAATTCGTTCATGGCTGTTTTTTTATATTTTCTTTTTTACATTTTCTGTTAACTTCACAGGGTAATCCATTAAATGAAATGACCTTTTTCGGAGAGAGAGTGAGATAGAGAGAGGGGGCAGCTAAGAAAATGATTTACTGTGAAACTGAAGTGAAACTGAAAACAAAAGTTAAATCGCAAAATTTAAAAGCTTGTAAAAATTTAAATTTTAGGCGGAAGAAATTTTTAGACAAAGTGATTTATTTTATTTTATAGTTACATATTAAGGCTGCCTTGTTGCCAAATTTCAAGTTCAAAATTTTGTTGTAAAACCAAAATATTATAATTTTGGTTTGAAGTCTGTCTGTCTGTCCGGCCGTACGTACTACGGCTGTAATCGTAGGGACATATCCCCATGGGGGTGTTTGTATGGGAGATGAAGGTATTTTCTCCGATTTTGTTTGTTATAGAACTTAACCTCCGCTTAGAGTACTGAAGGTTACATAGCAAATTACAGTGCGATATCTCTTAAACTACGTCTGTAATTGCGGGGACAGACAGACGGACACCCTCAAAAAGGGTGTGTTTGTATAGGAGGTGTGAGTAGTTTTTGGCCGAACTGGCTAATCTTCGAACTTAACCTGCGGTTAGAGGATGTTACCCTGCATTCCAAATTCCTAATCTACGGTTGTAATCCTGGGGGCAGTAAGACGGTTACCTCCCAAAAAGGGGGGAGTTTGTATCGGATGTATAAAAGTATTTCTTGCTCACCTCAAAACTCAACCTCAGAGGATAGAAGATTGCATACCAAATTTCGGCTCCATAGCTTCTTAACTACGGCTGTAATCCCGGAGAGAGGGCAGACCCCCAAAAAAAAGCCAATTTGTATGGGGGTGGAAGTAATTTTAGTCCGATATTGAACATCTTAGAGTTTAACCTCCACTTAGAGGAGCTTGAGTTCCAAATACCAGCTGGATATCTTTTAAACTATGGCTGTAGTTGCAGGTAAAGACCTCCAAACAAGGGCAATTTTTACGGTAGGTGGGACATCTTTAAATCGACTCAAAATTCGACGCTGATCTATATATATATTGTCATGCCTACCACGCCTCCTTACGGGCGTTAGGAATGGAAGAACAAAATTTATATACCCATCACTCAGTTCGAACGCTAGGTGAAATTTGTATGAAGGTTCTATGACAACTCAAAAACTAACGATGTAGTTCTATTCCTCGTATCCAAATTGGGACAAGACCATGGAGTCAAGTAATATAATTCTGTTCAACAACTACCGTGCAATTACGGCGTATTTTTGGTCAGAAATTATGTATTTGATATTAAAAAAAGTGTTTAAAACTCACAAGATGTGTGTAAATCAGATATACAAATAAATGCATACCACCCCTCGTATAGTAATGCAATTGGTCCCAGAAACCGTCGCATACAGGCACACATTGCGTTGTAAAAATTTTAAGAAAATTGCTTTATTGGTATATGAGATAGATCCAAACACACAGACACATTAAAGTTTTTATCATTCTCTCATTTTTTAATATTGATGACATATTAATTATCCGAAATTATTTATTTAATTTGAATAAAAAATGTTTTAATTCTTTTCGACTACAACAATGCAATTGACGCATATTAATGGCCAGAAAAGATTTATTTGATATTAAAAAAAGGGGTTTTGAATAAACTCACATGTTGCGTGTAAATCAGATATACAAATTATAGTGCATACCGCCCCTCGTATAGTAATGGAATTGATCTAGAAACTATCGTAGATAGACACACATTGTGTTATCAAAATTTTTGGAAAATTGCGTTATTGGTATATGAGATAGCCCCAAACACACAGACACATTAAAGTTTTTCTCATTAAATTCTCATCTTAATACTGATGATATATTAATTAACCGAAATAATTTATTTAACTTAAATAAAAAATATGTTATGCAAACTTATACGTATATCTTAGTGATTAGCCTAGAAAACATCGACTATGCCAGATGTTACTGCAGTCTTATCAAAAATTGAGAAGAGAGCATTACTGGATGTGGAATTTTAAAGTTTACAAACAAATATTAGAATCTATTTCTATCTTTACCATAACATTAAAAAAAACTCTTACCTTTACATTATGCCGAAACTCATGCGATTGGAAACCTATTCTGCCCTACTATTTATATTCACAATTAGACACAGTATAAATTAAAATTACACATTTACAAATAATATCCATTACATTATTTACTTAATAATTAACACGGAAATTTTTTCAAATAAACGCTCTTGTTAGCAGTTGCCATAGAGTTCAACGTTATGTTAATATTTACTTACCTTCCAGCTGTTCGTACGATTTGTTTATTTTCTATGGTCTTTAAAATGTTTATTAAACACTTTATAATTGGGTGTGTGTGTGTGTGCGTTTAGAACGGAAAAGGCGACCTTAATTTCCTATTTCAATACGTTAGACCAATGAACAACAAAACCAACATAACTTGTAACATAAGCAAATGAAAGAGAAAGACTCAATAGGAGAAAGGGGCATCAACGTTAGACAGTGTTAAAGGTTGTATGTGCTATGGTCTCGAGAATTAGAATTACTAGCAAGGGGGCGGTCAGGTAGCAGCTGTCAACGAGTTTAGAGGTGTTATTATATAAGTTCCATATGTGAATTGTTTGACTAAATAGTTATTTCCGGTATCAAAGTGCCAGTGCCAGTCAAAAAGAAATAAGTTTACTAGTAGATTATTGGAAGTCGTTTGATGATTAATTTTCACCTGTCTAGGCCGTTATTGATTGCAGTCATAATCGGAAGTTTTTGTAATATGTGTGAGTTCTATTAACTGTTTCTGGAAACAGTTATGTTGTACACTTTCTATTTTCATGTAAGAATTAAAAATGCCGTTTGTTTAAGTCATATACAAAAAATTAAGTTCTAAATGAAAAGATTTCTAAAACCCAACAAAAATTCTGTTTGATTGGATAACGTTTTGCATGAATATGGGGTTATATGGTGAAAATGTGAAATTTGGCAACATGTCAAATAACATTTATGACAGCTTTTTTGTACAGATTTGTAAACATATGGCTGAGTCCATTCAAATTGATTACACTGTAATAGAAAAGTAGATTATCTTAATTTCCAATTTTATAATACAACATTGTGAAATTTGGCAACATGTTGTAAAACCCTTAAGGGAAATTATAACGTGTAAAAATATTGAGTCAAAATAGAATTTGATAACGTAAATAATGGTTATAATTCATTTCACATATAGTTTATTTATGGTCTAAAACAAGTATTAACATGTTTCAAATTTTCAATGTTAACAAATCTTATCTTTGAAATTTGGCAACGTGCTGAATTGAAGCGGTACTTAATATTTTACAATTCTTGGATAATATATTAAATTATTAACATGTTTCAATTTATTTTTTTTTTTATTGAAACAAAACATTAATATGGTTACATGTTGAAAATATGAAATTTGGCAACATGTCAAGTAATATTTATTACAGCTTATTTGTACAGATTTGGCAGAAAATTTTACTGAGTCCAACCAAATTGATTGTACAGTAATTGAAAAGTGATTATCTTCATTTCCAATTTCATAATACATAATTGTGAAATTTGGCAACATGTTGCAAAACCCTTAAAGGAAGAGGAATAAGAATATAGATTCAACATAGAATTTGATAACGAAAATAACGATCACTTCACATATAGTTTAATGGTATACAATTCTTTGTAATGTTAACAAATCTTAAACATGAAATTTGGCAACATGCTGAATTGTAGCAGTAGTTAATATTATACAATTCTTAGATAATATATTAAATTTTTAACATGTTTCAATTTATTTTTTTGGATCCGTAAAGAGGCTTATTCATTGAAACAAAACATTAATATATATATGTTGAAAATGTGAAATTTGGCAACATGTCAATTGATATTTATGACAGCTTATTTGTAGTGATTTGTAAACATATGGCTGAGTCCAACCAAATTGATTGTACAGTTATTCAAAAATAGATTATCTTAATATCCAATATCATAATACAAAATTGTGAAATTTGGCAACATGTTAATTTATTATAATTAACTTAAAGGAAATTATAACTTCTAAGAATATATGCTCAACATAGAATTTGATAACGAAAATAACCACGTATAATTCACTTAACATTTAGTTTAATGGTCTAAAATTCATTGTAATATTAACAAATTTTAAACATGAAATTTGGCAACATGCTGAATTAAAGCAGTAGTTAATATTATACAATTCTTAGATAATATATAAAAATATTAATCTGTTTATTATATTTGTATTTAATAAAGCTAAAGCAGGACAAAGTTTTAGAGAACAAATCTGGAAGTCTAGCCACGCCCCTTTCTGGTACCTCCCATACAAATGTACCATTCCGCCAACTCTAGAAATCTATTAACATTATTAAGACATCCAAAGCGATCGTGCCCAAATTCTGTATTAAGTAATGCTAAAGCAGCATAAAGTTTTGGAGAAAAAAATCTGGAAGTCCAGCCACGCCCTTTCTGGTACCTCTCATACAAATGTACCACTCCGCTCACTTTAGAAATCGAGTAATAATATCAAAGCACCCAATGGGATCGTGCCAAACTCTGTACATCAGTTCACCTGACTGAAATTTCTGTACTGGTTATAAAGTATTGTCAAGGCTCAGTTAACAATGCATACATATTTTCATTGTATATGCGGTCATAACATGTTGCCAAATTTCATTTTTTTTTTTGTTAAATCCTGAAATTGATTTCAAAACTTGGTCGTCAGAAAAGATGATGTTATTGAAAACTGCAGCATGAAATCAATAGTGTAGGCTTAGCTATTCAAATCCAGACCATGTTGCCAAATTTAACACATGACACATTTTGTTATAAAATACATAAAGTTAATACATATTGGCCACAAAAAGTCTTAATTACAATGTGCATTAATTGTGACAACTTTTTGTGCCGACAGGACTTAGTTTCAAAAGAGTTTGGCATTGTTGCCAAATTTCATGTCTCCATGTGATAAAAAACTAAATAGTCAGTGCTGCCAAATTCCACATTTTTTAAACCTGAAATTGATTTTAAAACTTTAAGTCGTCATAAAAGATGATGCTATTGAAAACTGCAGCATGAAATCAAAAATGTGGGCTCAGCTATCAAACTACAGACCATGTTGCCTAATTTCACATATGTTACATTTTATTATAAAATGCATAAAGTTAATACATATTGGCCACAAAAAGTCTCAATTACAATGCGCATTAGTTGTGACAACTTTTTTTGCCGACAGGACTAAGTTTCAAAAGTGTTTGTGCATTGTTGCCAAATGTCTCCATGTAAAAAAAAGAAACTAAATATTCAATGCTGCCAAATTTCTCAAAAAACAATTTAAAAAACTAACCTAATTTTTATAGCGCATTTTGAATCCGAATTTATAATTTTGCATATGCAATAATACATTTAGTTTTTTTTTTCCAAATTTTGCCTAACTTCACTAAGATTAGAAAAGTTTCTCCGATGTTGTCACATTTCATGTGGCAAATTATGAAATTGATTATAGACTTTTAACTGCAACAAAACAAAAATCTATAACAATTTGCTTATTATTTTGCATCTTTACTATATAAGATCATTTAAAACACACTTCCTTTATAAGCTGTCCATTGACCTTTCCACTACGTACATCGTTCTTGGTAAATATAAGACACGAAACGTGTTTAATCACATCACAAAAACCAGCTGACAAAAAAAGTAAGCTTACCTATGTCCAACATCAAAGTCATTTGGCCATATTATATAATAGATTCTAAACGACATGAGTTTTGAAAGAAAAAAAATCCGCAAACTTGTAACGGCCAAGAAGATTTAAAAACAAAATACAAACAGCAGTAAAACACAGGTAACCATTACATTTTAATCTAATTAACATACGAAACCGTAACGGATTTAAACAACTATAGCAGAGAGCAAAAAAACGAGAGAATCGCAAGAATACAAGAAATTCAAGCAAATTACCATTTAATACGAAGGCATTAAAAAGAAATGAGCCAGCGGTAAGAAAGTAAGAAAAAGTCACGTTTTTTTTGGGATTTCGACAAAACACAAAACAAAATTTCTTACAAATTACTACAACTGTGTGTGTTTTTTTTTGTTTGTTTTCGTAGATTTGTTTATGGTTCTAGTTTTTTTTTTTTGATGGTTTTCTTTACAATCTTCTCATAAAAGTAGTAATGATGAGATGTGCTTTGAAGTCGTTTCATATTTCTTTAAATGTTCATCGTATCTACCTTATAATTGCTGGTAGGTATATATGATACGATAACACTATATGCTCTACTATACTACCTTTGTTCGACCAGCTTGTGGGTTCTTTTCATCTCGTGTTCTTTACAATAATAATTATTGTTATTGCTTTGTTAAATGATTTCTCACAATGTAATTTATATGAAATCTTTAAAGATACCTTAACGCTGGCTGGCTGGTTGGCTCATAAACAGAACTTGTTTCCTAGACTGCTGGAATTTTAGCCAGAAAAGGAAGCAAGGACAGACAGACAGAATTGATTTTCATATTGTTTATTCACAAGGAATTTGCGTTGGTAATTGTAAACAAAGAAACCGTAATGAATTCTCTTTTGTTTTTAGAGATTTATGATAGTAAATCATTAAATAATTAAAAGTTATAGACAAAGAAATGCTAGAACTACATGGACAATGTGTAGGGAGTAATTTGTAAATGTTTCTCTTGGTTCAATAAAATTTCAGTTAAATTTGTTGAATACTTAATGCTAAAAGTTTCACGAACAATATTTATAGCTCTTGAAATTTGACTGTCTTCGTTACACAGTACAACATTTTTCAGCTCATTGATTTGGGACTCAATTCTGAGAACTGCACGTGAAAGTAGACCCAAAAGGAATAAGTTCTGCATCATTTGTTTTGTCAAGTTACATGCCATACTAATTTAACATCGATTTGAAGTTAGTTAGTATCGTATAGGGGAATTTGTCACGTTTTAAGATCTTTTGTTTGACATAACTCGAGAACCACTAATCCGATTTAGATGAAACAAATTTAAAAAAATTCAGAATTACAATTCCTTCATTCTGTTCATATAACATTTTCCTTTATAGGCAACATTTACACTTTTCCATTCATCAAATGATTTTGAACTTGGTATATTTTGTAGAAGTTACAATAATACTGTTGTACTCCGTGGCGTATGATTTACGTGGAATATTACTTATGATAATCATACGCCACCATATAACAATATAAGAAAAGAGCTTAAAACGTGACAGATTCCCCTATACGATACTTACTAACTTCAAATCGATATTTAATTATTAAGGCATGTACTTTTACGTGCAGTTCTCAGAATTGAGTTCCAAAATCATGTGTTGTACTGTGTCAGGTACCAGAAGGGGTCGGCCTATATGGTCGACATTCATTACTGAGTCAAGTTTTTATTAGCGTTTAGCTTGTGCAAAATTTGACTAAATTCAGTGGACCTGCTAAACTGATAACCATGTCAATGTATGTGGGTGAATCCGGCCATTTGTATGGGAGGTACAAGAAGAGTTGTGTCAAATGTTTCGGTTTTCCTACTGTCTCAAGAAAAGTAAACTCGCAAAATTCTAATATCCTGCAGTTTTTGGTTTGGAAATTATGGGGAAAATATAAATTTTCCAAAAAAAAAAGAGGTAATTTTGTATGACTTGCACCTAATGGGGTGTGGCTGTTATGCCTATTAACAATCTCAGATTTACATTAAGGGATATTTTGATACCGATGAGGATCCGAAAAGTTTTACTCGAGTTATCCTGCCGGACAGACATGGCTCAATCGCCTTCAAAAGTCCTAAAACGAATGTGGTCTTTAAATACCTGGGGTCCAATTTAGAACAGTGTCAGGCATTCCCTAACCTCACGAGGCTGGCAATAATCGTTATTTCACACAAATTACGGAAAATGGATTGACAATTGCCTAAAAGTTTATGTTCAGAGATTGATGATGAGAAGACGTGTCTCCAAATTGGTGCTAGTGTGTTCATGAAGTGTTTTAATAAAATACATTTTTTCTTATAATTCCTATAGAGGAACATAGGTCCGAAATATGAAATATACTTTTACTTTTAATGTTTAATGTTTTTTATTGTTAAAAAAAGAAAAGAATAAATATTTCATTGATTAAGATTAGTGATAGGCATCCCATAACCTCTCGAGGATGACAAAAATCATTATTTCACACAGATACGATTGGCAATTCACAGCCTTCGGGAAATGGGGTGACAATTGCCTAAAAGTTTATGGTCAGAGATTGATAATATGAAGACATGTCTCCAAACTGGTTCTAGAGTGTTTAAGAAGTGTTTTTAATAAAATACATATATTTTTTGGTATAATTCCTTTAGAGGAGCATAGGTCCGTAATAGGAAATACACTTTTACTTAAATATATAAGTCTCAGCATTTAGAATAATCGTGAGTTGGTCTGAGTTATGAACCATTCATAGGACTAGTTCTGCTCTAATTTGTTTTCCCGTAGAGCACGTACTTCAAAGTTTTGTTTGATTCAAAACAATCAGTATCCGCTTGAGTGTTATGAAAGCAATACCACATACGCTTGTTTTGCATTAAACACAAAAAAAACAGAGAAACAATGTTTAACAATTGTTGGAAAAACATTAGTGCAAGGTTGTTAGGAGAACACAACACAAAGCTTCCCAGTAGGAAAAAGAAGCATGAAATAACGCATTATACATAGTATGCTTACATTCCGTCCGACCGTCCGGGAGTGATGCTCCCCTTACAAGTTCCCATTACTTTGTTAAAAGAATGGCCTCATGACGTAAGCATTAATATGGAAATAGAAGCAGACATGAAACAATATTATTTAATACTATTGTTTATAAAAAACTAACATATACCCTCACTCACAGCAAAACATAAAATTTTCTAGTATATTGATATTATTACTTGATTTCTAAAGTGGGCGGAGTAGTGCATTGGCATGGGATTTGACAGAAGGGGCGTGTCTAGACTTCCAGATTAGTTCTCCAAAACTTTATCTTGCTTTAGCTTTATAAAATACAGAATTTGGGCACGATCGCGTTTTGTGTGTTAATAATATTAATCGATTTCTAAAGTGGGCGGTACCAGATGGGTGTGGAGGTATTAGATGGGGCGTGGCTAGACTTCCAGTTTTTTTCTCCGAAACTGTACTACGGACGGACAGACGGACATGGCTCAAACGAGTCATGAATCGAATTTGGTTCAGAGAAACCTAGTGTCTAAAGTGACTCTTACTATGTGTTACATTTTTGGGTCGTATCAAGTGATATATACCCTCCTACCCGTAGGTTGGGGGTATAAAAAGTACCACAAAGTACTGTAACAGTGTTTCTGTTTAATTTTACCAGTTCTAGGTAATCTCATTGCTTGCTGTGAACATATGTAACCCTCTCTATCCCATAATTAAATAACAATTAATCATATTGTTGGGAAATTAACAACACAGCGGTGGTAACCTTCACCCCAACTGCCATAAAAAAAAATATTTTATAATTTAAATTATTTAAATTTTTTGCAATTCGCTTCTTTTTTTGTCTTCATAATGTCTAGCCCATTGGCTGGTTTTTTTGTTGGTCCCTCCTTCCGTTTTATTACAACACACAATACAATTAAATTCCCATCAAAGAAGAGAAAAAAAATGTTATTTATTTTCTTATATATTATTCTTGTATAAAGTTAAGTAGGTCACCAGATCTGTTGTTTTTTTCGATGTTATTTTTTTTGCCACTCTATATACAAAATTGATTTAAATTCGGCCGCCGAAAAGAAATCAAAGAAATCTAAATCTTTCTCACCTAAAAGTAACCTACACACAAAACTAAAAAGAAATTCCCATAACATTTAAATAAAATCGGCATAGAAATTATTCATACTCGTATCATGGTAAAAATTTACATAACTTTAGTTGTGTATATCTCTCAGTCTCTCTAAAATGCTGAACCACAACAGTCACTGAACAACAACAATGATTTGGTCGTTTTGGTTTTATGTTATGATTATTATTATATTTTTTTAATTATTGTTATTTTTTTGGGTGGCTTTTAATTTTTTTGTTTAACTTTAAATTGATTTATTTACTTTGCTATTATTTTTACTATTAATAATGTTGTTTTTTCGGAACATCATTGTTTTCTTTCTTTTAGTTTTTTTTTATAAGAAACAAACCGTGGTAATGTTATTTGTTAGTTAGGAAAGGAAGTTATGTAATATATTTTAGCTGACAAAAATATGAACCACAACAAAAAAATGTTTTTGATATTGTTAGAAATAATTTGAGAAATTGTTTGTAGTACCAACATATTTTACTTTAATTGTAATATCTGAGAAACTTTTGTCGTTACATAAACAAAAAATTATGTTACAAAACGGTGCATAAATAAACACACTTATTTTCTCTTATCATTGACACAAGCGCCACCTATCACATACATTTTACACTATTATAGAAACTATCACTGATACTTAAATAACATCTTGGCTTAGTTTTAAGTCCATTGAATTAAAAGTTACAGAGATTATGTGAAACAGACAGACATACTATTTTTTTTAATTATTAAATAATTTTTTTTTTGAATTTTTTTAGGAATTTTCTGGTTGAAGTTTGTGTTTTTTTTAGCTGAAAAAAAATTTTTTTACGGTATTTGTTTTCAACTTTGCCGTTCATGTTATAAAAAATCATATAAAAACATTTTAAAAATTAAAAAAAAATTTTTTTGATGTAACAATTTTGATAACTTAATTATGAAAAATGAAGTAACTTGTACGGCCACGCTGAAGTTTGGCTTTTGGCGATTACTTAGCAATACCTTAAAGTTCGTTATAAATAATTTTAGTTCACAGATTTATTTTTCTTTCTTTTAAATGAAATTGTTTTAAAAAGCGGCGCACAAGTGTGTTTAACACTTATATTCTCTTACCTATGACACGAGCGCCACCTATAGCATACTTTTTGTACTATTATAGAAACTATCACTGATACTTAAGTAACGTCTTGGCTAAGTTTAAAGTCCATAGAATTAAAAGCCACAGAGTCTATGTGAAACAAACAGACATACTATTTTTTTAAATTATAAAATAAATTTTATTTTAGGAATTTTATTCTGAAAATTTTACCTTTTGTTTATGAAAAATTAATTTTCTTTTGCAGCCACGCTGAAATTCGTCTCTTAAGATTATATAGCAATACCTTAAAGATTGCTATAAATTATTTGAGTTCTTAAATAAACAATTTTCGTTGTTCTCAATAAAAGTTGAACCAAAGTTTCGTAAAAGAAAAATCGCTTAACTTTAGCTAATTTACATTATTTTTTGCTAATTACATTTTGATATGAAGATTTGGTTGTCTCCATATATTCCACCATAAAATATACACTTTATTACACTTTCATAAAAATTTGTCAATTTAAATTTTCCTTTGTTGTTCAACAATACCAAAATATTTTCCTCTCATCTCAATTTTATACAAAATTTGTTTTCCTTTCTCTAAATGAAAACAACAAAGTGATAGTTATTCTATATGACAATTTCTAAAATTGTTCTAATTATGTGAAATTTACGACCCAGATCAGAGACAAAGAAGCTGAGGAACGTGTTTCCAACAATAGGATTAGTATTTAAACCCGCAGGAAAGGTATTCGTTTTCTGTCGTCTTGTAAACCAGATAATATCTAGACTCACAATACGAGGTAGTTTAGAGAAATTACAAGATTTACATTATAAACTAAATAGGCGAAAGAGTATGGGTGGTCTTGTATTGTAAAAGTGATATCCTTGTCACTCTCTTACTTTCTAGCTATTGTTAACAACGAGTAAACAAAACGAAAAAGATGTTGACTATGGTGGTATTGAAATTAGTATAGGGTGTCGCTATTGTTCTTCAAAGAGTGACAAACTTATGTGTACCATCATAATATTTCAATAGATGACAATAGAGCAATAATTGTAACCAAATTATACGTGATTAATGACGAATAAAGTAACTATTGCCAATAAAAAAAACCACAAGTAGGCAAAAGTTTACCGCATTCGCTTATACACTACACCTATTTATGCAATATATATAAAACTTAAATTTTAGAATGTTTTAGCAGTACATATACAACAGACAGTTTTAGTCCTACATACAGTCCTCGTATAAAAATTATGTTACCCTACAAACTATCCTTACAACAGATAGTTTTAGTCTTACATACAGCCCTCGTATAAAAATTGTTTTAGCCTACAAACTATCCTTAACACCTTAACAAATATTTGTCTTAATTTCAATGTAATCGCATGAGTGGTTTAATAGTTTTCTTACAACACACAGACATATCTCACTGTTGATTAAATTATGTTAGAATGTAAAGGGAGCTTTGTAAATTATTAATGTTATGGCTTCACGGCATTCACATGAATGGTAACGAGACACACATACATACTGACCGTTTCTACTTGGCAAAAGTTTATTGCAATCGCTTATATACTATACCTATTTATGCTATCTATATAAATCTTATATTTTAGAATGTTTTAGCAGTACATATACAACAGACAGTTTTAGAACTAAATCAGTCCTCGTATAAAAATTATGTTACCTTACAAACTAACCTCTACACCTTAATAAATATTTGTCTTAATTTCAATGTAATCGCATGAGTGGTTAAATAGTTTTTTTACAACACACAGACATATCTCACAGTTAGAATGTAAAGGGCGCTATGTATATAATTAATGTTATGGCTTCACGGCATTCAAATGAATGGTAACGAGACACACATACTGAGCGTCTCTACTTGGCAAAAGTTTATTGCTATCGCTTATACACTATACCTCTATATGCGATTTATTTATAACTTTTATTTTAGAATGTCTTAGCAGTACATATACAACAGATAGTTTTAGTCCTACATACAGCCCTCGTATAAAAATTGTTTTATTCTACAAACTATTTTCAACACCTTAACAACTATTTGTATTAATTTGAAAGTAATCACATGAATTGTTTAAAAGTTTTCTTAAAACACACAGACAAATCTTTCATTGCATCCCGTAAAACGTTGATTAAATTATGTTAGAATCTATAGGCGCTATGGAAATAACTTATGTTACGACTTCATTGCAAGCAAATCAACTCTAACAAAACACCCATACTAACCGCCTTTATACGAGTAAGTTTTAGTCTCCTGATGTCATGGAAACAAGTGAACTAAGTTAGACTTTTTTTTCGTCAGAAATTTTAACACTGACCTAAAAGTCATGATTATATAAAACTCAGCGAGCCAATGTACTTGCGCAACATGAAACCAGTTTCAAAGTAATTACACGTTACGCAAAAATGGGAACATTTAATGGTTACGGGACCAGACTTGTATCCTTGAAAAAAAAACAAAGAATAGCATTAGCAAAATTCGCACATTGCATAAAGGATGGTCATATATGTATACAATAAAGGTATTTTACACTTTTGTGTTGTGTATTTTTGAAATAATAAAATTTTGTGTGGTTGTGTAGGCTACCTGCTCTGGGAAAATCCTCATCAACAAAGTTAACAGGTTTAACAATAGGACTAAGGATTAGTTCAGTGTGTTAAGATTTACTGAGGTCTAAAGAGAGATGCATATAATTCAAATACTAATCCAGGATCAGTGCCATAGTTAAGGTGTAACGGAGAGAGAGAGAAAGAGAGAGAGAGAGTGAGAGAGGAGGTTAGATGAAGTAAGGGAAATAAACATAGGGACCGGAAGATATGGCAGTACAAGAAGAATTAGAGTATGGGTGAGTTAGTCAAAGTATTATATGGAGAAATAATAGAGAGAGAGAGAGTTTAGAACAAAAAACGCAAAAGGAGAAATGCATTTTAGGTTGGGAACCCAAAGATTAACTAGCTTAATTTGCAGGATCAGTGCCATAGTTAAGGTGTAACAGAGAGAGAGAAAGAGAGTGAGAGAGGAGGTTAGATAAAGAGAAATAAACGGAGAAGGAGATAGATAGGTGCAAGGGTAATAATAATAGGGACAGGAAGATATTGCAGTAGAAGAAGAGAATAGGTGAGTTAGACAAAGTATTATATGGAGAAATATTAGAGAGAAATGGGGAGAGACGGTTTAGAACAACAAACGCAAAAGAAACCAAAAGATTAACTAGCTTAATTTGGAACCTAAATCAGTGGAAGGCATAACTGAACGCTAGTACATAACAATATGATGTTACGATTGGAAAGCAAGTTTTGAATACTTCATTTTTTTCCCTTACTAAAAGAAGGTGGAAATGGATGCTTTCGGGCAGCATAACTAAAATTTTTGTTTTAAAAAAAACCTTTTTCGTTTTCAATACTAAACTGCATTACACTAACATTGTCAAAAATAAATTATTTTGGAATGCAAATACGAATTTTCTCGAGTGATAACACATTACATTTACTTTATTTTTTTTTTAAACAATAGTAGAAGAATGTATGTCAGGCGGCCTTTATTTTAACAAAGTAATTTGAACTCGTAAGGTAAGATAGCATCACTCCCGGACGTAATGTAAGCATACTATGTATAACGCGTTATTTCAAGCTTCTTTTTCTTACTGGGAAGCTTTAGCGCAGTCGAATTTTACACGGTGAAAATGTTGTGCTCTCCCAACAATCATTGAACATTGTAATTTCTAGTGCCTGAAGTTGTGCCTGTTTTTTATGTGTTTAATAAGAAACAAGCGTGTGTGGTATTGCTTTCATAACACTTAAGCAAAGACTGAATGTTTTGAATCAAATAAAAGTTTGAAAAAAAACTTGAACAGAACTAGTCCTATGACTGGTCTCTGGATAGTAGAGACCGGTCCTAGTTCGAACTCAAATAAGTATATGATGGGGACACGTCATTTTAACATGATTTTGTCATTGGAGTTGTGAAATAACACTCTACGAGGACCATTCCAGTATCTGTTCTACAATACCTGTCTTAGGACCAACATCGAGGAACATGACTTAGACCACTTCTTTACACATATCCGGTATCAGGTTAAAAGACGTTTAGGCAATTGTCACCCCATTTCCTATAGAGTGTGATTTGCCGATCATATCTGTGTGAAATAATGATTATTGCCAGCCACACGAGGTTATGGGATGCCTACCACTGATCTACATCAATGAACTTTTTTTTAATTTTTTACAATTAAATAATATTTTTTTAATTTTATGTTTTTATACATTTATTTTTTTATATTTTTATGTTTTAATATTTTTGTATTTTTTTGACATTATTATATTTGTATGTTTTTTTGATGTTATTTTATTTTTATATTTTGATATATTTATATATTTTTTATATTTTTTCTTAGATTTAGTGTTTGGGGAGTCCGTCTATCTGTCCACCCTTAGAAAACCACACATTAGCTAATTTTCTTAGAAATGTTCCCATCACACTACCTGTTGCCTGTTTCGCACAGTCCTTTAGTGTCTCATAAATCTACTTTCACATCCGTCATAAATCTCCTATACAAATTCTGACACACAAAGAAGTGAATGTACAACTCATGTAATACATTTCATAAAATTGACACGTGTTCAGAGCTCTACTCTACTCTTAAGGCAGGAAGAGTGACAAAGATAGACTGAAATAAGGAATGTGTCACTAGTATGCAGCATGCACTCAAAAGGTAATTGACTTCCCTCTTGGCAGACCATGACAATAAACGTTCACAATGACGACCCAACAGCTAAAGGTGTCACAGCGGCCTTTGTACCTGTTCCATGTCCATAGAAGGTGACAATATCTTAAAAAAACAGAAGCTATAGCCTATGCCAACAAACATACACACACACACACACACTCTCATAACATAGCCAAAGTTCATATACGTACACAATGCAAAACTATGAGTGGGGTCATATTGAATTTCAGTCTGTCACTCAGTTAGTTGGTCAATCAGTCTTTTGAATACGAGTAAGTGGCGGTGCTTGAAGAGTGACAAACAAAGTGTTATAGTGTAGTGAGTAATTCTGTTTTGAAATAATAATAACAAATACTTGCATATTTTTGTAAGTGAAACTAAAGGAATTTAGAAAAAATAATTGTGCTCTCTGTTCATTCATTATTTAATTATGGTTTCTATTACTCATTGGTTGTTGAATACTTGAAATTTTCATTCATAAAAGTACAAAATATTACGAAGGCAACAAACAATTTGCATTATAATAAATTAGCAAATAGTGATTGATATTTTGGAGAGTGTCAAAAGAAATGATGAAAAGAAACAGTTTTTACTAACAGAGAGAGAGAATTTTGGCAGTGCCTAAGCTAAAAGGTGAGAGAAGTTTATAATTTAATAGAAGTGTCCTCAACTGGCAATTTGCAAGCTAAATGCGCCACCTATCGTACATAATATGTACTATCTGACAAACCAACTTTGTTACACCAACAAACAGTTAGCAAAATTACAATAAAATAGAATAAATATTAGAAGATATTATGGCAAACATACAGACACATTTCAAATAATATACTTAATGACAAAACTAAACTAACAGCCCTATTCATAAACATGTATTAAAGGTTTATATTTAAAATTTTAATAGTAAAATCTTTCTGCAAACCTCTTAAAATGGAGAGAGATTTTTGCCAGTAATCAGCTAAAAGGTGAGGGAAGATTTTAATTTAAAACAATTGTGCCCAATTGGCAACTTTCGTACTAAATTTGTGCATGCGCCACCTATCGTACATAATTTGTACTATCTGACAAACCTGCTCTGTTACACCAACAAACAGTTAGCAAAATTTCATTAAATTATAATAAATATTAGAAGATACTATGGCAAACACTCAGACACATTTCCAACAATATACTTAATGACAAACCCTAACAGCCCTATTCTTAAACATGTATTAAAGGTTTGTGAATCAAATTTTCATAGTAAAATCTTTCTGTAAACCTCTTAAAAAAGAGAAAGATTTTTGACAGTACCCAGCCAAAAGGTAAGAGAACTGACAACTTTCACACTTAATTTGTGCATGCGCCACCCACCGTACATAATTTGTACTATCTGACAAACCAGCTCTGTTATACCAACAAACAAGTCACAAAATTTCATTACAATATAATAAATATCAAAAGATATTATGGCAAACACACAGACACCTACCAAATAATATACTTAATAACAAAACTAAACTAACAGCCTTATTCATAAACCAGTATTAAAAGTTTATAAATCAAATTTTCATATTAAAATCTTGCTGAATACTTCTTAAAAAAGAGAGAGATTTTTGGCAGTACCTAGCTAAAAGGTGAGGGAAGATTTTTATTTAAATCAATTGTTACCAACTAACAACTTTCATACTAAATTTGTGCATGCGCCACCTATCGTACATAATTTGTACTATCTGACAAACCAGCTCTGTTACACCAACAAACAGCAAGGAAAGTTTCAATGATGTTGAGAAAATAGTATAGGATCTTATGACACACACACAGACACATTCCAAATAATATACTTAATGACAAAACTAAACTTACAGCCCTATTCATAAACAAGTATTAAAGGTATATACATCAAATTTTCATAGTAAAATATTTTTGCAAATTTCTTAAAATGGAGAGAGATTTTTGGCAGTACTCAGCTAAAAGGTAAGAGAACTGGCAACTTTCACACTAAATTTGTGCCTGCGCCACCTATCGTACATAATTTGTACTATCTGATAAACTAGCTCTGTTACACCAACAAACGGTTAGCAAAATTTCAATAAAATAGAAATAATATTAGAAGATATTATGGCAAACATACAGACACATTCCAAATAATATACTTAATGACAAAACTAAACTAACAGCCCTATTCATAAACATGTATTAAAGGTTTATATATACAATTTTAATAGTAAAATCTTTCTGCAAACCTCTTAAAATGAAGAGTGATTTTTGCCAGTAACCAGCTAAAAGGTGAGAGAAGATTTTAATTTAAAACAATTGTTCCCAATTGGCAACTTTCGTACTAAATTTGTGCATGCGCCACCTATCGTACATAATTTGTACTATCTGACAAACCAGCTCTGTTACACCAACAATCAGCAAGAAAATTTTCAATGATGTAGAGAAAATAGTATAGGATCTTATGGCATACACACAGACACATTCCAAATAATATACTTAATGACAAAACTAAACTTACAGCCCTATTCATAAACAAGTATTAAAGGTTTATACATCAAATTTTCATAGTAAAATCTTTTTGCAAATTTCTTAAAACAGAGAGAGATTTTTGGCAGTACCCAACTAATAGGAAAGAGAACTAGCAACTTTCACATTAAATTTGTACATGCGCCACCTATCGTACATAATTTGTACTATCTGATAAACCAGCTTTGTTACACCAACAAACGGTTAGCAAAATTTCAATAAAATAGAAATAATATTAGAAGATATTATGGCAAACATACAGACACATTTCAAATAATACACTTAATGACAAATAAACTAACAACCCTATTCATAAACATGTATTAAAGGTTTATAGATCAAATTTTCAGAGTACAATCTTTCTGTAAAATATTGTGGATAAGACCTTAAAACTCTAACGACATGGAAATCACAATCTTTATGAGTTTCGTATATAACCTGGTAAGGAGTCTAAGCTCTTTCAATGTTAAAATGTTTTCTTTTTAGTAGAAATGTTGCATTGGACTAACACAGCTGCTGCATATTTTTTAATAAGGCATCTTTACAACAACAATAACTTGTTAATACTTTTTAACTTACCAATGTGTATCAAACTGTTTAACATCTGTATTACATTTGCTTTCTTGACCACCAACTAGATCCCGTGGATATTTGCCTATTTTTTCATGGGGATTCCCATTTAAATTCTCTGCAGGTATTAATTACCATATATGTGATATCTTCTCGAAGTATCCAACAGTTTTTTGTCTGGTCCAAAAAATTATCGAGTCATTCATTGTTTAAACATTTGTTACCACTATATCCTAGAATATCATCAACCAACATCATTTGTCACTCTTGGCTATTCTCTAAGACAAGAAAGAAAAGCACTATGGCATTTGAAACAAAAAACAATAATAACGGCGGTTTTTTTTACAATTTCCATTATAATGTAATTTATATCATTAAGATGATCCATCATAAAAGTCAACCAAAGTAAATTACCTACCAAAGAAAAAGAGAAGGTGTTAAAATAACCCCAAAAAAATCTAACTCTTGAAACACACACACAAAAGAAACCGACACCGACGAATGAATGCCATGCCATGAAGAAAATCCCAAAACTGTCTAACAAATATAGGTCAGTCTGTCATCAAAAGTTAATTTGTCAAAAGAAACAAAAAGTAAAATATTTCAAGTGTAACCCCCCCAGCAGACCCGACATGAATTCGTAATTTCTTACCACAGCTATGTCAGTAGGTTAAATGGAAATTTTTCTACGGTAACATGAGGGTGGGGAAAGGGTCAGCATATAAAAAAGCCATTTAAATTCTTAAGAGAATATTTTTTAAAGTACCCAACACTATTCTAATGAAATCATTCTAAAGTGTAATTACATTAGTAATGCTTTCACCATTTGAGAGACACTACGCGCTGGGGTGCTATAGGGTGTAAGGTCATTGGGATGCTGAGATGAGAAAGTTTATTCGAATTATCTAGTTTGGGTGCAAAGATTCTAATTGACATATAAAAAGTAGAAATTCACTTAAATGTTTTCGTGACATATATAACGAAATTGAGGGCAAAGTTGCAGATATAGTGCATATGAGGCGGTAGTCAAGGGAAAGTTGATGTGGTAAATTATAAAAAAATGTGACATTTCTAATTGTGGCCATACATAAGTTTAGTTAAATATAAAACAGCAACACAAAGAGTCTGCATATGACTGGCTTACTTACTTACTTAAGTGGCCAATTACAATTTACGAAACGTAGTTCATAAATTTGAGGCCTGAAGTAATAAAGAATTCCACACGCTTCGGTCTTCTGCGTGTGTTCTCCAGTTAGTCCTACCAGATGATGGCACATCGCCTACCACTTGGTCCTTCCAACGGAGTTTGGGTCTCCCTGCTCTGCGCCGTCCTTCAGGTTCGCCTTCAAACACCTTTCTCGCTGGAGCATTAACATCCATCCTGGCAACATGTCCCAGCCATCGAAGTCGTTGGATTCTGACTCTTTTAGCTACGTCGATGTCGTGGTAAAGCTCATACAGCTCATGGTTCATCCGATGGCGAAACTGGCCTTCGACACAGATAGGTCCATATATTTTTCGGAGTACTTTTCTCTCGAATACTCCCAGGTTTTGTATGTCCGTTGTAGTAAGCACCCATGATTCGGCACCATACAACAGAACAGGTAAGATAAGCACCTGGTATAGCTGTTTCTTAGTATTCCGAGAGAAGGTGGTGTTACTAAAGTGCTGCCGAAGTCCGTAGAAACATCTATTGGCTAGCACTATTCTCCGTTTAATTTCTTGGCTGACATTATTCATCTTGTTGACGGAAGATCCGAGGTAGGTAAATTCGTCGACTACCTCAAAACAATAATTGTCAACGTTCACGTTGCGTCCCCATCGAGAGGACTCTTTGTTCGTCGAAATCATTATTTTTGTTTTGTCCTCGTTGACCGCTAAACCCATTTTTGCTGACTCCTTTTCTAGCGATGAGAAAACTGCAGTAACATCCCGCAGATTTCGGCCAATAATATCTATATCATCGGCGTAGGCTAGCGGCATGTGGCTTTTGTGGAATATGGTGCCAGACATGTTGATACCAGCCTTTCTCATCACCTTCTCCATAACTATGTTAAATAGTGTACAGGACAGGCTATCGCCCTGCCTGAGACCTCTTTCCGTGTTGAATGGTTCAGACTGATCCTTACCAATCTTAACCGAGGATTTGGTGTTGTCTAAGGTACATTTGCAAAGTCGAATCAGCTTTGCAGGAATACCAAACTCAGACATGGCCTCATAAAGCCTATTCCTTATCGGAGAGTCGAAGGCAGCTTTGTAGTCGACAAAGAGGTGGTAGGTGTCGATCTGCTTTTCATGGGTTTTTTCCAGGATTTGTCGTAAGGTGAATATTTGATCCGTCGTAGATTTGCCAGGTCTAAAGCCGCACTGATATGGTCCAATTAGTTTTTCTACAATTGGCTTTAGACGTTCACACAATATGCTTGAAAGGACCTTGTACGCAATTGGTAATAGGCTTATTCCACGGTAGTTCTTACATTCACTACGATCTCCTTTCTTGTATATGGGACATAACAGACTGAGACTCCAATCCCCGGGCATGCTCTCCTCTTGCCAGATGTTCTCCATGAGCTGATGCATGCTCCTAATCAGCTCCTCCCCGCCAGCCTTAAACAATTCAGCAGGGAGACCATCGGCTCCAGCAGCTTTGTTGTTTTTAAGGCGGGAGATGGCCATACGTATCTCGCTCTGGCTCGGAGGTGGACAGTTAATACCATCGTCATGGATTGGAGCGGGGTCTTCTGGAGTGGTGTCAGTATCCAGTAAATTTCTAAAGTGATCTCTCCATATCTTCAGAACGTTATCCGGGTCCGTCACTAGCTGACCATCGCTGTCCTTGCAGGAGGGCAACCCTGTTCCACGCATTCTCGCTTTCACTCTCTTGTAGAATTTTCGTGCTTCCCCTCTACTTCGGAGCAACTCAGTGCACTCGTCCTGCCTCTTCTTCAGCTCCTTCTTTTTTCTTCTAAAAAGACGCGTTGCCTGTCGTCTCTTCTCCCTGTGCCGTTCACGAACAGCTCGCGTTGCCATTGGCTGCAGTTTCGCCCTGTATGCAGCAACCGTCTCTCTCGTGGCATTGCGACATTCATCATCGTACCAGGCATCTTCTTGAGACGGCTTTGAGTACCCAAGTACGCTTCTCGCAGCCCGTTCTAAGGAGTCGGCTATATTTTGCCACTGCGAGGTTATATTGTCAGGGGTTGGAGCATTCCGCAGCAGTTGAGTTAGGTGGTTGGAGTAGGCGTTTGCTACCTCTGTGGTCCGCAGTTTACCGATGTCCAGCTTTCGTTGTGCCTGGTTACGTACGTTTTTCGCCATGCTTAGCCTTGTGCGTACCTTAACTGCGGTAAGGAAGTGATCGGAGTCAATGTTCGCACCCCTAATCACTCGTACGTCCAGAACACTCGATGCGTGCCTTCCATCGACTACCACATGATCAATCTGATTCCTTGTCAATTGATCTGGAGATAACCATGTTGCCTTATGAATATTTTTATGGTCAAATCTAGTGCTGCAAACTACCATATTTCTTGCCGCAGAGAAATCAATCAGTCTGATGCCATTGTTCGACGTTTCGGTGTGCAGACTGAATTTTCCGATGGTAGGCTCAAATGCGGTTTCCCTGCCTATTTTAGCATTAAAATCGCCTAGTACAATTTTAATGTCATGGCTCGGGCTACGGTCATATACATTTTCTAGGCTCTCGTAGAACTCGTCTTTGTCCTCATCGCTTTTCTCTTCTGTCGGAGCATGGGCACATATAAGTGTTATGTGGAAAAACTTTGTTTTGACTCTTATGGTGGCTATACGTTCACACACCGGGTTGAACCTTGAGACTAGGTGTCGCAGTCTCTTGCCAACCACAAATCCACATCCAAACTCGTGCTTGTCCGCATGGCCACTATAGTAGATGTCGCACGTCTTCATGCGCGAGCACCCGTGTCCCGTCCACCGGATTTCCTGTAAAGCGGTTATGTCAGCCTTGTATTCTTCGAGGACTTCCGCCAGTTGGATAGAGGCACCTGGTCTATACAGTGTTCTAACATTCCAGGTGCATATCCTTAAATCATGGTCCTTAATTCGTTTGCGGTGGTCGTCAACATTTTGGGGGGTCCATTTTATTCTTTTCTTACTTCTTTTCATTGCAATAGTTTATACGTCGGTGGCGGGTTGCAAGCCCAGCGCACCACGTCGCAGTTTTCTCCTCCTGCCAGGATTTTATTACAGCCGCCCATTCTGGGTCAGACGCTGACCAGGGTACCGCTCACTCTGAGCAGACGTGCCTGGGTTTTAGGTTTCGCCCCTCACAGTTAGTCGTGCTCTGACGGGTGTCAGAGGCACGCTTCCAGGCGTCACCACGTGGAGGTACTCCGTCCGCAGTAGTACTACGAATATGGAGCTCTGTGAGTAGACTTGAAGTGCAATTGGCAAGGATCACTCTGGGTTTGCCAAGTTAAACCGATCAGAAGCTTTACCTTGCATCACACTCCCGACGCATATGACTGGCCCATGAACATATACTAGTAATATAAATTGGCAATTTATAGCTATAGCCCATACCAACCAACTTCAGCCGCTGTATATCATGCGCCACCTATCGCTTATGATATGTACTACTCTATAATCCACAACATATATACAGGCAATAGTTTTCCAATATTTCAACTAAATATAATAAACATTATAGAAGCTTATGCACAACACACAGACAGTTAGGAATACATTTGTATATATAAAACAACACAATGTTTTGGTGTAATTTATTTAAGCGCTATCTTTAGTACATGATTTATATTAATTAATAAACCACCACAGGTAAACAAATAACCAATTGTTAATATTTCAATAAAAAATAATAAACAGTATAAAAGCTTATCTGCATCACACATACAGTAAAAAATTATTGTGTGTACGTAAAACAACACAACGCATTTTAATCATCTATTTGTACGCCATCTACATAACATTATCTATACTATTCGATAAACCATCTCAGATACGCTAAAAAGTTATTGGCAATATTTAAATTTTATATCGTTAACACTACAGAAACTTATAAACTCAGTCAAAAATAATATTATTACTGTAAAACAACTCAATATATTTGCATGTCCTATTCGTTGGGCACCTATCGCATACGATGTGTACTACTTGATAAACTACCGTAGATATACAAACTACCAGTTAGCAATAATTTAATGTTATACTATAAATAGTATAGAATCTAATGTGATACACACAGACACAAAAAAATAAATTCATATATATAAAAATGACAACACGATTTATATGTGTATACCATTCTTAAGCCACCTATCGTTCAATATATACACTATTTGATAAACCACCGCAGGTAAACAAGCAACAAGTTGATAGTATTTCAATGTAATAGCATAAACAATGTAGAAGCTTACGTACAACACATAAATATCCAAGATACAATTTGTATCTTTAAAACAACACACTGTATTTGCATGTCATATTCGTACGCCACCTATTGCACACTATTTGCACTATTTCAAAAACCACCGCAGCTAAACACACTACCAGTTAGCAATATATTAATGGTATACTATAAATAGTATAGAAGCTAATGCGAAAAACACTGACGGTCCAAAATTATACCATCCTCGTGCCACCTATCGTTCAAGATTTACACTAATTGGTTAAAGTTAAAGCAAAAATCCCGAAGTCTACATTCCTCGCAAAATTTTAGGCCCCGGTTATGTGAGAAATGTAAACTAATTCAAATATGAGCAGCTCTCCCATGTCACAAAGGGGAATTAATTCCGTTTTATTTCATGAGCCACCTATCGTACAGAATTTGTACTATTTGACACACTCCTGCAACCAAATGGTAATTTTTCATCAAATTATGCGCCATTAAAAAATTAAATTCAGTCATATCTATTTAGTTTATTCTGCTAGTAACCATGGATTTGAGCCTTTCTAAAACAATTATCTACTCTTGTCAAAGCGAACGCCAAATTATTGTGTTGACGCGTTTATGTGAAGACGCCGTAGGTGGTCTTTTCGGAAGGTCGTTCTGTCGCTCACTCCTGCCAGCATTGCCGAAGGTATTTCGCAAGTCGTGACACATTGCTTGCATACTTGTCCATATATTCATCTTAGGGCTTGGGAACAGTCTTTCTAGTGTCGAGAGAAGGCTGCCCAAAAATTGTATATAGCTTTGCAGCCATACCAGTATCGGGTTTGCTACCGACTACTATTGGAAAGAACGTTCTATTTCTTGAATTCAATGCCTTTGGCTTTTTGAATTCTACGTCACCCAAGGTTATCTACAATAAACCCAGAGGTGTATCAAGTTTATCTGGGAACTAGACAATTTTAAAAGAGCTCACGTCTATTTTATTGGATTAGGTCCCACCGAACTTCCCGATATTGGCCTGTGCCGCTTTAGAAGAGCCTGTACCCTCCCCTTGTTAAGTACTTGGTATTGAACCAGCATGAGCTATGGTAGCCGTTATTATCTTCTTATTTCCGGTTATTGTTCCCTTCAACGACTTCTGTTTTGCTTCTTGGTTGTCTCCCTTTTTTCCAGTCATCATGCCCCCAACGTCTATTCTTTCGGAATTTGTGGGTTCGCTAGTCTCCACCGTTTTCTTGGGTTTAGATAATGATGATGCAAAGCGATTCTTATACTTTTGCTTCTTTGTTTTCCTCTTCTTTCTCGGTCATCAGGCCCTTCAACGACTTCCCTTTCACAATTTGAGAATTTTTCAGTCTTCAACTTTTTTAGGGTTTAGATGAAGATCTGCGATATACATTCTTATCCTTTTGTTCTTTGATTTTTAATCATCATTTCCTTTTAAAAACTTTCCTAGGAATCAGAAAATTCACCAGTCTTCTCCTTTTTCTTGGATCATATAGATCTGTGATAGCCGTTCTTAGACGTTTGCTCCTTGGTTTTTTTCTGTCCATCATGCCCTTCAACAACTCTCTTCCGCAAACCGACGATTCGCCAGACTTTATCCTTTTCTTGGGGGTTACATGATGATCTACGAAACCCATTCTAATTCGTGTGTTTCTTGGTTCTCAATCTTTTTTCCGGTCGTCGTGTCCTTAAAGATTTTCCTTTCTTAATGTAAGGATTCATTAGTCTAAACCCTTTTTTCTTGAGGTAAAATTATAATCAGCGTTATCCTTTTTTATCCTTTTTTTCTTGTTTTCTGGAAATCGCGTCCTTCAACGTCTCACCTTTGCAATCTGAGGATACACCAGTCTTTACCTTCTTTTTTGGGAGTCAGATGATGATCTGCTATACCCGTTCTTATACTTTTGCTTCATGGTCTTTATGTATTTTTTGGGGTTAGATAATGATCTCTGATTTCCATTTTTATCCTTGTGTTCCTTAGTTTGCAATCTTTTTTCCGGTATTCGTACCCTTTATCGTCTTGCCTTTCGGCACTCGCCTATATTCACCTTTTTATTGGAGTTAGATGATGATGCGATAGTTAAAGTTAGTGCACCAGCAGTCCCCTCGGTTGCACTCAGGTTAGGTCGTCGTCCTTAGGTGTTGGAGGAAATAACACTTTGACGAAGGTGCCATTCTGAAGTTCTTTTCTAGGTGGAAAGGAATCAAGTAAAAATGGTAACTTCGTTAATTGATTCACCTCGTCAGAAATGGGACGTAATGGAGTCATTGTTCGCACTTTCTCTACGGCTAAAAGTTCCGCTGAAGCGCTGATCTGGCTTAGATTGTTCTCTTGCTGAGTTTGACTTCCTTCCTTTCACAACAAGTTGCGGCATAATCTCAAGTTAGGTCGCCCACATAAGTCAAAGGATATAACACATTGAAGTCCTTTCATCTGCGGAACGGCGCAGAGTTCAAAGAGCAAACCTCAGCCAACGTGATTTAATTCCCCTTATCAGAAATGAGAGATAACGCACTCACTATTCTTATATGCTTCTAGGAAAGAAGCTCCTGCTGAGTTTGCTTTCTTTCATCCATCCTTCCACAGCATAATCTCAAGTTAGGTCCTTTTGTCTGAGGAAGGGGGTCGAGTTCAAAGAGAAGACCTTAGCCAACGTGACTTCATTCCTCTTTTCAGAAATGGGAGCTAACGCACATAGTATTCCTATATTCTTCTAGGAGAGAAGCTCGTCCATGGAAGTTGGAGGATAGAACGCTTTGAGAAATAAAAGGAGGAATCCTGACAGAAGTTAAGTTTATTGAAGGGACCTCAACCATAGTGACTTGATTCACTTCATCAGAAAGGAGAGATAACCGGATTCCTTATTCCCAGTTTCTCATTAGATCTGGCTAAAGAGCTCATCCTGACTTTGCCTTATTCACACGACAATCTGCGTCATTACCTCCTATCTTGGTTCAATCAAGGTATACGATATTAGTTTCATTGTCCAGTATTTCGTTTGCGGTAGTCGTCATCAGTGCGATTATTGTTATGACTTCTTGCAACATGCAGAGAAGAACTGGTTCCCTTCAACGTTTATGTATATTTTACCATCAAACTTATGTCCTTGTCTGTCATTATTTATATTCAAACACAATAGTCAACGTTCGGGTTACCGGACAATGTGACACCCATTTCCCGTTCCCGCTAGGAGTTCCTTTCTCATGGCATCTACCCTTTGCATCCCATAAACGTGATATCGTACAGCTTTTCGCATCTAAGCGAGTTAACACGCTTCTATATTTAGACCCACACAACGGGACCTACAGTTTAACAACGAATCGAAACTTCTCTTTGGAAAGCTTTCACTAGACATGCCAATTGACTCGACAGGTCAGAAGTTGCTGTCGACAACATCGGTTTCGGTAGTCTTCACCAAATAGATGCGAATATGGAATTGTTAACTAGTTTAAATTTGTATACCCTCACCCTACGCATAGGAGAGTATATATCATTTGGTACCACCCCAAAGTGTAACACATAGTAGGAGTCACTTTAGATCCCAAGTTTTTTTTGAACCTAATTCGATTCATGACTTTTTAAGTCGTTTGAGCCATGTCCGTCAGGCTGTCCGGCTGGTACGCACGATAACTTTCGAAAAACGAAACCAAAACTACTTACGGTATTGAAAATGGGCTACATGGCCACGCCTGACTGTCTATGTCTTGAAATTTCTCGCCACCCAGTTTGATTGTTTACTGTGTAATATATATGTATGTATATCCGCCATGGGATATATTGGTAACACCAATACAGCCGACATATAATCATTAGAGATGCTTATCTCGAATATTTCTCTCTCCCTTACTATTAGGAAATTGTATCCATCTGTAAGGCACTAAAATCTCAAGTTCCCTCAGTAAAAAAAAACTTAAGGGAAAATATTTATAAAACGCTCCCACATCAATTCAACTTTGTGCTCTGTTAGAGTTAACGAAAAACACTCAAATTTGTCTCATATAACAAAGGAAGTTAACATAATCACCCCCTCCTACTATAGCTACGCTACATCATTAACGCCCTCATTAAGATTTAACTAACCAAAATCATTAAAAAGCCATAAAATTTCTGTTAACAAGAATTGTTAACATTCTCATAACAAGATCATTTTCAATAATAATATTATGAAATAATAAAGGAACCAAAGATTTTACACTTTAATGGCCATCGTATTCGAAACATCTTTCTGTAATATTAAAACTCTGCTGGTTGTTGGTAATAAAACTTGATATCTTAAGTATATTTGGTTTATACGCTTTGCGATCGTAAAACTTTACATTGATTGCTTTGCATTTAATTTTGTGAAATTGTTATTGAAAGCCAACGAAAAAAAAATAGATTTAAATGGCGTTAATTTTTACAACTTTTGAACATAAACATAAAGAAAAGGCTAACAGATAAAAATATTAGATTTCCTATAGAACAATATGACCCGTGGGGCAGGGGGGGACAGATGGCTTTTAATGTTTCCATGGGATAAAGATTGCTATTGGTGTTTTCATATGGTAACCATTAGCATTGAAATTGAAAACGTTCATAAAACTTGGGGAAAATTTTATTAACCACCACAATGGCAAACAAAGAAAAATCTTAACAAAAATCTTGACAATAGATAACTGTTATTAAGTTGTAACGGCCAGCTGTACACTTTAGAGGGCGAGTGAAGACAAAACTACAATTTTCCTAAAGTCACGGAAAGGGTTTTGGTATTGTTATCCTATACAAAAAAAAAACAAAAGACAGAAATTAAGAGTAAAGAATAAATGTTTTTGTTATAAGTGTTGGACAATTGAAAGAATTTTTGGGAAAACAATGAAAGCCAAATGGGATTTTCAAGGTTTACACTTATTTTCTAAGACATACAAAGAAATTTGAATAATTTTCATCCCAAAGAATAGAGATACATAGAGAACATTCTCGATGTAATAAAGGGTGTTACTTGTAGGAGTGTCACAAAATGGTAATTGCTCGAGATTGACAGTTAAGTATAAGGCATATATATGCGCAACTATTGCACGTCAAGTCAATTATCTCATGTCAAGTCAATTCGTACCAGGTCGTTTCCGACCAGTTATATGATGTGGATCAGTTCCTTATTCTCATCTTTCTGTTGGAAGCTACAGAAACCGTTGATGTCAACAGAAACTTCTGAGCAGTTGAGTCAATTGGCATGTATAGTAAAATGTGACGATTGGATTTGTCGTTAAAGTGTGTGTTCCGTTGTGTGAGTCTTCAAGCGTCTTAACTCGCTTAGATACGAAAAACTCTACGATATCACATTTATAGAATGTACCGTTAATATTACATGAGAAAAGTTCCCCTACCTGGCCAGGGAAAAGAGTGTCACATTATCCGGAAACCAGGAACCCTTGACAACACGCACAAATGTCGAAGGGAGTACTGAAATGCGACATTCGACTTGGTGGAGAAACAAATTCAACTCTCAGCATGCCGTCAGTAGTCACAATGATAACCGCACTGATGACGACTACCGCAAACGAAATACTGGGCAACGAAACTAATACCGTAAACCTTGACAGAACCAAGATAGGAGGCAATGTCGCAGCTTATCGTCGGAGGAAGGCAAAGCCAGAAAGAGGTCTTTAGCCAGATCTAATGAGAAAATGGGAATGAGGAATTCGTTATCTCTCTTTTCTGACGAAGTGAATGAAGTCACGATGGTTGAGGTTCCCTTTATGGGCTTGACTTTAGTCAGGATTCCTCTTTTTTTTCCTCAAAGCATTATATCCTCTTACTTCCGTGGACGATCTAACCTGAGGTTATGTTGCAGCTTGCCGTGGGATGAAGGCAAACTCAAGAGGAGGATAATCTCGGCCAGATCGGCGCTTCTCTTTTGGGAGAAAATGGGAATATCTGTATTCTGTCAAGGAGAATGAAGGCACGATGGCTGAGGACTTTGAGCTTGACTTCTTTCTGTAGATAAAAGGACTTCAATGTGTTCCATCCACAAACTTCTATGTACGACTTAACTTGATCCTCAAACTCAGCAGGAGAACAATCTTAGTCAGAATTATGCTACAGTCAAACTTCTCTATTAGAAGAATGTGGAAATAATGAATCCGTTATTTCTGATAAGAGGAATGAAGTCACGATGGCTGAGGCCTTCTCTTTGGACTTGACTTCTTTCTGCAGATAAAAGGACTTCAATGTGTTCCATCCACAAACTTCTATGTACGACTTAACTTGATCCTATGTCGCATCTTGTCGTGTGAAAAAAGCAAACTCAGCAGGAGAACAAGCTTAGTCAGATCTATGCTCCGGCTAAACTTCTCTCTTAAAAGAATATGGGAGTAATGAATCCGTTATCTTCCGTTTCTGATAAGGGGAATGAAGTCACGATGGCTGAGGCCTTCTCTTTGGACTTGACTTCTTTCTGCAGACAAAAGGATTTCAATGTGTTCCATCCACAAACTTTAAGGTGCGACTTAACTTGATCCTATGTCGCATCTTATCGTGGAAAGAAAGCAAACTCAGCAGGAGAACAATCTTAGTTAGATCTACGCTCCAGCTGATTTTCTCTCCTAGAAGAATATGGGAACAGCGAATACGTTATCTTCCGTTTCTGATAAGAGCAATGAAGTCACGATGGCAGAGAACTTCTCTTTGAACACGACTTCTTTCCGCAAACAAAAGGACTTCAATGTGTTATATCCTCATACTTCTGTGGGCGACCTAACTTAAGGTTATACCGCAGCTTGCTGTTGAAGGAAGGCAAACTTCAGCTGAGCTTTAAGCCATAGAGAATGCGAGAACAACGAATCCGCTATGTCCCCTTTCTGATGAAGTGAACCAAGTTTGGACTTGACTCCTTTTCACCCCACAAAAAAGATTCAGGGTTCTGCCTTTTTATTCGACAAAGTATTCTATCCTTTGACACATGTGGATGACGACCTAACCTTAGTCCAACCATGGGTAATGTCGGTGTATCTCTCTAACTATTGCATCATCATCTAACCCCAATAAAAAGGTGAACCCAGGCGAATGCTTCGATTCTAAAAGAGAAGACGTTCAAGGGTACTTAACTTAAACTTAATTTCCCTTTGCACCCCATGAATGAGGTATGGGATAGCTTCTCGCGTTGTTGTGAAGTAACACGCTTTCTATTTTTAGATTCACAACTAAAGGCACCTACTTGTTTATCGACGAATGCGAACGTCACTGTTTGAGAAGCTCTTACTAGACACGACGATTGAATCGACGCTTAATACTGCGAAGTTGCTGTCAACAACATTCGAGGGGAGCCGACAATGAAAGAAAATTTTATTTTTTTTTTTTTTCTTTTAAGATGACTGGAGCCAGGTTTGAACCTGCGATCTCCCGCATGGTAGTCGCGTGTTCTAACCACTATGCCACGGCCGGTCAAGGGTACTATGACCGGAAAAAAGAATGAAAACCAAGAACCATAAGGATAATAATGAGTATCAGAGATCTTTATCTAATCCCAAGAAAAATATAAAGACCAAGAAGCAAAAGTATAAAAATGGGTATAGCAGATCATCATCTAACTCCCAAATAAAAAAGTGTAGACTGGCGTGTCCTCAGGTTGCAAAGGTGAGCCGTTGAAGGACTCGATGTCTGGAAAAAAACAGAAGAAGGATAAAAACGCATAACTCATATGTATTATCATTTTACCCCAAGAAAGAGTGTTTAGACTAATGAATTAAGAAAGAAAAGTCTTTAAAGGACACGATGACCGGAAAAACACAGAAAACCAAGGACCAAAAGGATATAGATCGGATATCGTACATCATCATCTAAACCCAAGAAAAGGATGAAGACTGGCAAATCCTCGGATTGCGAAGGGAAGTCGTTTAAGGGCACGATGACCGGAAAAAAGGACAAAACCAAGGAGCATACGTCTAAGAACAGATATCGCAGATTATCTTGTAACAAATCCTCAAATGCGAAGGGGAGTCGTCGAAAGGCACAGAGGCGGTAAAAAGTGACAAGGAGCTAAATAATAATAATGAGTGCGCAGATTTTCATCTAACCCCAGATGACCAAAAAAAGATTAAAAACCAGGGAGCAAAAGGATATGAACGGTATCACAGATAATGTAGGTTCATTAAGAAGTACTTAGCTGATCTAAACCGACACAGGGCAAATATTGGGAAGTTGCGTTAGACCTATCCGCATGAACTAATCTTTCGTAGATTAAAGACAGTTTCATTGTCGAAGCTTGTAGTCGACGACGAAGCCAAAAAAGTCAAGGCTAATGTATCCAAAAGTAGGACGGTCGTTCAAGTAGCTGGGAGTGGCAAATCCAATACTATTAACGCAGCGAAGCTATTTTCAATTTCTGAAAGTCAAGCACAAAGGCGGAGCGGAAATTCAAAGGAACGAATGGTCACTAGACCTCGAAGACGACTTTATCTGAAAAGCCGACAAACGTTATGATCTATTGGTGAACAACTTATTTCGCATTTTGGATCGTTTAACTGACCGTTTAAATCGTGTTATATCACACCTCTGGATTGATTTTATTAGGGTTAAGTCAAAGTTCGTCGATAAGTCAACTCAAGATTTGAATACATTTGCATCTCTTGAATGGGATGCAAATGGATATTGGGTATGTTGACATGCTTCTGTTTTTAGACTCACATAACAGTGACCTAAAATTTAGCAATAAATAACTTTAACCAGACTAATGTCGATTGATTCCGATTAAAGCGACTATTCATAACTTAATCATCAATCATATAACTATAGATGGTTGGGGTAGGGCTCAAAACCAGATCTATGACAATTATTATACGCGCGTACTTAACGTCATGATTGGTTTCGATAGGTCATCGGTGGGACATACAAATACAGTGCGTTATTTTATATGCAAAAAAAAATAATTTTTAGATGTCTGTATGTAAAGAATAAGTTTTTCAACTGTTTAAGATATTATATTGAAAAATTGCTTACTGGTTGTTAGTATATCTGTAATAGTTAATCAGATACTAAACTTCATGTACTATAGCTGGCGCTCAAATATATTATTTAATTACAGCATGTGGTTTTTTAATTGTTTACTGTCTGTGTGTATCACATTAGTTTCTATACTATTTATGGTATTACATTGAAATTTTGCTAACTGGTAGTTTGTATATATGTGGTAGTTTATCAGATAGTACACATCGTGTGCGATAGGTGGCATACGAATAGGACAGGCAAATACAGTACTTTGTTTTATAGATACAAACTCATTCTTGGCTGTTTGTGTGTGTAGTACGTAAGCCTCTACAATGTTTACGCTATTAGATTTAAATAATACCATCTGGTTGTTTGTTTACCTGCGGTGGGTTTTCAAATAGTGTAAATCTTGAACGATAGGTGGCGCAGGAATGGTATACATATATACATCGTGTTGCTTATATATCTAAATTTATTTTGTCTATCTGTGTGTATCGCATTAGTTTCTATACTTATCATAATATTACATTTAAATTTTGCTAACTGGTAGTTTGTGTATCTGTGGTCGTTTATCAAGTAGTACACATCGTGTGTGATAGGTGGCATACGAGTAGGATATGCAAATACAGTATATTGCCTTTTTCTACGTTATTGAAACGTTGAACTGATAAAAATCGCGATTTCACACATAGGAAATCAAGTAAAAATATCAGTACACCCAACGAGATCGTACCCAAATTCCGTGCTTAGTAATACTATAACAGGATAAAGTTTTGAAGAAAAAACTGGAAGTCTAGCCAAGCCAATTCTGGTACCTCCCATACAAATGTACAAATCCCCCACTTTCGAAATTGGAAAGTAATATCAATACACCCAATGCGTAATCTTGTGTAATCTTTCAAACATAGACCTGAAACTGAAAAATTCTGCGAAAACCTATTCTATTAATGTAAGTGAGATTAAAAACTTGATATATTCCAAAGTCTATGTTAATGTAAAACATTTAATATTTTAGCTTCTCTTTATAACATAATTTAAGGGCTAGTCTTTATTAGACAATTTATCATTACCTTAACTAAGTTGGTTTCATATACAGATTTAAATTAATTTTTAGATATGAACAAAAATTCTAATGATTTATTACCAGTACCTCCCTCCCATTACAACCTCTTAAAGGGGATATAAAACAAAATGAAATTCCAGCACTCCTCCTACCAAAATCTCATATTGTATTATGATCTCAAAACTTGTGTATGTAATATCATCATGTAATACTACGTCAGCTAGTCAGCAACCCACCAACCAGACAGTCAGTCAGTCAGTCCGTCACTTAGTTCAGGGTTATAATAAAGATATCTCACAAATTAGATTTATATTTCTTTTGATTATATCTTACACTCGCTGAAGGTCAGTCCAAATATAAACTGAAAATGAAAAATCATTCGTATTAATAAAAGAAGAAAACGGGTTGAACTGAAATGATACAACTACAAAAATATTTAGAAAATCATTTGTTAACATCATAATTTGGCTAAGTGATCACAACAAAACTTAAGAATTTGTTAAAGTTTTAAGTTGTAAGACACAAGGAAACTTAAGAAAGTAATTATGATATGTTAAAACTAAAAAGATGACCGTTAATGATGTTTGGTCTATATATTTTGTGAAGTATTTTTTCTTTCAAAGACTCCCAGAATAGATTGATTCACTTGTACACCGAACAAAAAAAAAATAGCGAAAACTTTAGTTGAATCTAACCAATGCACAGTAGTCGTCCCCATTGGCCAAAAATTTAAAAAATTAAGTCTAAATACTTTTGTTTTTGGTTTATTCCACCTGTCTTAGTTAACAACCAAATTTGTTGTAAAATGTTTACCCATATTTACAGATTATATGATGTAAGTTTCAGCTGCAAAAATTTGCGGATTGTTGAGTTATCTTCAGTAGAACAAAGCGGCCTCACCGTTTTTGGAGTCATTTTTTTGATTATGTACTCTAAAAGAAGTCCTTGAATGCTTTGTCCGACATTGACCAAATTTTAGATTTAGTCATAGATTGATATAATCAATGGATATACCGACTTTGGTATGCCTACAATGAAATTGAAATTTTCAGGATCTAAGAGAGGTCCTTGAATCCTTGGTCCGACATTGACCAAATTTTAGATTTAGTGATTGATTGATGGAATCAATGGACCTGCCAACTTTGGTATGCCTACTATGAAATTTAAATTTTCAGGATCTAAGAGAAGTCCTTGAATCCTTTGTCCGTCATTGACCAATCTGTAGATTTAGTCATAGATTGATGAAATCAATGTATATACCGACTTTGGTATGCCTACTATGAAATTTAAATTTTCAGGAACTAACAGAGGTCCTTGAATCCTTTGTCCGACATTGACCAAATTTTAGATTTAGTCATAGATTGATGAAATCAATGAATATACCGACTTTGGTATGCCTACTATGAAATTTTAATTTTCAGGATCTAAGAGAAGTCCTTGAATCCTTTGTCCGACATTGACCAAACTGTAGATTTAGTCATAGATCTGCCAACTTTGGTATGCCTACTATGAAATTTAAATTTTCAGGATCTAAGAGAGGTCCTTGAATCCTTTGTCTGAGATTGACCAAATTTTAGATTTAGTCATTGATTGATGGAATCAATGGATCTGCCAACTTTGGTATGCCTACTATGAAATTTAAATTTTCAGGATCTAAGAGTAGTCCTTGAATGCTTTCACAGATTTAAACCAAATTTAAGAAAATGGTGTCTCATTGAGATGTGCCAAATATTATTCAACTATGAAAATTCCTTCTATTTTTGGCCGCTCTTTTTGTATGAAACGGAAACCACTGTGCAATGCGGTGTCAAAAGTATGTTAAGTACGGTTTTTCTTAAACCAAAGTACAAAATACTTGATTCAAGTAAGAATTTTTTTTTTTAATTTAACCCTAACCTGTACTTGATTTATGCAAGAACTGTACTTAATTTAAACCAGATGTGTACTTGATTTAAGCAAACTTGCATTTGATTTAAGTTCGTTTTGGTCTTAATTTAAGCCAGATGTGTACTTATTTTAAGACATATTTTTGCTTAATTTAAACAAAATTAATATAATATTACCCAGGATTCTGCACTGTAGATCAAGACAAATAGGATCAGTGTCTGGTAGAGTTGGATTTTTGTTCGTAGAGAGAGGTTTTTGTCATTAAATTGCTTGCATAACACATAGTAGCAGCGGTTTACGATCAATACTCGTCTCTTGATTTCCAAGCTGAATCCTAAATGAACTTAGTATTCAGGCAATTAGTTGAGTAATCTTTGGCAAACTATTCCTAGCCGCTTATGTTATGGGTTGTACTTCTAATGCTCTCTTTGATACCTTAATGTTTCTAGACTAAGCTGCTAATTTATTATTTCCAAATCTATGCTATTATTCATACTTAATCCGCCTCTTTTCTTCGACAAATATACGTTGAAATTTTAAGAATTTAACGCCTTCTCATGCTTCGACTATGTCATTGCAATCCACTTTTTACTTACTTAATTTCCCTTTGCACCCCATGAATGAGGTATGGGATAGCTTCTCGCGTTGTTATGAATTTACACGCTTTCTATTTTTAGATTCACAACTAACGGCACCTACTTATTTATCGACGAATGCGAACGTCACTGTTTTGAGAAGCTCTTACTAGACACGACGATTGAATCGACGCTTAATACTGCGAAGTTGCTGTCAAACAACATTCGAGGGGAGCCGACAATGAAAGAAAATTGTATTTATATTTTTTCTTTTAAGATGACTGGAGCCAGGTTTGAACCTGCGATCTCCCGCATGGTAGTCGCGTGTTCTAACCACTATGCCACGGCCGGTCCCTACTGCAATCCACTACTTTCTCTTTCTCTCTCTCTCGCTCTGTTAAATATTGCTCAGTTAATTGTCCAGTTCTTTGTCATGGTTTAATTAAGCCGTCTATCTATGGATTTGTTTATTTTATTTTTATTTTGTAGATATCTTTTAAATCTTGATACAAAATATTTGTAATATTTACCTTTCGGGCAAAGTAAAAGAAAACACCCACAACATAAATGTTGTAGAGGATTAGAGGCAGATTAACCGATAGACAGAGAAATCTTAGTATGACAGGTAGCTATTATCAAAAAAGGTAACCTAAATCAACAGTAGCCGCTTTGAAAACGATAAGAATGTGTGGTTTTAGTTCTGGATTTTAAGCGACAGACAGGTGTTCTTAGAACTTTCATCGGTTATTTACAAAGATTTACATCGTTTAGGGATTAATTAAGCCATAGTGTAGAGAATAGTTCTTAGGAAATATACGGAAATTTTGTTAAGAGAGGCGAAATGGGAGAAAAGTTGTGTTCACTTGCTAATATTTCTACTTTGAAAGGACTAATGGTAATTTTAAGCAGTTGCTAACACCAACATATGGTATAGTTGTTGCTTGTGTCATGCTCTCACCATGATGTCATGCTCACAGCTCAAGGGATGTCAGAAAGAACCTTTGTTTATATGAGGAGGAGTTTATACGAGAGCAGCATCCCTTGGATCGTACATAGTAAGCAAAAGCTTTGAACGGCATTCATAGAGACGCCATCAATACCATGGTTTCAGTTTACCTCATGAGCGTCGAACTTGCAGGTCGCCCACCGCCTGCAAACTGAAATGGATAAAAAAACCTGCCGCGGAAAACAAAAGTTGCTCTGGCACAACTGAGATCGATATGGAGCAACTGGTCTCGCGTAGACCGTGCCATCACTACTATACAAACCTCATATTGAGGATGGGCTGGACACATCCTACTTCACTTAGTCCAGTGGATTTATGAACTAATCTAGTAAAAATAACCCAATTTTTAGTCCTGGATCTCAACGTAGAACCACCGGATTAAAAATGGTATAGTTTAAACTTTTGGGAACGGCCGTGGCATAGTGGTTAGAACACGCGACTACCATGCGGGAGATCCATGGTTCGATTCCTCGGCTCTCCAGTCATTTACATTTTTCTTCCATTGCCGGCTCCCTCGAAGTTGTGGACAGCAACTTCGCAGTACAAGTGTCGAGTCAATCGGTATGTCTCTAGTAAAAGCTTCTCATACAGTGAAGTTCGCATTCGTTGATAAACAAGTAGGTGCCGTTTGTTGTGAATCTCAAAATAGAAAGTATGTTAATTCACAACAACGCGAGTAGCTATCGCATACCTCATTTATAGGGTGTAAAGGGAAATAAGGTTAGTTTACACCGTTTATAAATACACTTTTCTTCAAAAAAATAAAAGTGTGAGCATCAACAGTATTTATGTCGGTTTTTATACCATCACCCTTAGGGATGAGGGTACATAACATTTGGTACGAGAAAAGGTGTAGGTTGAGCTTGTAATTTTAGGAATATCGTCATTTCACTTAATTTGCTATAAAAACATTACTTAAAGAAGTGACCGAGAAAAACTATAAGTATCACTGTACTCTATGGACTCCAGTCTAACAGAAATGCTACATGAGAATCAATGTATATTTTTTTCCATCACATTTGTATCACTGTGTTATTAAAGTTCAATAGAGAGGCAAAAATAAGTGATGATATATTTTCGAACAAATACACCAAAGAAAACTTTTCACAATAATATTTCAATGGACTGTTCATTTGATTTTTTACAAAACTTTGTTCAAGGAAAAAACATTTTGAAAACAAATATTCGTTATTTTTTGGTTGGTCTATAAAATTCTTGACAAAACTTATTTTTTCTTGATTCTCGACAAGCATTAAAAATTCTTGTAAATCAAGTAAAATCAAGATCGTCTGGCAACCCTACACCAACCACATAAATTGTACCAAAAGTAAAGTTTTTTGTTTACCAAAAAGCAATTTTAATGCTCCGAAAAGTACGATTTATTGTACCACAAAATATATTTATTGTACCAAAAAAGTACTTTTATTGTACCCAAAAGTACAATCTATTGGGTACAATATGTAAAATTTTTTGTAGAAAAAAGTACTTTTATTTTATCAAAAAGTACTTTCATGTACCAAAATGTACTTTGAACCAGTAATTAAATCCTTCATTGTTCATTGTGCCAAAAAAGTACTTTTTTATTGCATAGAGTATATTTAGTCAACCTAACAGTACAAATTATTGTACCAAAAAGTACTTTTTTAGTGCTAAATGGTACAATTTTTAGCAAGAAATTCATTTATTTTAGCAATATACTTATTACATTGTACATAAAAGTGCAATTTATTGTTTATAAAAAGTACTTTTATGGTACCAAAAAGTGCAATTTATTGTACAAACAATAACTTTTGTTGTCCTAAAAACTTCGTTTCTAGTATCAATAAGTACTATTTATTGTAAGGTATGTGAACTAGTTCAAATTTTATGAGGAATTAGTATGCAACAAGTGCAGAACTAGTAAATTTCCTTACTGAGTAGTTTATGAACGTTGTACAGCGACTACCAATTAAGCAATGAAGACGCCACTATAACAAATGACAAATGACATGTTACAAAACTTAGGCATCACATAATATAGGCGTTTGCTCTACTGCTTCATATAGCGCCAAACTCCATTACCTAACGCCTTCCTCCAAACAATCGACCGCCCGCCCTCCCTTACAGCAAAATGTTTAATTATAATCTCTTGTTGACATTGTTGTCCCTAAAGAGAGGATTTTTGCCAAATATTATTACTACCCCCTCTCCATTATTAATGGCATTTTAATTAATACGCTAAAAAATAACCATGATAAATATTCATTAAATTGTATTGATGAAAAAAAAATATTTTTTTTACCACAGGTTTCTTACTACTCCAACTGATGATGGCAAAAAAATCTCACTTTCTTTATGATAATCATTATGAAAGAAACATAACAACATCATTATCAAGCATAGCCATAGAAAATGAAATTTTGTTTTCTATAAAACAAAAAGAGGGAAACAACAAGAAGAGGAGAAAAAAACTTCCATCCAATAACTGCTTAACAATAATACTTTTATTTTTTTTGTTTTCTTGCGTATAAATCATAAAGGGAAAGAAAATTAAATGTTAAACACCTCATAACGAAAAAAAAATAAATTGGACATTTCTTTAGCTTTCGTAGGTACTTAATTATTATTCAACCAGCGGCGCATAATGCGTACCATATCATACGTACATAGTTGGCCAGACATACCATACACTCGAGAAAACAAAAAAATATATCCAGCCAATTGTCGTCGTACGTCTGTCTACACCACATAAAGTAATTAAGTTAATCATGACACATTATTGATTTATTAATTTATGTAAAGTTTTTGTTTTTTTCAGTCATTGACCATTTGGTCTCAACGATTTGCATTTACTAGCATTTTCGTTGTATTTGCACATATGATGTTGATATTGACTTGGTCATAATTGGAAGTTGACTAAACAAATTTATTTACCAAACATTTTAACGTAATGTTTTGGAGAGTGTCAATATTTATTATTGCTCATAATCAAGGGGTCGTTATTTTGACACGTTGGGGCAATTGGGCGGCAGGCGTGAATTACTGTTTGGTTATGATGCTAATTAACATATAAAATATATGTTAAACATCGGCGGTAATTTGTTATTTGTGCAAAGTTGTGGGAGTGCGATAAATAAATAAAAACACATATATATTTACAAATTAGCAAATGATGGTATGAGATGAAAAACAAAATTTTGGATAAAATATTAGTAACTAGTATTTCAGGGTATCAGAATTAGGTCTCATTTACACTATTTTTATTTTTTTATTTTCTTATTTTTATATTTTTTATCTTTATATTTTTATATTTTTATATTTTTATATTTTTATATTTTTATATTTTTATATTTTTATATTTTTATATTTTTATATTTTTATATTTTAATATTTTAATATTTTTATATTTTTATATTTTTATATTTTTATATTTTTATATTTTTATGTTTTTATATTTTTATATTTTTTTATTTTTTCATATTTTTATATTTTTATATTTTCATATTTTTATATTTTTATATTTTTATATTTTTATATTTTTATATTTTTATATTTATATATTTTTATTTTTTTTATATTTTTATATTTTTATATATTTATACTTCTATATTTTTACCCAGGCCTCCTTCCCGCCAGAAACCGCGCGAGCTGGGGTTTATTTAAAGCTGAACATGACGGTGGTAGCGGCCACAAGTCAATTCAGCACTTTAATTTTAAAGTATTTTTTTAAAATTGTATATATTATATTTTTATATTTTCATATTTTTATGTATTTTTATATTTTTATTTTTTTATATTTTTATTTTTTTATATTTTTATATTTTTATATTTTTTATATTTTTATATTTTTATATTTTTATATTTTTATATTTTTATATTTTTATATTTTTATATTTTTATATTTTTATATTTTTATATTTTTATATTTTTATAGTTTTATATTTTTATATTTTAATATTTTTATATTTTTATTTTTTATACTTTTCAATGCTCGAAAAAGCCGCAGTAACATCTCGTAATCCACGATACCTTTTTCATCGGCATACGCGAGCAACATGTGACTTTGTTGAAGATGGTACCACTCATGTTTACTGCAGCCATCCGCATGATCATCTCCATTACGATGTTAAAGATATCGCAGGACAGACTTTCACCGTGTTTAAAGCCTCGCTTGATAGAAAATGGCTCTGTCAGATTTTTGACAATATTCACTGAAGACTTCGTGTCAGTCAGTGTCATCCAGCAAAGTCGTATTAGCTTCGCGGGGATACTAAACTCAGCCAATTTCTATCGTTTTGGACTGTCGAATGCAGCTTTGTAGTCGATGAACAGATGTCGATCTGCAATTCTTGGGTCTTCACCAGGATTTGTCGTAGTGTGAATATCTGGTCGGTCGTGGATTTACCAGGTCTAAAGCCACACTGAAAAGGTCCAATCAGGTTCGCCAGAATGGGCTTTAGTTGTTCACATAACACACGACGCCGGCTTTAAAAGCTCTGCCGGCAATCCATCGGTTCCGGCAACTTTATTACTTATAAGCCTTGCGATCGCCGTGCTGATCTCGTTTAGGCTCGGTGGTGCCCAGTCTACTCCATCGTCGATGATTGGTTTGATTTCGTCACTTATGCTGCCTTCGGGAACGAGTAGAGACCAAAAGTGTTCCCTCCAATTTCTGCAGCACACTCTGAGTGTCCGTGACCAGATGTCCGTCTCAGTCCTTACAAGTGGGGATCCCTGTTTCATAACCTTTGCTTTTAACCCTTTGGTAGATCTTTCGGGCCTCACCTCTATCCCTGTAGGTTTCGATATCCTGGATCTCTCTTTTCTTCCACAGACGCTTTTGCCGCCTGAACGGGCGTTCCATCTCCCTTCTTTTCTCATTATAACGCTCCGTCACCGCACGCGTCGCCATTGGCTGCAGTTTTGCCTTGTATGCCGCATACATTTCCTTAGACATTTCGCGACATTCATCATCGTACCAGGGCTTGTCTGAGCGTGGTTTTCACATAACACAGTACGGTCGTTGCGGCAGTGGTCATAGAATTAGCAATATGCTGCCACTGTATGTCGGAAACATCAGAACTAGGGGGATTTGTTTGGAGTAAATGAGTTGGTTGGAGTAGGCATGGCTATCTCGGTGGTATGAAGCTTTGTGATGTCTAGCTTCCTTTGCGTTTGATTACGAGTGTTTTAAGCACTACTTAATCGTGTGCGTACCTTGGCTGCAACATAACGCTTGAGAAATGTCTTCCATTAATTACTACGTGATCAATCTGATTTCTTGTATTTTGATCGGGAGATATCCAGGTTGAATTGTGGATATCTTTATGCGGGAATCTGGTTTCACTCACAACCATGTTTTTTGCCGACGCGAAACTAACCAGTCTGAATCCGTTATAGGAGGTGTTGTTATGTAGACTGAATTTCCCGACTGCTGAACCAAGAGCATTTTGCCTCCCTATCTTAGCATAAAAATCTCCCAGAACAATTTGAATGTCATGTACAAGTCAGCGGTCATATATTTTCTCCAGGCGCTCTTAGAATACATCTTAAATGTTATCGTTTTTGTCTTCCGTCGGGGCGTGTACACTAATTAGCGTAATGTTAAAATATTTCGCCCGAATGCGAATAGTGGCTATTCGATCACTTAAATTGTTAAACGAGACTAGGTTTTGAAGTCTCTTGCCGACTATGAAACCACATCCAAATCGTAGTGTGCATCCCTGTCCCGTCCATCTCATTTTCTGTATGGCGGTGATATCAGCCTTGTGTTTGTCGACGACATCCGCCAGTTGGATAGAGGCACCATCTCTGTATAGAGTTCGGACATTCCAGGTGAATATCCTTAAATCATGGGCCTTATAACGTTTGCGAGGGTCGTCAACATTTGGGGGGTAGGGGGTTCTTGTTTTTTCTTTTCTTCGTGTTTTCATAATAATTGTTTTGTTTAGGAAGAGTGCCTTATTAGGCCACCACGCCCGATCCTAGTTTCTTGGGGCTACCAAAGCCACTAAGAGAGTCTCTGTGTTGATCTTCAGTAACTTCTATTACCTACTTTCTAAGACGCATCGGTGGTAGCATTCCGATTAAGTTACTCAACATTTCGCCTTCTCACATTTGCGCTCGGACGTTGTGAGCTACTTGGGAATCTTCAAAGAGAGCTTCTGGTTATTCCCAAATGAATCAATCAGAAAGACTCAAATTAGAAAATTCCCCAACAAATTTTACTCTTGGTAAAAACAACGAACCAAAGTCGCTCACGATATAAGCTAGAAGATGATAAACTTAGACACGACTTTTCTTGTATCGGAAGAAAAAAACTTTTTTTCCGGTTTGAATTCCCATGATTGAGATTCTTGGATGTGAGTGGATGAGTTGAAACGCTTCTATTTTTAGATCCACACAAAGGGACGTACAGTAGAACAATGAATCGGAACGTCCGCCTTTTGGAAAGTTTTTTTACTAGACAAATTTCCATTAACTCGACCAAAGGAAAATTTGCTTCCTACAACTTATAGGGAACGACCTATTACACAAATGTTGATGACTATAACAGGACTCAAACCCAGGTCATCCACGTCACTATCTAACAGTCATGCCAAAATTGTTCCCAGGTAATTGAACACAACTTTTAGATCCTAGTCCAACCAAACTATGTTGTAGTAACTCTTTTCTGCTTTTTAGCAGTAACTTGGTTACTTTGAACTGTATCCCCAAACAAAAGACCCTAAAACGTGACAAAATCCCATATACGATACTAACTAACTTCAAATCGATATTAAATTATTATGGCATGTAACATGACAAAACGAATGATGCAGAACTTCTTCTTTTTGGGGCTACTTTCACGTGCAGTTCTCAGAATTGAGTCCCATAATCATGTGTTGTACTGTGTATGCCTCTAAACCGCTGAACTATAACATCCCTAAGGAAATAATACATTTTCCTGCTGGATTTTTTCTTTTCTTTCTTCAACACTACTTACAACTTAATACATTACGCAAACCTTATTACCTGGTGGTATAAATATATAACATTTCATTTCCTATTTCCTCCAAAGCTGGCACAGATACAAATTTAGTATCAATTAACGCACTGCCATAATTTCCACTTCCCCTTAAAACGTAAAATTATACCATAAAATATAACCCAGAGAAAAAGTTTGCCAAAGCATAACTACGACTGGAAACTGTAACACTTTTATGATAATCAATATGATTACAATAAATATAATTAATATTAAGATCAGATTACCTAAAGTATTGAGTACAAAAAAAGAAAAAGCTATTGGCATACCAGCGGGAAAAGTAAAACCCTATTTAAGGCACACGCGATAGCATGAAGAGAATGTGAGAAATTTACAGAAATATGCAGGTTAATTATGCAAGGCAGTCATGCATGATGTTGAAAGGCAGTCATCACTGCAACAAATGATGGCAAGGAATGCGTTAAAGCTGTGCTAAGCTTAGCTGAAAAATATTTGTGTTAACAAACTAATACAAATTATGAAAATTTTATAATGATGATATTTAATTTTTTGTTATATTTTTTTTCGTTACAGCATCTTCTTACTCGCTTGGCTTCCCTTAAGACAAAATGCAACTCTACAGCAGTATTCTAAGCTAAGTTACGAACCTTTTTCGTGGTTTCCCAACTTTTCCCTTGCCCAATTTTGAGCGTTTAAATGCAGCATGTTTGGTCTTTTAAATACCACACAAATCTATGGCATTCAATCGCATCAACAAGAACATGAGCAGCAACATTTCGAAATAACCTATCACTCAGCTGTCAAAACACCATCACCCTCACCATCATCATCTACAGTACGCAATACGTCCGATAATATACACAAGCATCGTCGGTCGCAATCTTCAGTCTCCGATACGGGCAACAAGTTCCTTTCGACACTTACCTCAAAAAGTCCCACCAATTTTTTGGAGAAATTATTGAAAACTGATCTTCTTAACACTTATGATACGCTAAAAAACTATCGTAATTTTCCCTCCTCCTCTTCCTCGGGTGGTCACAACAACAAACGCTGTGCTGCAGATCCTTTGCAACATCAGCAGCAACATCATCATCAGGAGGGCATATTGAATAGTTTCAATTGTTTGCACGGCAGTTATCGTCATAGTTTTGATGGTGAGTTCTATGAAAAGGTTCACATAAGCAGCAGCAGCAACAACAACAACAGCAGCAGTAGCAGCCGTAGCACCCCTGTTCCTAAACTTGATTTCGACAAATCTAGTGAAATGACCGTAAAGTGTTCGAAAAATCTATTGGCTGTTGAACCTGAGGTTCCAGGACCTGCTACATTACAAAATTACCAAAAGATTCCAGAGAGTGAACATGATATGTTGGTAGACTCTTTGGTGGCCTCAAGTGGTGCTAGTTCGGGTGAATTTAATAGCAGCAGTGATACGACAACGACTACACAAAGTTCCAGTAACGGTGGCGGCAGCGGCGGCGGTGGTTCCTCATCGTTCTCCTCGTCATCATCGAATCTTTATAAGAGACTTTCGTTTGGCGGCCGGAATTCTCAGAATTCTCAAAAACAAGACAAAAATACAGAAAATGGGCAGGCGCAACAGGATGGGGTAAGTCGATTAAGACAATTCCAGTACATACATATCATATATTTTCCAAAATGTTGTTAAGAAACTGCAAATAAGCAGAGTAGGCAGAATCTCAGGAAACCGGTATGTTCGACACTCCCTTTCGGGTACGTCCCATACAAATGACCGATTTCAAGCGCTAACATTTACATGCATATCTTTTTTAAAAGTCCACCGAATTCGACCAAACTTTGCACAAGCCAAACGTTTAGAAAAATCTGACTCAGAAAGGAATATGGTCTATGAACGTCGGCTCCTACTGGTACCCCCCATACATAATGACCTATTTTTGGGAAATAATTTCCATCCCATAACTTCCAAACGGAAAACAAAGGGATATTTTAATTTGGTCAGTTAAATTAACTTTTAATAGTAGGTAGAATCTCGGAAAACCAAAACATTTGGCACACCCCTTCGGGTACCTCCCATACAAATGACCGAATTCACCCATATACCTTTACATGCATATCTCTTTTGCAAGTCCACCGATTGCAGTACAATTTTGCACAAACTAAACGCTTTTAAAAACCTAACTCAGGAATGAATGTGGGCCATATAGGCCAACCCCTTTTGGTACCTCCCATACAAATTGACCTATTTTCGGAAAATTAATATTTCTCCCATAGCTTACCAACGGATAACTGGAGGATATTTAAATTTGGTCAGTTTAATTAACTTTAAATAGTAGGTAGAATCTCGGAAAACCAAAACATTTGCCACACCCCTTCGGGTACCTCCCATACAAATGACCGATTTCATGCGCTTACATTTACATGCATAACTTTTTTAAAAGTCCACCGAATTCAGTCAAATTTTGCACAAGCTAAACTTGTATGAAAATCTGACTCAGGAAGGAATACGGTCTATGAACGTCGACTCATACTGGTACCCCCCATACAAAATGATCTATTTTTGGGAAATAATTTCCATCCCATAACTTCCAAACGACAAACAAAGTGATATTTTAATGTGGTCAGTTTGAATAATTAACAATATTTGACAAATTCCCAGAAAACCGAAACATTTGCCACACCCCTTCGGGTACCTCCCATACAAGTGACCGATTTCAAGCGCTATCATTTACATGCATAACTTTTTTAAAAGTCCACCGAATTCGACCACATTTTGCATAAGTCGAACGTTTAGAAAAATCTGATTCAGAAAGGAATATGGTCTATGAACGTCGACTCCTACAGGTACCTCCCATACAAGATGATATATTTTTGGGAAATAATTTCTATCCCATAACTTCCAAACGAGAAACAGAAGGATAGTTTAATGTGGTCAGTTTGATTAATTAACAATAGTAGACAGATTCCCAGAAAACCGAAACATTTGGCACACCCCTTCGGGTACCTCCCATACAAATGACCGAATTCACCCACATACATTTACATGCATATCTTTTATGAAAGTCCACCGAATTTAGTCAAATTTGACACAAGCTAAACTCTTGTAAAAACCTAACTAAGAAATGAATGTGAGCCATGTAGGTCAACTCCTTTTGGTACCTCCCATACAATTTGACCTATTTTCGCAAAATAAATATTTCTCCCACAGCTTCCCAACGGATAACTGGAAGATATTTAAATTTGGTCAGTTTAATTAACTTTTAATAGTAGGTAGAATCTCGGAAAACCAAAACATTTGCCACACCCCTTCGGGTACCTCCCATACAAATGACCGAATTCACCCAAATACATTTTCAGACATTACTTTTTTAAAAATCCACCGAATTCGACCAAACTTTGCACAAGTTAAACGTTTATAAAAATCTGACTCAGGAAGGAATTCGGTCTATGAACGTCGACTCATACTGGTACCTCCCATACAAAATGATCTATTTTTGGGAAATAATTTCCATCCTATAACTTCTAAACGGAAAACAGAAGAATATTTTAATATGGTCAGTTTGATTAATTAACAATAGTTGACAGATTCCCAGAAAACCAAAACATTTGGCATACTCCTTCGGGTACCTCCCATACAAATGACCGAATTCACCCACATACATTTACATGCATATCTTTTACGAAAGTCCACCGAATTTAGTCAAATTTGACACAAGCTAAACTCTTGTAAAAACCTAACTAAGAAATGAATGTGAGCCATGTATGTCAACCCCTTTTGGTACCTCCCATACAAATTGACCTATTTTCGGAAAATTAATATTTCTCCCATAACTTCCAAACGGACAACAGGAGGGTATTTAAATTTGGTCAGTTTAATTAACTTTTAATAGTAGGTAGAATCTCGGAAAACCAAAACATTTGCCACACCCCTTCGGATACCTCCCATACAAATGACCGAATTCACCCAAATACATTTTCAGACATTTTGATTAATTAACAATAGTAAAATTTTAACTAAATTTTAACTAAGGTTAACGTTTATGAAGATCTAACTCAAGACCTATTTTTGCAAAATTAATATTTGAACCATAGCTTCCCAACGGATAACTGGAGGACATTTGAATTAGGTCTGTTTAATTATTTTTTAAGAGTAGTCAGAATCTCGGAATAGTGAAACCTTTGCCACACCCCTTTGGGTACCTCCCATACAAATGACCGAATTCATCCATATACATTCCAGATTTGCCCTTGTTCATTGATACCCAAATGTGAATCATGCCAAATCTACTAGCAATCAGTTAACAATAGAATTTGTCACCGATTTCCCAGTTATTTCAAGCAAAAGTCCCCACAGTTAAGATTATCAATGTATAACTTTATGTGATTCACCAAACAAATACGTACTTAATAGTACATAACGCAATTCTTTGAATGGCAACACATGAAAAAGTGCAATGATATTAGACCACAGCTCCCTTTTTTCCTTATCGGTTATGTTACAAAGTCATTGATAGTCTATAGATTCTCTATTTTGTTAATATATGACTCTATTCTTTGAATGACACCACATGAAAAATTATTTGAAAACCATTTAAAAAGTGCAATGTTAATAGTCCACAATCTCCTTTTTACTTATCGGTTATGTTATAAAGTCATTGATAGTTTAAAGAGTGTCTATTAAATACCCCTCATGTTTGTTTTAAATTATTAATTTCTATTGACTAGTAATTTATTGTCATGTCACTCTGCATTTGTATTTGAGTGTTTGGGAATTAGTAGAGTTTTTATTATAGATAACACTGATTGCACTGATTACTAAGTAGCCAATGACTTTTTATTATGATTGACTCATTTTATTGAAAATTACTATTATGACTTTATTACATACAGAGGAAAGTCATTAACCTTTAGAGTTGTATACATCGAACCATTAAAGTTAAACGACTTAAGGTTAACTGGGAAATATGGAGTTCGTAAGTTATTCGTTCGAGTTATATGGTATCTGATTAGATGTCGTTAGATGACACTTTCAAGAGCTATTATTGAGGCCTTATGGAACTTTAGTCTGTCTGTCTATAACTTTTTAAAGATCGTCCTGATAGAAATAAAAACTTCCAAACGGCTATAAGCAATTTTTTTCGGAATCTATTATAAAAACTACTTCAGAAGTAAGACGTCTAATCTAAATGGAAAAGTGATTTATTTACTTGTTATGTTCAGAAGGACTTTTAAAACAAATTGACAAAGATTGATATGTTATCGGTCTTGCGTTATTAGTTCACGCAGCACAGCATCGATGATTTCCGACAAAACGACTGAAGTTGGACGACCTTCACGAAATTCAACCTAGAGCGAACAGCGTTCTAGACTGAACTCTTGTCACCAGCGATTTTCAGCGGTTTTTGATGGTGCTTCATAGCCAATAGTCGTAGCAGCAGGAGCTGATTTCATAAAAAAAAAATTGTAAAAGCTTAACCAGCTTAAGGGTTGTAGATAGGGGGATATGGAATATAATCTGAAAAACTGTTGGGGTTAAAAAAATATTGGGGGCTGATTATATATTTAACTCCTCTAGGGGCGACTCCGGGGCATTTATAGTGGTAGGAGCCAATTTTATAAAAAAAAAATTATGTATGGCAGTCCACTTAGGGGTTGATGATGGGGAGTAGGTATGTTTGGGAAAATTGTTAGGAAGAAAAAGTGACTGAGGGTTGGTCATACATTTGAACCCTCTAGGGGCGATTCCGGGGCATTTGTGGGCTTTGTTATGGATTTTTCCCCAAAACAGAAAGTTTCACGGTAAAAACCGGGGCTCGATTTTGATTTTTGACCCATGGTTTCCTGGGCTAATTTTCATAGAATTCATAGCAGATTACGACTTTGTTGAAAAAGAAAAAATTTACCCACTCTAACATCAATGATTAAAAATTTCAAACTCTGCAATTGAAGTTCCAATTTATATCTGGCAACACCAGTATAATATAAATAGCAACCCTGGTACAAATGATGATGCTGTTGACACAATAAAAGTACTTTTTGACACAATCAAATCACTTTTTTGTCCAATAAACTACTTCCGAGCGCAATAAAAGTACTTTTTGGTACCGTGAAAGTATTTTTATGTCGTAAAAGTACTTTTTGATACAATGAATGAATGGTACAGTTTTGATACAATAAAAATACTATTTGGTACAATAAAAGTACCTTTTGTAACAATAAAAGTACCTTTTGGAACAATAAAAATACGTTTTGCAACAATAAAAGTATGTTATGAGTACAATAAAAGTACTTTTTGGTACAATAAAAAGTACCCTTTAGAACAATAAAATAAATATATAAATTTGAGTACAATAAAAGTACTTTTAAGTCCAAAAAAGTAATTTTTGGTATCTTGTAAGTACAATAAAAGTATTTTGTGAGTACAACAAAAGTACCTTTTGGAACAATAAAATAAATAAATAAATTTGAGTGCAGTAAAAGTACTTTTAAGTCCAAAAAAGTAATTTTTGGTATCTTGTAAGTACAATAAAAGTATTTTGTGAGTACAGTAAAAGTACTTTTTGGGAAATAAAAGAAAATTTTGAGCTGTTTGTTACCATAAAAATGCTATTTCGAACAAATAAGTACCTTTTGATATAATAAAAGTACTATTTGGTACAATAAAAGTATCTTTTTAAACCAAAAAAAAACCTTATAAAAACAATAAAAGTAATTTTTGGTACAATAAAAGTACCTTTTGGAACAATAAAAAAATAAAGAAATTTGAGTACAATAAAAGTAATTTTAGATTCAAAAAAGTAATTTTTGGTATCTTGTAAGTACAATAAAAGTATTTTGTGAGTACAATAAAAGTACTTTTTGGAAGTATAAAAGTACTTTTTGAAACAATAAAAAACCTTATAAGAACAATAAAAGTAATTTTTGGTACAATAAAAGTACCTTTTGGAACAATAAAACAAATAAAGTAATTTGAGTGTAATAAAAGTACTTTTAGGTCCAAAAAAGTAATTTTTGGTATCTTGTAAGTACAAAAAAGTATTTTGTGAGTACAATAAAAGTACTTTTTGGAACAATTAATTGTACTTTTTGGGAAATAAAAAAACATTTTGAGCTCTTTGTTACAATAAAAATGCTGTTTGGAACAAAGAAGTACCTTTTGGTACAATAAAAGTACTTTTTGGTACAATAAAAGTACCTTTTGCAACAATAAAAGTATCTTATGAGTACAATAAAAGTACTTTTTGGTACAATAAAAGTACTTTTGGGAACAATAAAATAAATAAATAAATTTGAGTACAATAAAAGTACTTTAAGGTCTAAAAAAGTAATTTTTGGTATCTTGTAAGTACAATAAAAGTATTTTGTGAGTACAATAAAAGATTTTTTTTGGAACAATTAAAATACTTTTGGGAAATAAAAGAACATTTTGAGCTCTTTGTTACAATAAAAATGCTATTTGGAACAAAGAAGTACCTTTTGATACAATAAAAGTACTTTTTGGTGCATAAACGTACCTTTTGCAACAATAAAAGTATCTTATGAGTACAATAAAAAGTACTTTTTGGTACAATAAAAGTACCTTTTGGAAAAATAAGTAAAAAAATAATTTTGAGTACAATAAAAGTACGTTTAGGTCCAAAAGAGTAATATTTGGTATCTTCATACTACTTTAAAATAACTTTTTTTACAATAAAATAACTTATACAAGTAGTTTTTGATACAATTGAAGTACCTTTAAGTTACAATAAAAGTACTTTTTTGTACAATAAGAGTACTTTTTCATAAATAAGTACTAAAAGTCTTTTTCAGCGTGATAAAGGTTTTTCTGCTACCATTAAAAAACTGTCGGTACTTTAAAAGTACTTTTTGTGAACATTAAAAATAATATCATATTTTTGCTGCAATAAAAGTACTTTTAGGTACAATAGAAGTACCTTTTTACAAATTAACCAGATAGAAAGTTTCAGTCGGGAAACCCGACTTACATATACCCTCACCCTTAATAAAACATAAAATTTACTAGTATATTGATATTATTACTCGATTTCTAAAGTGGGCAGAGTGGTACATTTGCATGGGAGGTACCAGAAGGGTCGTGGCTAGACTTCCAGTTTTTTCTCCAAAACTTTATCCCCATTTAGTTTTACTAAATATAGAATTTGGGCACGATCGCGTTGTACCAGGACTTTACCAGATGGGTATGGGAGGTACCAGAAGAGGCGTGGCTAGACTTCCAGTTTTTTCTCCAAAACTTTATCCTGCTATACTTTTACTAAATATAGGATTTGGACACGATCGCGTTGGGTATTTTGATATTATTACTCGATTTCTAAAGTTGTCGGAATGGTACATTTGTATGGGAGGTACCAGAAGGGGTGTGGCCATGTAGCCCATTTTCAATACCGTAAGAAGTTTTGGAAAAATATTAACTTGTGCAAAGTTTCAAAACATTTGGTTTCGTCTTTCGAATGTTACCGTGCGTACCAGCCGGGCAGCCAGACAGACGAAGATGGCTCAAACGACTAAAAAAGTCATACATCGATGTTGGTTCAAAGAAACTTAGGGTCTAAAATGACTCCTTCTATGTGTTACACTTTTGGGTCGTATCAAATGATATATACCCTCCTACCCGTAGGGTGAAGGTATAACCAGTAAGAAAGTTTCAGTCGGGTAACCCAACTTACATATACCATCACCCTCAGTACAACAAAAAAATTTCTATCATACTGATATTGTTACTCGATTTCTAAAGTGAGCGGAGTGGTACATTTATATGGGAGGTACCAGAAGGGGCGTGTCTAGACTTCCAGATTATTTCTCGAAAACTTTATCCTGTTATAACTTAACAAAATACAGAATTTGGGCAAGATCGTGTCGAGTGTATTGATATATTACTCCATCTCTATCTCTCTGTAGCCCATTTGCAATACCGTAAGTATTGCAGCAATATAGCAAAAGTTTTTCTGGGCACAATATGTACTTTTTAATACATAGAAAGTAGTTATTAGTAGACCCACAATTTACTTATGTTGACTTTTTTTTTGCTGTGTATCTTTATAATTTGTACTAGAATTTAATTGCATGAAAACTTAAACTGAAATTTCTTACGTGGATATGTACGACTTTATCTAAAAGTCAATAGATAAAGTCCATACCATAAAACTATCTATGTATTTATCTATCATGCCACCAAGCTGTCTGGGAAATACCCCATTGCCAATAACATGTGTTCTGAGGCCATAAACAAACTTTGCTAAACTAAAATGCAAAAGTTAATAGAATAAATTTATTCAAGAGAGATAAGAATCGACCATAAAATATTGCATCGATGGGGGCATAGCAAAATAATTTCATAGTATTTCACGATATTGCAAATAATATTCCGCTGAGGTAAGTTAAGATAGCAGTTATGATAGACCATTATAGCCTTTTGTCGAGTATCAAACTTACTGTTTAGTTGGTGAAGAAACATCAGTGGCGGGAGTTCAGTGGAAACATATAGCAAGTGGGCTCCGATAACAATTTACCGAAAAAGAAAACAAATTATTTTGATATGACCGAAACATTTCATTAAACAACATTGAAATAAGATTAAGTAGAAAAAATAGAACCAGCAGTCACAGTGGATATCACAGTACAACATTTTTCAGCTCATTGATTTGGGACTCAATTCTGAGAACTGCACGTGCAAGTAGGCCCAATAAGAAAAAGTTCTGCATCATTCGTTTTGTCACGTTACATGCCATAATAATTTAACATCGATTTGAAGTTAGTGCGTATCGTATAGGGGAAATTGTCACGTGCAGGCCTCAGAATTGAGTCCCAAAATCATGTAGAATTGAATCCACCCTTGAAGATGAGGTGAGATTTAGTAGCACCGGGAGGGCAATCTTAGTGAGGTTGCCGAGGTTGACGAGTTCAAATTAGTTTTAACCAAAAAATTTGTATTACCAAATTTCGTATAATACATGTCTCTAACTCTTAAATTATAAATTAACTCATTGCCTTATCCATTTCCTTTCGTTACAGGTGCCCGATAACTCTATAATATTGAATTTAACCTCCGCTCTTTTGCCGAGTCTAAAAGTTAACGATCTTCATCGTTCCTCATCGTCCACATCGTCTTCGGGCGACTTCCTGTCTAAGCGGGATCGCAAAAAAGGTGCCATGACACCCCAACCCGATAAGACGCCCCTGGCTCAGCTACTCTCACCCTCATCGGCGGCCACCTCAAAATCGAATTCACCCCAACCACCTAAGCAGCCAACAGCAGCAGCAGCGATCTCAGCCACCAGCACCACCACTACAACCTCCTCGTCTAACAACGACAAAGCTCAACGCCGCAAACTTTTACAAATGTTAACCGCCTACGAGCAACAGAATAAACTGTTGCAACGTGAATTAGCCAAAGAGAAACGAAGACGTTCCGAAGAATTGGCCTGTGTGGTCAAATCGCTACTTTGTTTCGAGTCCAAACTGAAGACAGACATGAAGACGGTCAATGGCCGACTCCAGGAGAAAGATGTGGAAATTTGTCGTTTGGTACGTCAAAATCGTGCCTTAAGAAAAAAACTGTGTCAGCTGCAGGAAGAGGCCTGTGCCAGTACACGCGATGAGGGTGTGGTAGAAGATGACGTGGCCGAGAATGAAGCCGACACGACCAAAACTACGCTCGCCGAAGAGTGTTTAGTATTGGAAGCCTTACAATGCATTAATTGCCAGAGGCAATTCTATGATATTGAGGTGCAAGAGAGCTGTACACAGACCATAATGACAATGGGGAGCAGCGGTGGTATGATTGTAGGACCGGGGGCAGGAGGAAATGGAAGTGGTTCCCTGAAGGATACAAGTGGCAGTAGAAATAATGGTGAGTTTTTTGTGTAATAAACCCAGTACAGCGATATCAGTCAGAAGAACTGCCTGATAAATACCCTCACCCATTCGTTGTATTGTTAATATTACTCGATATTTAAAGTGGGCGGAATGGTACATTTGTATGGGAGGTATCAGAAGGGGAGTGACTAGACTTCCAGTTTTTTCTCCAAAACGTTATCCCGATTTATCTTCACTTAATAAAAAAATGGGCCACGACCGCGTTGGGTGTATCGATATTATTACTTCATCTCTAAAGTGGGCGGAATAGTTCTATTGTATTGAAGGTACCAGAAGGGGCGTGGTTACTCCATCTCTAATGTTGGCGGAATGGTACATTTGTATGGGAGGTACCAGAAGGGACGTGGCTAGCCTTCCAGTTTTTTCTCCAAAACCTTATCTTGCTCTAGTTTTACTAAATAAGGAATTTTCGCATGATCAAATTAGATGTATTGATATTATTACTCGATTTCTAAATTGAGCGGAATGGTACATTTGTATGGGAGGTACCAGAAGGAGCGTGGCCATGTAGCTCATTTCCAATACCGTAAGAAGTTTTGAGGAAATATTAATCCGTGTCCAACAATTAGTTGCGTCTTTCGAAAGTTATCGTGCCGACAAGCCGGACAGACAGACGGACATGGCTCAAACCACTTAAAAAGTCATGAATCGAATTTGGTTAAAAGAAACACAGGGGCTAAAGTGACTCCTTCTATGTGTTACACTTTTGGGTCGTATCAAATGATATATACCCTCCTACCCGTAGGGTGAGTGTATAAAAAGAGCGAAAGTAAAATTTGAGACCACAAGTAAGTGAGCACCTTGGCGCATATGCCCGATCAATATAACATGAGGTTATTCTCACAGTGTCTCTCGGTTTTACCTAATATGTTGTATTACCGGGTTTTCGCTCTTAGAGAGTCGATGCTTAGAGACAAAGTCATATTTCCGACGAGGCCACAAACCGTCCATCAAGCTGAGAGGTTTTTCATTATTTTATATTAAATTCCTCTCTAATTCTAACTAAATCAGTTGTACCGCCGGTACTTCGCTCTTATCCATAGACGTTCAATTTTGCATGCTCAATTTACACGTATGGTTTAATCTCTCACTCAGTTAAATTATGTTTCAATACACACTACATTTCTTGCAGTGAGATCTGTCTCTCTCACTAATAGCACCTCAATTTCTTTTGGACATCTATGCTCTTATCTAACCACTGAGAGTCGCAATAAGGCTAATTTTAAGAAAGATACATGTCATACCTCAGCCTGCTCATCTGTCAAGAGTCGAAGGTAAGGAGTCAACTCTAGGCACATTTTTAGGCCCTTGAGTTTTGAGCCAAAGCAGAACTTTTTCAAAGGTCCCACTCTTTATCCGGCGCTCGGTTCTCATTCGTCCGTTCAAACTACTCATTTAAAAGAGACAAGAGCATCAGGCTCGGACTGTTTCCAAAAGGGGTTAAGTGGACTTGGTGTAGTTTGCGGATCTTCAAAGTGAGTCTTGAATTTGACTCATCATTTTTAATGTATAATGCAATGAAAGTACTTTTAGGTACAATTAAAGTACAATAACGTACAACAAAATTTTTTTTGGGACAATTAAAAAACTTTTTGATACAATAAAAATATCTTTTTAAGCAATAAAAGAATCATTTGGTACAAAAAATTCTTTTTGGTTCAATAAAAGTACTTATTGATATAATAAAGGTACTTTTCGATTCAATTAAAGTACTTTTTTGATAAAAAAATGACATTGGTATAAATATTTGATGCAATGAAAGTACGTTTTGGTAAAGTAAAAGTACTTTGTGGTACAATGAAGTACTTTTTGGTACAAAAAATTGCACGTTATGGTTCTTTTTGATACAATCAAAGTACTTTTTGGTGCAACATAAGTACTTTTTGATATAAATATTTGATATAATAAAAGTACGTTTTAGAAAAGTACAAGTACTTTTCGATGTCATAAAAGTACTTTTTGATAAAATTAATGTACTTTTTGGTATACTTATTTTATATAATAAAAGTACGTTTTGGTAAAGTAGAAGTACTTTGAAATGTCATAAAAGTACTTATTTGTACAATAAATTGTACAATTGTAAAGCACTTTTTTGTACAATTATTTGATACAATAAAAGTGCATTTTGATAAGGTAAACGTACTTTTTGTTGTAATAAAACTACTTTTATGCACAATTAATTGCACGTTATGGTACTTTTTGGTACAATTTAAGTACTTTTGATATAATAAAAAGTACTTTCTGATGTCATAAAAGTACTTTTTGGTACAATAAATTGCACGTTATGGCACTTTTCGATACAATTAAAGTACTTTTTTTGTACAACAAAAGTACTTTTTTGTACAATTATTTGATACAATAATAGTACGTTTTGGTAAAGTAGAAGTACTTTTTAATGTCATAAAAGTAATTTTTGATGCAATAAATTGTACTATTTGGTATAATTAATGTACTTTTCATTAAAATAAAAGTAATTTTTGGTGCAATAAAAGTACTTTTCGGTACAACAGAAAAACAATAAATTGTACTTTTTGTTACCATAAATGAAAGTCATGGTACAAAACATTTTATTATTCGGCACAAGGAAAAGTATCTTTTAGTACAGTAAGTGTACTATTTGATACAATAATATACTTTTTAGTGCAATAAAAGTACTATTTGGTACGATAAAAATACGTTGTGGTACAAAATATTTGATGTACCAATAAAAAACTTTTTGGTGCAATAAATAACTTTGTGGTACTAAAAAGTATTTTTTTGGTGCAATAAAAGTACTACTTGGTACGATTAATTGTACATTATGGTACAAATAATTGTACTTAACGGTACAATATGGTTACTTTTTGGTACAAATGCAATATTAGTTGGTATAACAAAAGTACGTAATAATACAATTAAAATACAATAAAAGTACTTTTTGGTACAAAAAAGTACTTTTTAGTATAATTATTTGATATAATAAAAAAACGTTTTGGTAAAGTAAAAGTACTTTATGATGTCATAAAAGTACTTTATAATACAATAAACTGTACTATTTCGTACAAGGAATTGTACCTTTTGTTGTAATCAATGTACTTTTTGGTTCAATCAATTTACTTTTTAGTAGTATAAAAGTACTATTTGGTACAATAAATTTTAAAATTTCAGTATTATTTGGTAAAACAAAAGTACTTTACTATACAATTAAAGTACAATAAAAGTACTTTTTTCTAGAATACAAGTTCTTATGGCACAACGAAAGTACTTAAGGGTACAATAAAAATACTTCATGGTAAACAAAAGTGCTCTTCGGTACAACAAAAGTACTTTTTTGAACAATTAAAGTACTTTTTTTGTAAACAAAAATGCTTTTTGGTACAACAAAAGTACTTTTTTGTACAATGAAAGTATTTTTTTGGATAGAAATAAAAGTACTTATTGCTATAATAAAGGTACTTTTTGATACAATTAAAACATTCTTTGATACAATTGAAGTACTTTTCGGTACATTAAAGGTACTTTTTGGTACAATGATTGGATACAATAAAATTAGTTATTGATACAATATAAGTATTTGGTGGCAAAAAAAAAAATTCTGTTTGGTACAATTAAAGTACTGTAAGGTTCAGCAAAGGTACATTTTGATAGAATAATAGTATTTTTGCTGCAATAAAAGTACTTTTTGCTACAATAAAAATTATTATTTATGTACACAAAAATTATTTCTTATATGTAACAAAAGTACTTTTTTTGCACAATAAAAGTACTTTTTGGTACAATAAAGGAACTTTTCGATACAATAATACAAAAAAAAAAACTCTGTTTTGATACAATTAAAGTACTTTAAGGTACAGCAAAGGTACATTTTGGTAAAATAAAAGTACTTTTTTGTACAATAAAAGTACTTTGTGTTATAACAATAACTTTTTTGTACAATAAAATACTTTTTGGTACAATTAAAGTACTTTTCGATACAATAAAAGTACTTTTTGGTGCAATGATTTGATACAACAAAAGTACTTTTTGATAAAAGTTATTGATCGTAAAAATAAAAATTCTGTTTGGTACAATTAAGTACTTTAAGGTTCAGCAAAGGTACTTTTTGATAGAATAAAGTACTTTTTAATACAATAAAATTACTTTTTGGTACAAAAAATTATTTCTAATATGTAACAAAAGTACTTTTTTGTGAAATAAATGTACTTTTTGTTACAATAACAACTTTTTGGTTAAATATTTATTTTGTTAGTGATTCTCGAGTTATATCAAACCAAAGTGCCTAAAACGTGACAAATTCCCCTATACGATACTTTCGAACTTCAAATCGATAATACATTATTATGGCATGTAACTTGACAAAACGAATGATGAAGAACTTCTTCATTTTGGGGATACTTTCACGTGCAGTTCTCAGAATTGAGTCCCAAAATCATGTCTTCTACTGTGTAATTAAACTCTATTCATGCTACGTGACTATACATCAAGTCTTTTTCGTATTTTCTCTTGCAGTTTTCTTAGTTTATGATCTTCTTATAGAACGTATCAATTAATTTCTTTCCCTCTCTGTGTTCTTTCAGATGACCCCACTACTGAACACGGCTCTTCGAGTGATGATACCGTCTCATCATCGTTCTTTGGAGCCAGACGCAGTGTACGCTATACCAGTAAGCGAACCTCTGGCACATTTCGCGACTACATGCGCTCGCGTGCCATGAACATCGACGATCCCGCCCTCGAGGCCGACAACAATTCCGAAGAGTACCCCCCGAGCACGATATCACGCGATGATTCGCGTGAGCAACTCAACATCTACTCACGTACCATCGAGCGCATGCATGGCGTTAAATGTGAAAGTGAACGCGATTCGGAGGAGCACAGTGGTCTGGACACCACATCGTCGACGTCGGTGACCCGCTCAAATTCACGAGCCAGTACGAAAAGTTCCAAGTCGTCAGCGTCGAGTAAAGCCAGTGAACTGAGCAGCAATGCTGCCATGGAAGAGGACGATGGCATATTCTCACCGACCCAAGATGAAGATTTCGACGAGGAGGAGGTGGCTAATGCCATCGCGCAACAGGGAAAATTGAAAATTGTGCGTGGTCGGGCATTGGAAGCCTTCTCTGAGGCTTCACCAAAGCAAATCTATGAAACTTCAACGGATGATTGGTATGCCAGCGCTTCGGATCAGGAAGAAATTGCAGGTGGAGCGGTGGTGGTGTCCAAGTCCTATGGCCAGGGCGCTGTGAACCCGGTGCTCGAGTGTGTCAATCAGATTTTACTGCAACAGTCGATGGAAGGTATCGAAGATAGATCTCAAACTCCCAAGAATTCCAGCACTACCTTGCCTAGACGCAGCTCATTGAGTGATCGTCAAAATCGGCGCAGCAACAGTCGTGCCAGTGATGGTGCCGCACCCAATTCACGCAATGGCACACTGACCCGCAAACGTGTTCACTTCTCCACCAAGAACAGCATGGTGCATGTGCCACGCAACGATGAAACCGAAGAGGACGACGACGATGAGGCAGACGATAACAACGAATTAAAGACGACGACGACATCTCAAATGATCTCAAATTATCAGGGTATGGTCTCGTATATAACCCACTCGCCGGCGGCCAAGGACACTGAACATCTGGAGATATTCAACTATGAAAGTATCTACAGCAATGAGTATGAACCCATAGGATCAGAGCTCAACTCCTCTAATTTGTATGTTGACATGGAGTCCACAGCAAAGCCTGCGTCGGATAATGGAGTAGTAGCTAAGGCCACCACTACCACCAGCAGCCACAGCACTAAATTGCCACCAGCTTTGCCACCCAAGCCAGCAAATCTATTAAAATTCAAAAAATCTTTGCAACAGCTAGACGAATCACCCGATGAGCTGCTGGAAGCCCACAGCACCGAGGCTTTGGTGGAGCCCGACTACTGTTCCATATCTGAGGTCAATGTGGGCATTACCAGTGTCCAAATAAGAGCTGATATACATCGGGCTCCCTTGTCCGAGCGCGACTTGGAATCGGTGGTGGAGAATGATAACGATTTGGATACGGCCACAGTGGTCTCGGAGGCCCTATCGCAAAAGACTGAAGAAATTGAAGAGATTTTCGCTGACATACCAAAGTTACCCAATGTGGCGGCTATAATAGCGCCCAAATCCTCTCTAAAGCAAAGTGATTATCTGGTAATGGCTCCCAAGGTGGACAACAACAAGGCGGTGTTAATGGAGATGGGCATTAAAGCTCTAACGCCACAGGCGAAAAACGGGGGCACAAATGTCGCCACTGCCAAAGGCCTGAGCAACCAAAATCCGGACCGCTCTGCATTGAAATTAAACCTAAACTCTGTGAATGGTCTCATGAGCACTTCTTTGAAATCACCCAAAGTGGAGAGCTCGTCGAGGACTCTTCTCAGCTCTGGCGGTTATCAGCCACATTACAAACGTAAGCATATGCCAAATATTTTGCAGGAAATCAACAAACGCCTAAGCTTGCCCAATTCGCCCATAACACCAAGTCCTCCCACAAGCGGCCGCCTCGGCAATGGCTTTGGCGGCAAGTCAGGGGCCAATGACAATGAATCCCCACTGCAGAGTTTGCCATTGCAAGCGGAATTTGATTGGTATAATCTTGATGCGGAATATGGCAAAAACTCTGCCCAATCCGAACTGGCCAAAGTCTGCGGCGACATTATGGGCACTGGCATGTCCTCCTCCCTATTGGCCGACATCAAGGAGGATGGCGAGAGTCTAATAACCACCGCCGACGAATATAATTTGGACGAGGAATTCAGCAATGAACTAGACGATCTAGAGGACAGCACTTGTCGACGTAAATTGCTCATCGATGCCGAGTCTCTGTGTGAGGCCATAAATCCCTCGACCATAGGGCAACATGCCAAAGCCAAGAAAATCAAAAAGAATTTGGCCAATTTTGAGAAATTCATAGAGAACAGTGCTGTGGTGGGTAAACCCTTGCCGTCGAAAAGGAAAATCTATTTTGCCGGACCGTTTGTGTGATAGAGGAGATAGAGAGAGCATTGCAATGTAAGGAATGACCACCTTTGTGTGTGAAGATTCTTAAGATAAAGCGTCCAAAATTATGTAAATTTTAAATTTTGTTTTAAATAATCTCTAGACAGTTTTTTATAGCATATTTTGTTATTATGAATGTTCAACTGCGTTTGTTTTTTTATCTGTATATTATTTAATAGTTTCTTTACTTTTCTTAATTTAATTTTACTTTATTTTTAGTTTTTTTAAAATTACAAATTTTATTGCAATTTGTGCAAACAGCGAAAATAACGTATCTTCCTAGTATTTCTGAAATACCTACACTTAGTTTTATGGAATACCCTTAATGCCGCTAATTTTACAACTATTATACACATATAGTAGTAAGTTTATATTCGTCTATTGTATTTTATGTTACTTTTATTTTTTAAATATTTTTTTTTCGTATTAGTTTAAATTAATTTTTTTTTTTAAATATTAGAGAAATTTGAAAAATTTTTAAAATAAATAAAAATAAAATTTCAAAATGTTAATTCAAATAAAAATCGTTGTTTTTATGTGTATTTGAGGCATTCGCTAAGCGGGGACAACAACCAGTAGAAGTGTAAACTGTTAACATTCACAATGGGACATGGTAATCTTCCCAGGGGGAAAATTACTCAAACAAAAAGTTTGTTGTAATAAACAATCCCAGTAGCTAAATGAGTTTCTAACTAACCCCTCAACTATCTCATTTTATTTATATCTTTTCTTTCCTTCTTTTTATTTCTTTTCTTTATTATTTATTTTAATAAATATTTTTCTCCAAAAGTTTCTTTTCTCTGTATGGCCAAAGTACAGACAGACAGCCAAAGTAACACAAATAAAATAACATACAAATATTTATTAACATTTACATGACGACATCATGAACAACGTGATTTTCGGGGAATGTGGGTGCAATGATGCGCGCCTGGCAACTCAATCATCCAACATATCTAGAAAAGCCTTAAAGGTATTTTTCATTTGTTCACTAGCCAAGGGTCTCTTCTGTATAGTCTCTCTAAGAGCATAACGACAGGATTCCTTATTATATGGCGATTCGAATTTCTCCTCACAGCGCAACACACCCAATTGTTGCAAAATGTAATAAACTATACGTTGTTCCTGTTTTGTTTGCACAGCAAAATCAACGCATTCCTTAAAAAAAGCCGTAGCTAAATCGAGGGCATCCTTAGACGATTTGGCCAAATGCCCACATTTGAGGGCGGTGTGAATGAGAACCAGTAAATGATTGTCACCGCTAAATTGCTGTAGATAAATTAATAAATAATTAGCATAAATTACAAAAAAGTTTGGAAAACATTTTGGTCTTACATCGATGATATTTTTAAAAGCTTGCAACTTATCCGTTTCCGTTAGGGCTTCAAATGTCTGCAACGAGATAGGCGTTTGGCTGAGACAAAAACATTTGGCAGTCGGTGGCACTATTGTGAATGAGTTATGGCCAACATCATCTTCATCGGCCTCTTCTGTAGTATCATTGTGATGATCATCATAGATCTCTTCCTCCTCGTCAACTTCTTCGTCCACAGTGTCATCATCGTCGTCGTCCTCATCATCATCATCATCATCGCCATCCTCGTCCTCATCTTCTTCAGCCTCAGACTGATCCTCTTCCATGTCATCGATAGCATCGGGATTCGATTGCATGGCTTCCTTAATACGCATACGACCTTCAAAACCAAACTGCAATGAAAGGAATATTAAAAAAAATATTAGCTAATCCTTAAAAAACTATTTCAATATTCAAATGATATGTAGTAAATTAATTGCATCTCTCTATTTTGTATCATAACAATAAGTCCCAAAGACATTTATTTATATCTGGGTTTTCTTGACAAGTGACGCAATTTTTAAATACCGATGTCTTCCGATCGGGATAAAATTTAAACCAAATTTAGTCCAATTGTATAGAGTAGTTTATGATGGAAATAGGTGGCAACCCTTTCTGACAACATGAATGCTGTTATCTATCCTTTTCTTTGTCTATTCTTTATGATCATTCTCTTTGTAAACCTTAAACTGTAAAGTTCTACGTAAATGTACTACGCATCATTATCTTATTTTCTTCTAATAAACTTACATTAAAACACAACTAAATTGATCAGGTTATGGGCCCAGGTCCCTTTACTGCGGTATTTTAATTTGAGCGAAGATTAAAATACAGGAAAGAAGATGAGTGCACAGGTGATGCAAATTGATAAGTTGGACGAGAACAATTATGACGTTTGGGTCATACAAATGCGAAGCGTCCTTATCCACAGTGGCTTCTGGCGAATAGTCAATGGATCGACTAAAAAGGAAGGCGAAGGTGAGGTATTGGCCAAATGGGTCTCTGATGACGAGAAGGCTCTGGCTTCCATTTACTTAAGTGTAAAGCCGACACAGTTGGGGTACATTAGAAGTTGTACTACGTCACACGAAGCATGGAAAAAGTTGGAAGCTGTGTATATGCTGGTCCTCTACAAAAAGTATCCCTCTACAAGAGACTGATTAATTTGAAAATGTCAGACAACGGTAATGTGGTGCAACATATGAACGAGTTCTCCGAAGTATGCGAGAAATTGAAGGAGACCGGCATCGAGCTTCAGGAGGAGCTACTAACTATAATGCTAATGTCGAGTCTTCCTAAGGAATTTGACAACTTCGTAGTTGCTATCGAGACCCGTGACACATTGCCCAGTATTTCGTTGCTCAGGCAAAAAATACTTGAGGAGGGAAAGAGACGAGGAGAGAAGGCAGAAGAGGAAGCATCTAGTCAACAAGCGTTTATTGCAAAGAACACGAATGGCAAGAGGGAAAAGAACAACAACAACAAGAAACCCTTTAAAGGCAAGTGCTTTATATGTGGCATAGCGGGACATTTTGCAAACAAGTGTGAAAGGAGAATTGCTAACGGCAAAGCGCAGGCAATGACAATGTTGGCGGTGGCAGAAGCAGCGGCGTTGAACGACATGAGATGGTATGTTGACAGCGGTGCAACTTCGCATATGTGCAAGAACCGCGACATGTTTGTTAATTTGACAAAGCACAGCGAGAGAATTGCCCTGGCCGGTAACAAACACATTGATGCTGTAGGAAAAGGTGAAGTTTTACTACACAATGGCGATTATGAAATTAAATTGGAAAATGTTTTATACTCTCCTGAATTGCAAGCGAACTTTATTTCAGTGAGTAAAGCTGTCGACCGAGGTTTGACGGTAATGTTTGATGAGAGAAAAGCGTCAATAAGAAGACCTGATGGAGATGTTGTGCTACAGGCGAAAAGAAAAAGCAACATGTTCGTGTTTAGTGGCGAATCGAAGGAGAGCTTGTTTGCCATGGGCGATCAGAATTTAACATGGCACAACAGATATGGTCACCTTAACTTTAATAGCCTTCGTGATTTGTCTGAAAAATGTATGGTGAAAGGCCTGAACATCAACAGCAGCAATGAAAACAACTGCAGGACGTGCATGATGAGCAAAATACATGTTTTGCCATTTCCTCGAGAGTCACAGACCAATGCTAAGGAGATATTGGAAGTAGTTCACTCGGATGTTTGTGGTCCTTTCAGAGTAAATTCTGTTGGAGGCTCCAAATATTTTATGACTTTGATCGATGACAAGTCGAGGATGATTTTTGTTTACTTCCTTAAATCAAAGGCCGAAGTATTCGAGAAATTTAAATTATTTAAGGCACAAGTGGAGCGTCAAACAGGCAACAAGATAAAAACTCTTCGATCGGATAATGGCGGTGAGTATGTCAATTCGATATTTAATGCATACCTGGAGAAAGAAGGCATAACTCGACAACTCACTGTACCTCATACACCGCAACAAAATGGAGTGGCAGAGCGTGCCAACCGCACACTTACCGAAATGGCGAGGTCTATGATGGTGCATGCGAATGCTAAATCAAGTTTGTGGGCCGAGGCAATAAATACGGCTGTGTACATACGAAATAGATGCCCGACAAAACACCTGAACCAGAAGACCCCTTATGAGGAGTGGTGTGGATATAAACCCAACGTAAAACATCTTCGTACATTTGGTTCGCCTGTCGTTGCCTTAGACAAGTCTGGCGGAAGATCGAAATTTGAGGCCAAAGGAAAGCAGTACATAATGGTAGGGTATTCTACGACGGCGAAGGCATACAGACTGTATGATGCCGAAACAAATAAAGTTGTTGAACGTCGCGATGTGCTTTTTGATGAGATTTCCTTGGGTGTCGAAAAAGTGGAAGAAGAAGAATTGCCAGCGGATTTCATGAACTTGTTTATCGACTTCAATCAAAACGATACAGCAGTCAGAGGTGACACTAATAACAACAGTATGAGTGATGTCGCCATACAACAAGTGACTTCGTCCGATGAGAGCGATTTTGAAGGCTTCGATGACAATTTCAACACTGCTGAAGAGAATGAATCCGAGGATGTGCCAGAAACTAAACCTAAAAGAAAACAGAAGGTAGACACCGTGCTAGATATACCTAAGACAGTTCGAAAGCGTGGACGACCAAGAAAGCAGCCAAAGGAGGTAGTGTGTAATGCCGCAGATGAAAATATTCCTCAAACAGTGGAGCAAGCCATTTCTGGCGAAAATGGTGATAAATGGGTAAAAGCCATGAAGGATGAACTCCATGCCCTTCGAAAAAATAAGACATGGTCATTAGTGGATCTCCCGAATGGACAAAAGGCGATACCGTGTAAGTGGGTGTATGCAGTAAAAAGAACTATTAGCGGGGAAATCGAAAGATATAAAGCTCGATTAGTGGCAAAGGGCTGTGCTCAACGTTTTGGCATAGACTTTCACGAAACCTTCTCCCCAGTTATTCGATACTCTACAATTCGCATCTTGCTGGCCTTGGCAGTTAAAGAAAAAATGTTTCTTCATCAAATTGACGTAAGTTCGGCATATTTGAACAGTGATTTGCAGGATGAAATATACATGGTACAGCCTCCTAACTTTGTAGACAAGAAGTCACCAAACAAAGTTCTTAGACTCCAAAAAGCTATTTATGGACTAAAACAAAGTGGAAAGGAATGGCATTCAAGACTCGACGATACTTTGCGTAAAATGAAGTTTATACCTTGCGAGAATGAACCTTGCTTATACAAGTGCACGATGGAAGGTATGCTTGTGATAATAGCCGTCTACGTGGATGACATGATAATTGGATGTAGCGATATATCTGTTGTTCTAAACATCAAGCAACAATTATCAAATGAATTCGATGTCAAGGATAAAGGTGAGCTCCGCCATTTCTTAGGAATGGAAATAGAACGAGACGGTGAAACTGGCATGATTAAACTGGGCCAGAGTCAATATATTCGCGATGTTTTGAAGCTGTATGGAATGGAATCATGCAAGCCTTTGGCAGTCCCTTTAGATGCTGGATATCAAGTCAGTAATAATGATGAAGATGAAAAAGTTGACCAGCAAGAATATCAGTCATTAGTTGGTACTCTGATGTATTTAGCAACTTCTACACGACCCGACATATTACATTCCGTGTCGAAGATGGCTCAACGAAATTCAGACCCTCGTAAGGAACATATGGTTAAGCTGAAACATATTTTAAGATACCTTGCTGGTACCATCGACCTAAAGTTAATTTATAAACCTGTGGGAGAAAGCCTCGAAGGTTATGTTGACGCCGACTGGGGAGGAAATTCAGTAGACAGAAAGTCGTACACTGGCTTCGTGTTTTTCTACGGCGGTTGTCCCATCACGTGGGAATCCAGAAAACAATACTCGGTTGCACTTAGTAGTACGGAAGCCGAGTATATGGCGGCTTCAGACTCGGCCAAGGAGGCGATTTATTTAAAGCGGCTTTTAATGAATTTAAATGCTTGGAATGATGGATCAATCGTTTTACATATCGACAATCAAGGCGCCCAAAAACTAGCAGAGAATCCTGTTTATCATAAACGGTCTAAGCATATCGATATTAAATTCCACCATATCCGAGATTTGATCCAGAAAAAGGAAATAAAACTGGAATACTGCCCTACTGCAAATATGATTGCTGATGTCTTGACAAAGAATTTGCAGAAAATTAAACATCATAGCTTCGTTAATTTGATGAATCTTCAATGAACACCATCCATGTTGAGGAGGAGTGATGGAAATAGGTGGCAACCCTTTCTGACAACATGAATGCTGTTATCTATCCTTTTCTTTGTCTATTCTTTATGATCATTCTCTTTGTAAACCTTAAACTGTAAAGTTCTACGTAAATGTACTACGCATCATTATCTTATTTTCTTCTAATAAACTTACATTAAAACACAACTAAATTGATCAGTTTAGACCCAATTTTTCAACAAGATCGTTCAAAAACTCTCTGAGTTAGAGGGGGTCAAAATTTTACATTTTGGTTCTACCAGGAGTTTTTTTTTTGTGATCCATGTAACTTTTCACCTATTGCTTCTAGCAAAATTTGTCCCAAGCAGTTTTAACAGTATTAACGAGTTTAACTGATGTTTTGTCTTTATATTTACCTGATTACCATCTAAGTTCAGTTTCTGTAAATTCGGTTTATTTTGCATCGCTGTGGCCAAAACCAAACCGCCGTCTGGTCCGATTTCATTGAAACCCAAATCAACATTTTCCAATTCTTGATGATTTTCCTCGAGAGCCTCGGCAAAATGATAAGCACCATTAGTTTTAAGCAAACAATCACCAAAGTTAATTTCCCGTAAGCTGTAAGAAAAAGAAGGTTTATGTCGTAAATATGATAATAAAATTAAATTCATAATGATATTTTTGGTAAAAAAAAAACAATATTTTAAATCACCCTATCGTAATGGAAAACGTACGATCAATACTAAAAATCATCGAGTTATTTTGTAAGAAACTATTTTTATAGCTGTATAGTATAATTTAAAGTCCTTCTGTAGTTACTCTAAATTCTGCTTATAATCACAATCAAAGACATCCTTTAGTCGAATTTAAGGACTTCCTTGAGCCGCGTTTAAAGCTCCCTTTAGTGGCGTTTAAAGGACCTCTTTAGTTTTTGCCACCTTTTAAAAATCCCATTCGAGGACTTAAGAGTCTCCCAATGAACGATATTAAAGACTCCTCTTACGTCTTAAAAAAAAAACCTTTATACGCCTCTAAGACTCTCTTTAGATGCATTGGAAGTTACCATTATAGGTATTTGGAGGATACCATTAGACGCCTTTAAAGGCGATTAGTCGCCTTTATAAATTCCCTATAGTCGCCTTCAAAGGCTCACTTTATACGACCTTAAAAACTTATCAAAAAGCCATATGAAGGCTGTTAGTAGATGCTACCTTTATAGACATTTAAAGACATCCCTTAGAGGTTTTTAAAGTTCACTTAATTGGTCTTTTAATGCTCTCTTAACATAGACTTCTAACGGAAATATTTTGTAACTTTTAAAGGCTTCATATAGCATCTTAGGTAATTTCCGTTAAAAATTTCTATTGACTCCTTTAGAGGTATTATTAATTAGCACATTTTTAGAGAATTGAGGCAAACCGTTAGAGGTTTTAAAGGTTCACTTAACTGGCCTTTTAATGCTCTCTTAACAGAGGCTTCTAAAGGACATATTTAGTAACCTTCAAAGGCTTAATACAGCGATCTTAAAAAATTTTGTTAAAAATATCTATTGTCTTCTTTAGAGGTATTATTTATAAGCATTAACGGCGTTGTCCTAGTAGACTCCCTTTATGTTCCTTTAAAGTTTCTCAATAAACTCTTTACAGCCCTCGGCTGTTGAAAGCTCACTTTAGTAGCCTTTAAGGATTCCATTTGCTTATGCCCTTTGTTTAGGAAACGTGTTCTACAAAATCATCTACCAAAACTATTTTCATCCGTTGAAGGCTCACTTTAGTAGCCTTTAGGAACACCATTTACATTTACTCTCTCCCTTTGTTCAGGAAATGTGTTCTACAAAATCATCTACCAAAATCATTTTCATCACTTTCTTTTACAAAAGCATTTAAAATATTAAATTCTTTCCCCAACTTACTGTGGAGTATGGGCAAAAGCCTCCGCCAAATGCTGGGCTCCCTTGCTCGTCACTGTGTTGTCGTTCAAATTCAATATCTTCAAATTCGGATTCTTTTTGAAACTTTCTGCCAGAGCAGCTATGCCATCATGATATATCGAATTCTGTGGCATAGCAATCTCCTCTAAAGTTTTGATGGTAGAAAAAATCTTTGCAATTGCTTTAGCACCATCATTTTCCAGTCGGTTACGACCAGTTATAAAGACTTTCAATTTTAGTGGCGTGCCGGCTGCCCTACTTGAAGAATGGCAATCAACTAAAGCCTTCGATAACATTTGACCACCTCCAATGCCAAGACCACAATTGTTTAGACGCAGCTCTTGCAGTGAGTAGCAGACGGGTGAACGCAACAAATCTTCTAGACCCACCATGCCATTAGGGCCCAAAGCATTATCACTCAGATCCAGTTCGGTTAGTTGAGCTTTGGCCAACGTCAAGCCATTGCCCAAATGTTTGAGTGCCTGTGGTATCTCAGTCTTTAGACGGCGTGTAAACATGTTTTTCCACAATGCTCTACGAAATTCGGGATGTTTTTCCAAAGCTTTACCAATGGCAGCGGCAGCATCTACACCCAATGTATTGCCGTCCAGTTTGAGATAGTGGACCACCTTTTGCGTATTCAAAGCGGCAACGACATCCTTGACTACAAAAATAGTATAAGCAGCGAATTAGGTACATATTTCTTTTTTGTTTTTAAGATATCCGGCGACTACTTACCATCTTCTGCCGTATCCCATGTTAACACCTTATCCTCGAATGTAATGCCTTCCTCTTTGACTTCGGCCAGTTCCTTGACAATGTTACCAAAACTAAAAGCCATTTTGTCGAATTCTTTTTGTTATAATTGAATAATATTGATTTAATTTGGATTTCAAAAATGTTTGCAATTCTTTGGTCTGCGCAAAATTAACCTCAAATACCGCCACTTTTTGCGTTTGTTTAGCTTCTGAAGCACAGCTGTCTAATTTGCCAATCAACTGCCAAAATGCCGGCATTGGATATGGCAATTCTCAAGTGGAATATGTTAGGCATGGCAACTCCGTTATAAATCACTGGGAAATGGAGACCCAGAGAGAAAATGCTGTAAACTATTATGACGCAGGAAAGTAAACACAATGCTGTCGTTTGTCGGTGGTGGGAAGTTATAGCCTTTTTACACCGGAACGGATGCTGCCAAAATGCTAAAATTTGTACATGTATTTTGTTGTTAGAAAGATGTTAACATATTTTCGCATCCAGGAAAGAAGCGGAAAATTACTGTACTCTGAAAAGGTGAATTTAACCGATTTTTCTCAGTAATGTTGATCCGGCAACCACCATTTTCGTTGTTTGTTTACATTTATCGGAAAAAATGGCAAACAAAATGAACGGACCAAAAATTTAAATTTTTGCCAAAATATTAATAAATGATTGTTCCAATTAGTTAAAAGCATTCGCGCTTCGTAGAATACTGCCTCCGAAACAATGTTAATAGGTTTGTGGCAGGAAAATGGAAATGGAAAAATGTGTGAGCTAGACAACAGCTGACAATTTGCGAAACTGCAGTGTAAAACCACTTATTAGCATTTTACATCTTCAGCTCAAAATGCGAAATGCTTTTTGGTGTAAAAAGGCTACATAACAAAAATAATGGTGGGATTTTATTTTTAGTAAACATTTTTGTAGTTTTGAATTGAATTATTAAAAAAATTCAATTTTTTTTACAAATATTGCCGAGATTTATGTACATACTTTTTTGTAGTTTTGTATTATTCTTTTAATTTTCTGTTATTTTTTTAAATTTGGTTTTTGTGTTGCGTTTTATACGTATTAAAAAAGATTTTTAAAAGAATACATTTTTGAAAAATAATTTTTTGATGGATTTTGTTTTTTATTGTTACTTTTATATTCATTTTTATTTTAAATGAAAATTTTGAATTAGTTTAGGTTTGAATAAACCGTTAAAAAGGATTTTTTTCAAACAAAATTTTTTAAGAATAATTGTGGGTTTGTGATATTGTAAATATTTTTTGTGGTTTTGAATTGATTCTTAAGTTCTTTAATTTCTTAAAAAATATTATTAAAATAATCAATTGTTTTTACAAATACCGCCGGGATTTATGTGCATATTTTTTTAAAGTTTTATATTGTTCTTTTGATTTTTTCAAAGAACAAATTTGTAAAAATTATTTTTTGTAAATTTTGTTTATAGTGCAACTTATTTTTTTTTTATTTTAAAAGAAAATTTTGAATTTAGTTTAGGTTTTTATTGTAGTTTTGAATTGTTTCTTAATTTTTCCCATTTTTAAAATTTATTGTTAAATAAACTCAAATTTCTTATGAACATATTTTTTTGTAGTTTTGTTTATTTATTTTAATTTGTTGTTATTTTTTTAAATTTCATAAAAATTTGGTGCAATTTATATGTCACAAAAAAGATTATTTTAAGAAAAAATTTTTTTTAGAATAATGTTGAAATTATTTTTGTAGTTTTGTATTGTGTTTTATTTTTTTTTAATTTTTAATTTATTTATATTTCACATAGTAATAGCTAAGCCTTCAAGGCCAACAAATTTATTTATTACTAAGGACCTTATACCTAAATATATATATATAAACTAATATTCGAAGCTAATTATGTCTTTGTATAATTCCAATATTTTATTAAAAAAAATTAACATAAAAAAATTCAAATTTTTTCTTAAATTTTTTAATTATTTTTAAAATTTTTTTTTTGTGGTTTGATTCTTAAGCATAAAAAAATGAGAAAAATTAAATAAAAAAATTTATATGCAAAATTTAAATACAAAAAAAATAGCTCACTTTATTTTTTACATATTATTAAAAAAAATAAAATTTTTTTGGATTTTTTTTTAAATGATTGGTTTTTAAAATTTTATTTTTTGTGGTATAATTCAAATAAAATTCTTAATCACAATAAGAAAATTAAATAAAAAATGTATATGCAAAAATTAAATACAAAAAAAAACCAACGTTTTTAAATTACTTTTTGCATTTTATTTTTTTTTTAATTTCTGTTTTTAAAATTTAATTTTTTGTGGTATAATTCAAATAAAAATCTTAAGCACAATAAAAAAAAATTTACATATATGCAAAAATTAAATACAAAAAACAAACTTCTTCAATTTATTTTTTACATTTTATTAAAAAAATTTAAATTTTATTATTTATTAATTTTTTTATTGTTATTTTTCTTTAAAATTTAATTTTTTGTGGTATAATTAAAATAAAAATCATAAGCACAAAAAAAAATTAAAAAACATCTATGCAAAAATTAAATAAAAAAACCAACTTTTCGATATATATTTACATTTCAATAATTTTTTTGTATTATTTTTTTAAATTTAACAAAAAATGTTTACATATTATTAAAAAAACAATCACTTTTTTTGGATTATTCATTTAATTTTTTGTTTATTTTTTTTTAATTAATTTTTTTTTTTAGTGTTAATTTTTTGTTATCTTATAAAAATAATGATGACAATGAATTTTTCTTTTTCCCTATACCATGGTACTCATCTTTTATGTGTTTTATTCAATATTTCATGTTGCCATATTAGTGTCAAGGATATCTGTTGTTATTATTTATTTATTATTTCAACCTTACATGGGGTATACACCTGAGATAAGATATGAGATTTTTATAGTGTTAGCGTTTGTATTTTAATAAATGTCAAGACACAGTTGTTACGACAATTGTCGTAAAAAGTGTACAATTGTGAAATAAAAATAAAGCCAAAAAATCAATTTAATTATTATTCTGCATTTTTTTACAAAAAATTATAAAAAAAAAACAAAAAAACAAACCTCGCACACAATAAAAACATCCATGAACAACACATGTTTACTGTACGAGAGTCAGTCAAAAATGAAATGTTATAAGATTAACTTAAATACGTGTTCCCCTTGTTTAAGATTTAGATGAACATGAAGAAATGTATTCTCTCATTCTGTCGACGTTTTCTCAGATATTATGCCAAACATTATTTCAGGTGGAGACCCCGTGTTAAATACCGTAAGAAATAATTCTGAACTCAATTTTATTCTCATGTCACCAAATATAATACATGAATACTACTTTTGCCATCCCTGACTTATATGCCATAGTACAAAACAACCGCTGTATTGTTATGATTTACCATATGTTGCAATTCCTCCACAAACATTTCTAGTGACATTCCTCAGAAATTGTATATTTTTCTCACGTCTTGTATTCCTATTGGTCGTGGTGGTGGTGGTGTTGGTCCAACCGAGCCATATTTTCACAATCAAAATTAAACCACAACAAATTCCCAATTGAGAAAAAAGGCAAGACAATTCTGTTAAGGAAATTGTCTGGACGTTCTAAGCGTTAAACATGTGCAAATATAAACTAACGTCGCCGCAGACAACCAATTACAAATAGTGTCCAAAATATTGAAATTCACTTAGTAAGGAGGAACACCTCGGATTTCTGCAAACACAGGTATAGATGACTCAAAGACACATGAGAAAAATGCTGCCAACAATAAAACATTGGATTTTCCTAATGGGTGCCATATGCCTAATGGTATGCATAGGCTATTGGGTATTGGGATCAGAGGTGCGAATTGTGGGTGAGTGCCAAAGAAAAAATTAACAAGTAAAAAAAGATCTTATAGATATTTGATTTTTCTGTAATGTTTTAAGCTTTGAGACCCGTGGAGAAACTACGCCAATCGCCACAATCATCACCATCATTAAACTATGATGTGGACGGCAGTAACCCTTTAATATCCTTGGATAATTTTGACTATGACGAACAATTGGTGGTGCTCTATAATCGTATCCCGAAAACGGGCTCAACAAGTTTTGTAAATATTGCCTATGATTTGTGCAAAAGGAATCGTTTTCATGTTTTGCATATCAATATAACTGCAAATAGTCATGTTTTGTCTTTGCCCAATCAGGTGAGAGAGAGTTTGATAGAGTAACAGAGAGAGAGAGGGAAGGGTGTTGAGCCAAAATGTGGTCAGCAAAGGTGTAAAGGCAGGGAGAGAGATTTGTTTATATTTCGCCCGTCTCTATCTTTCTGCCTTTGAGACCTGTGATGACATCTCTGGAAATGTATGATATGAATGTTGTGACATTTGTTTGTTATTGTTTATAATTTACAGGTCTCCTTTGTGCGAAATGTCACCAAATGGCATGAGATGAAACCGGCTTTATATCATGGGCACTTGGCATATTTAGATTTTTCAAAGTGAGTATGGAATGAAAAGTACATATAAGAACTGGGTGGCTTAGTTTCACTACTCATTGGGCCAGTGATTAGGCGAATATTAAAAAAAATACATATATTTGCCAGAATTTTTAGAAAAAATATTTTTGTTACTAATTATATTTTTTGGAGGACTTTAATTGCAATGCGATGCGTAGTTGCTTCAATTGTGTATATAAATATTGTAAAAATATATTTTTTTTAATTAGTAGAATTTAAAGTAATTTTTTATATTGATTTGGAATTTATTTCAAGCTCTAGACCAGTAACGGTACTTTTTTACGGTAATTTTTTGTATATAATTATTTTTGAAGTTAAATGAATTTCCACAATATAAACAAAGAAATGTATTTATAGAGATGATTTCTCATAACTGAATGTTTGTGAAGTACTTCGAGTCTATGCCCTCAAGAAAGAATTATAATATTGCTATTGCATTCTGATACATAGGACTTGATGAATTTTTTACACACATTATACCAAGTCTGCTGATGAGGATATGTGACTGAATTCCGAAATAGCTATACAGATTGCCTGGCAATATGAGAATATCATCTTTCAAACAAAACAAATTAAACACGATTTTTTGTTCGTTTTGTCAATTATCTTAAATATTTAAAAATTTTTCATATGATGAATTCGATTCATTTTTAATTTTCTTTATTTTATTAGCTTATCTTACTTTTGAATAAAATGTGCATTAGTTATGAATTTTTTTTTTGGATATTTTTTTGCTTATATAAATTTATCAATGAAGTTGAAAATACTTTTTTGTGAGAGGAAAATTTATAAACTTTTATTTATTTTATTTTAGTATAATTTTTTTATTTGTAAATACATTAAATAAGTATTTTTTTTTATCAATTAAAAATGATTATATTTTAAATATTGCAGAAAATTATTTTTTAAATTAAAAAAAAAATTTAAGTTAAATTTATTATTTACTATATTTTAATTTAAAAATATTTTTTTTTGTTTTTTGGTTTTATTCGGTCTGTTAAATTGAACATTGATTTAGAATTTATTTCAAGCTCAAGACCATTGAAAGAAGTTTTTTTTAGCAGAATGATATTCTCATAATGCCCTGGTAGTCTGTACAGCTGTTTCGGATCCAACCACGAATCCTCATCAGCAGACTTTGGTATAATGATTGCAAAATGTTTATCATGTCTTATGCACCAGAATTCACAACAAAATGAGAATTCTTTCTTGAGTGCATAGACTCGAAAAACTTTGCAACCATTCACTATGAGAAACCATTTGCTTAACTTCTTTCTTGTTTGTTTATGTTGAAAAAGCCGTTGGCGTTCAAACAACATGTTTTTGTTGTTGGTTTCGCAACCAACAGATTTGCCATAAGCATTGTTTCAACTTCTTTCAATGGTCTTGAGCTTGAAATAAATTCTAAATCAATATTTTATTTTACGTTTTTTGTTTTGTATATTTTCTTTATACACATATTTTCAACATATTAAACTTAATAATTTTTTTTTTAAATTTAAGTAAATAATTCATTTTCTAATTTTAAAAATTTCTTTTCTTTTAAATGAAATATATTTTAATTTTCGTACATGAAAATAAATATTTTTTTTTTTAATTTGAAAATGATTTTGTTTTTAAAAATGAAACATTTTTGTAAAATTACTATTAATTAAAAAACATTTTTTTAAGTTTTTTGTTTTGCCTATTTTCTTTATACAAATATTTTCAATATCAAACTTTTTTTTAATTTTTAGTTAACATGTTATTTTATAAATTTGTTTTCTCTTAAATAAAATGTGGATTGGAAAAAATTTTATTTTTATATACATATAATATTTTTAATTTTTTTAGATATAAAAAAAATTATTTATAAAAATATGTAGCTGTAAAGTTTGCTGTGAACTATTTCTTGTTCTTTTACAACAGCAGTAAAAAAAAATATTTTTTTTTTGAAAATATAATCCAAAGTAGCTCTTTTTTGGGAATCATAGGGGCCCACGGTCTTCGACTTGAACTTTGAACATGGTTTTTGTGCTATATGGGGTATTTGGGGGAGTTACTTTTTTCTTTTTTTTCATATTCCACCCCCAGATTGTAACTGAAGCAGCTTTATAACATTACATACCACAATCAATACCTCTTTCTAATTTATTATATTATTTTCTATTTTTAGATTTCAAATTTCTCACAAACCAATATACATTAATATAGTCCGTAAACCACTGGAAAGATTGGTTTCCTATTATTATTTCTTGCGTTACGGTGATAATTACCGACCCAACTTAGTGCGCAAAAAGGCAGGCAATAAAATTGTAAGAATTGTATTTAAATCTAAATTAAATTTTTTTAGAATAAAAATTTTAAATATTTACCCTTTTTATACTTTTCTCTTTAGACATTCGATGAATGTGTTCAATTAAAACAATCCGACTGTGATCCACGCAACATGTGGCTGCAGATACCGTTCTTTTGTGGTCATGCGGCTGAATGTTGGGAACCCGGCAGTCAATGGGCTTTGGATCAAGCGAAACGTAATTTGGTTAATGAATTCTTTTTGGTTGGTATAACGGAACAAATGGAAGATTTTGTAGATTTGCTGGAGAAGTCAATACCAAGGTAAGAGAGAAAGAGAGAGAAATTGTTTGCAGTAATACGGCAATGCAAATACAAAATTTTTGCACAGAGAAATAATAAATACAATATTTTTACTGAAGATAGTTAGGCTTGGTTAGAAGTGGTTGTAACATTTTGAGAACTAACATGATAGTGGGGTCCATACGAAATATTGAACTGAATATCAACCCTTAAGTGTGCTGTACAACTTTGAAATGTATTCTGCGGCATATTGTACTGAATCTGTCAAAATTGCTTCAGTAACATGTTGGTCACGCCTGATAACGTGCCTTTGACACCCGTAAGAGCACGGCAAACACCAGTACATTGGTTGCTGTTGTTGGTCCTTGGTCCTTGCGCAATTTGGAATTTTGTAGTGGAAGCGTCTAGGATGAGTTTTGTTGGCTGGAGAACTCGAAAGTATTTGAAAAGTAATTTTTCATCGTTGTTGATTTGGCCAGTGCCCCGGCCGGGAGTGGAACCCGGCACCTTCAGATTGCTAGTCTACGTCGTTTCCACTGAGCTATCGAAGGCTGGCCATCGTCTGACCCAGAATGGGCGGCTGTAATAAAATCCTGGCAGGAGGAGAAAACTGCGACGTGGTGCGCTGGGCTTGCAACCCGCCACCGACGTTTAAACTGGCATGTTGAAACACTGTATAGACCAAGGCAAGGCTGACATAACCGCTTTACAGTAAATCCGGTGGAAGAGACACGGGTGCTCGCACATGAAGACGTTCAACATCTACTATAGAGTGCATACGGACAAGTACGAGTTTGGATGTGTATTTGTGGGTGGCAAGAGATGCTATAGCGACGAAGACGAACCTAAAAAAAGGCGTAGCGTAGAGAGACCCAAACTTCGTTCGAAGAACCATTTGGTAGGGCTAACTGAAAAACGCACTTAAAAGACCGAAGCGTGTGGAATTCTTTAATACTTCAGGCCTCTTATTTATGAACCACGTTCGTAAGTTGTAAAAGGGCCACTTAAGTAAGTAAGTAAGTAAGACTTTCTATATTTTGTTTTCTTTAACCATATGGTGCCTTTATCTTATGATGACAGTAATGACTTCTAAAAATCATGGAAGAAATAAAGGTTATAAAGTTATAAATGTTTAAAAGCAAGTAGATTAACCTACACACTAATTTTTTTTTTTATTAAACTAGAATTTGTTTTATTTTTCTAGAACTTCTTTTTTTAAGCGTACTATTGTCTATAACACAAAGTTTAACACTCTCTGCCCTTGTTTTTCTCTTCCAGAATGTTTCATGGTTTCAGGGAATACTATCAGCATTCTAACAAGTCACATTTACGCAACACCTTAAACAAACGTATACCTAGCGAAGAAACTGTGGCAGCTATAAAGAAATCTAAAATCTGGCAAATGGAAACGGAGTTATATGATTTCGCTTTGGCACAATTTGAATTCAACAAACGTAAATTATTGCAACCGGATAAGAAACAAATTCAAAAATTTATGTATGAAAAAGTCAAACCGAAATAAGTTGTGTGTGTGTGTGTGAGTTTGTTCATATATATACCCGCCAATTACTACGTTTTTAATAACAATGATTAAGGATTTTTTTTTCGCCTACTGAAAAAAAAACAAACCTTGTATATAACAAAAACCAATAATCTTGAACATACATATTTAATGTATGTACTTTCCTATTAGACATCCAATGTACTTAATTTATTGCTATATTTTTCTATTTATGATTACTTTTCAAGATGTATATTTTTATTTAGAAACTTTTGTTATTTTTGTTTTCTATAATATTATTTTCGTCCATTTAGTTGTAAGTATTGACGTTTTTTAAACGATGCTGCTGTTAATTTTAAACCGAAAGCTGTTATTTAAAATAATAGCTTAATTTTGAAGCAATATCTTGTAAGAAATGGGGATATTATGAAGATATAAATCGATGATTAAGGTATGTTTTGTAATTCAAAATCGAAAGGAATTAGGAATTTAAAAAAATATATATATTATTGATATGATAAAAGGATATGTGTCGTCTACAAAGTTACGTATCTTACAGAAAAGTTAAAAGTTTATAAACCCCGCTTTTTTTAAACTTTCCACCTTTGAAATTGCTTTACAAAACATACCTACATCTTTCTATTGTATAAAAATTTATTAACAAATGTAGTAAATTATAGCATATCAATAATTTTTATAAACAAAAACAAAACTAAAGACATTAAATATACAATTCTTTTTGCTTGTAAGTTATTAACAACTTTAGTAGTTCAGTTCAATTTTAGTTTATTTTTTTATATACGTTTTTACTACTCAAGACAGTAAGTGTTGTAGTCATTTAATACATATATACAAATAATTTAGTTAGTTAGTTTTTATATACATATGTATGATTTTAAAATCATAAGAACACAAGGAAGCTAAGCAAATAAACAAAATAATGAATAAACATGGACATTTTTTATACCTATTGACAATACAAAGAAAATGTAGAGATAATTATAGGAAAATAAAACCAACGTATGTATCTTATCAAGAATAACTTATTCCCGAAATAGTTTTAGTTAAATAAAATTACATAGAATTTATACAATCTAAAAAAAAAACAACAACACTAAAAAACTATAGACAAATGCTAATAGTAATACTAATTAAACGAATTATACATATTAAATTGAAAATTATATTGATATCATATTTAAAACATGTTAGATATTAAGAAAATATTGTATTAAGAGGAAGAATAAGTGACGAAAAAAAACAGATACAACTGTAAAATAAAATTTTTAAAGAAGAAATATATGTGAAAATTTTTGTTTAGAGTATGTAAATAAGAGTATCCTTTTTGATAGGTGTTTAGGTGTCCTAGATTATAACGATACAAAAATGTAGAAGAAAATGTTATTTATCCTGCCATGGAGCATACAAATTTGTTATAATATTACACAGAATTTATGCAGGAGACCATATGAATAGATTCTATACGCTTCCACGCCAGTCGGATCTATGAAATTTCGAAGCGACCTAGAGCATTTGTATAATACATATTTTTTTTCTTTTTTATAGCAGATTTATCCAGCAAACCTGCTTCAAATTCTACTAGTCCGTGCCGGAATTGAAAGTAATCTCGGACCATGGTTATGTTCCGTTTGTCAAAACCAATTACACAGGAACTCGGTTATGTATAATGGATGTAATGAACGGGAACACGCCCGCTGACACCATCGATTGCATTCCAAAGACCTGGGGCCTCCAGAATAAATAACCCGAGATAACCAGATTTATACAGCAAAACAACGCCGTAGTCGCTGCGGTCCAGGAGACAAAAATAACGAGAAATTCCAGTCTGCGCAATTGTAATGGATACAACGTTCTCCGAAAGGACCGCACCAGAAGCAACGGTGGGGGCATTGCATTCATCATACACAACACTGTGCAGTAGACCGTATCACCTTGCAGGCACACAAAAAAAAGTTATCCGTACACCAGCGAATATGAAACATTGTTCCAAGGACATTTCAAAAAAAATTTTTTTTTTGCCCAACGTAGGGGTCGCCTTTTTAGGGAGGGGTCGCCTTCTAAGGGTGGAAAAATTTTGTTAGTAGTAAAGGTAATTTGAGATCAAAGACTTCTGATTTAAAAAAATTGGTCTGCCACAGACAAACACATCGATATATCATACTTTAATATCTGAATGTAAATACTGAAGCTATGACAAATTTAAAAAAGGTGACCCCCTACGATCTGCAACAATGAATTTATAAAAGCATTTTTTAGATAGTTGTGCTGTATTTATCGAGATACTTTCTTCGCAAAAGTTTTATGGTTTTTCGCGAACTATAAATTTCTAACATTAGGGTGGTAGGAAATTAGATTTGGGGGTTAAGTACTAGAACGGTACACTAGAGGTATATCAACACTCAGCGGCAATAAACTGATTTGAGAACAAATTCATACTTTAACCTTATTGCGGCACACCCTAATGTCTAACTATCGATACAAAATTTCTCACAATATATTCCTAATATTGACAAAAAGAAACGTAAGGTGAAGATAGACCACCAACATCGCGATTAATACATATTTTTAACGAAATTCGAAAAAATGCCATATAAGGAACACCCTAATGCTCTTTGTGAACAATTAAGGGGGTGGAGTATTCCGATCATATTGGTTGTTTACAGAAGTTATTCAGTTATACAATAAGTACGTTTTTGGTAAAGATAGCAAGTAAAAACATTGCACAATGGCCCAAAACTCCTAAAAAACTGATTTGTTTGAAGTTGATAGTGTGTTTTGAGAGCTATTTAATATCCCTAGACTTGTTCAGATTGCATAGGTTTGTTCAGAGAAGTTATTCGGTGTTACCTAAACTACAATTTCACTGAATAGAGTATGCAAAAAATCTGGATTCCCTACGACTTATATAAAATATAGTGAAAAAATTAGAATTTTTATCGAAGTTTTTTGGAAAATAAACGAGGGAAGTCTAATTTTTTTGAGAAATTTTATTATATCAGTTTCTTAAGCGGACTATTAGCTAAAACTTTGTTGAAGAAGAGAAAGAGCTAGATTAAAAACTGTAGAAACTGTTGGCCAACAATTGATGTCACCTTTTTTCAAGGGGTCCACGGGATTTCAAAAAGTTTAGGGGGCCAAAAAAAAATTTGGTAGCCAATCTAGCCAAACTGAGCTAGGGTTTTACTCAGCTCCGGTTGTTCTATCGAACCTATATAGTCACGTTCGGGTGTTTTTCAAAAAGTTTGATTTTGTGTCATAGTGTTATGGGTAACTGCAGCAGCTCCCCAGACATAACAATTGCGACGTCTCTGAACACCGAACCTACATCAACCAGAAAAAAACCAGAGTGGCACGGCTCTTGAGAATTCACCGATCGCATTTTCAGTGATCTCCCAGCTCCCAACAACGTTCACCAAGCTGAGAGCAAATTCCGCCATACTGTCATGCATGCAGCAGCAGCCCGCTTTATACCTGCTGGAAGACTATCTTTAGTGCGGCCGCACTTCCCAGCAGAGGCAGCGAGGTTAGCAGATGAATGCGATGACATCCTAAGTGTCAATCCAGACGATCCACGTATCATCGAGCTGAACCTTGATATCAGCAGGTTGGTAAATGAAGACAAGCGGAGAAAATGGATAGATCACCAGAAAAACAGCAACCTTAGCTCAGGAGTGGGTAAGTTGTGGTCCACAGTTCGATTTCTCCCCAACCCAACGAAGAAGTATGACAGGGTCAAGATTAAGTTTGCCAGCACCATCATTTCCGATCCTGTAAATGCTATTGCTATATGCTATTGAGTACCCAAAGAGAGAGAGACAAGGCGAAACGAAGGGTTGTTCGAAAACTTCACAACTTTCCAGTCTCGGACATACCACAACCCTTCAGAAGTTTCAGAGGCCATCAATGCAGTCAAATCATCCAAGGCAATTGGACCCGACGGCATATCCATGCTGATGCTAAAACACCTTGGCGAGCGGGGAGTCGAGTATCTGACAATGGTTATTCCCCTTTACACCCAATGAATGAGGTATGGGATTCTTCTCGTGTTGTTGTGAATTAACACGCTCTCTATTTCTATTTTATTCTCAACAAACGACACCTTCTTGTTAATCAACGAATGCGAAAGTCACTGTTAAAGAAGCTTTTACTAAACATGTTGATTATCTCGACACTTATACTGCGATGTTGCTGTCGACAACATCGATGTGCCGGCAATGAAAGAAAAATGTAGATGAGTAGAGCCGGGAATCGAAACACGGATCTTCCGCATGGTAGTCGCGTCGTAGTCGATGGCGTCCAAATACTGACTGTAAACCACCCAAAAGTTGTGGGGGTCACCTTTGACAGCCTCTTTACTTTCTCAGCTCACGCAACTGCAATTCTGCACAAACTGCGAAGTAGAAACAATGTCCTCAAAGCGCTAGCCGGCAGCACTTGGGGAATGTACAAAGAAACCTAGTTGGCTATCTACAAAACAATTGGCCGGTCAGTGGTTAACTATGCTGCTCCAGCGGGGTCTCCTTCGCTGAGTGATACCCTAAGGACTGTAACGGGCTGCATACAGATAACCTCAGAACATCATCGAAATGAGGAACCAAAGTTTCTTCCATTGAAGGAACATAATGTCATGTTGACCAAACAGTTCCTCCTGGGATATCATCGGAGGAGTCATCTCAACTTCAACATTGCACATTTGGATGTTCCCCCGAGGCATGTCAGGAAGGACCTTCGAGTATAAGAGGATGGATCGCACCTCGTATGCATCAGCTTTGAACGACATTCATAGAGACGCCATCAATCCGCATGAATGTCGTTCTTGGAGGTCGCTCACCCCCTGGCATAACTAAGATCGGGATGGAGCAACAGTCTCAATGCCTACTGGTCCAGCATAGACCGTGCCGTCCCCAATGTATGTGCAGCGTGTGGTCAGGGTCCCCACGATACCCGTCACATTTTCTCTAGTCGATTAGATTTATGGGCCAATCCAGTGGAAGTAGCCCAATTTTTAGGGCTCGACATTAGCGAAGAACCCACTGATTAAAAACTTGTAAAATTTGTATAGCCTAAGCTGTTACAACAACAACAACTACAGCAGCAACCACAACATCTGCAGCTGCAACGACATCAGCAGCTCACACCTCAAATTGCTATTGCTACGCCGGAGGTGCGCCAGCACTCCTGTTATCACAATCGCAAGCTTAGGTCTGATAAACATTGCAACATGGCGAGCAATTGTTTCACTTGTATCAGACCATCTCCCCATAATCATACTGCTTGACCAACGGAACGACTCCGTATATTAGGAAATCCGCACATACATCAACCAGAAAAAGGCAGACTGGTTCCAAAAATATACTAACCGCCACCTTGGTGGTTTACCCTCACTCTCTGATGTACGAGTCGCAGAGAAGATGTTCCGAAAGATCGTCACAGCAGCTGCTGTTCGCTTTATACATGCAGGTAGAATACCAGTAATCAGGCCTCCCAGCAGAGGCAGAAGAACTTGCAGAACTTCGTGATGAAATTCGTTTGACAAACCCAGGTGATCTCAGACTCGTTGAACTAAACCTGGAGATTAATAATAATGGTCAACGAATGCAAAAGGAGCAAATGGGCAGAACACCTAATCAACTGCAACTTAAGCTCAGGAGCCAACTAACTCTGATCAACAGTCAAAACTCTTCCGGTAATCAGACCAAATTTCCCAGCACAACTTGCAGATCTACGTGATGAAATTCGTTTGACAAACCCAGGTGATCCCAGGCTCTTTGGCCTAACCCCGGGATTAACAATAATGGTCAACGAATACAGAAGGAGCAAATGGGAAGAACACCTAATCAACTTCAACTTAAACTTAGGAGCCAACAAATTCTGCCCAACAGTCAAAGCTCTTTCGCATGCCAAGAGAAGAGATGATAGGGTCGCAATAACCTTCGGCGACAAAATCATATTGGACAATTTATAGGATACTCCGAAAGAGATAAGGCGAAACGAAGTATTGTGAGGAAAGTTCACAAGCTTCTAGTCATTGATATGCTGCCAGTCTTCTCAGCAAGCGATAGCGTTTGGCCCTGATGGAATCTCGATGTTGATGCTTAAGCATCTCGATGTTCCGGGAGCCGAATATTTGACCAAAGTTCTCAACTTGTCTGTTTCCAACTACATCATACCAGAAGTCTGGAAAGTGGCCAGAGTGGTACTGGTTTTAAAACCTGGGAAGAACACAAGCCAGGGGGAATCGTATAGATCGATTTCTCTGGTGTCCCCAGTAGCGTAGACACTTCAGGCACTTCTCTTCCCTAGTTTAACACTGCATTTACCAACAGCAGCACATAAACACGGATTCCGGAAACAATACAGTACAACCACAACATTAATCGCCATAACCACACATATAAGCCATGATCTTAATCAAAACAGGCCATGTGAGCGCACAGTTATGGTGGCTCTTGACCTGTCGAAAGCATTTGACACGGTCAGTCACACCATCCTCGTCGGAGACACTCTCACCTCGAGTATCCCAAACTCCATCAAGAGGTGGTTAGTGAACTTTATATATGTGGTCGCGGTCGTGGAGTTTACACAGAGCAAGTCTAAGGCTCGTAGAGTTAAACAGGGTGTACCATAGGGTGGAGTTCTCTCCCCAAATCTATTTAACTGTTACCTCTCTAAAGTACCAGCCACACCCCAAGGGATGGAGATAATATCATATGCTGATGACTGCATGATTATGGCGAGGGGCCTCAATATTGACGAGATTTGTGGAAGGTTGAATACATATATCCACGATCTTAACCACTTTATCGCTGCAAGCAACTTGCAGCTGTCACCAGCCAAGTCATTAGTTACGCTTTTAACCACCTGGACAAAGGAAGTATCGCTGGAACTAAATGTTATTTTCGACGATGTAAGAATTCCGACGGTCAATCACCCTAAAATGTTGGGAGTAACATTCGACTGTATGTTCTAGTAACCGGCGTATGCCACAGCAACATGCAACAAGTTGCGCAATAGGAACTAGGTCCTAAAGTCGCTAGCCGGCAGCACTTGGGACAAGGACAAGAAAACCTTGCTCACTACTTATAAGACAATTGGCCGGTATGTGCTAAATTACGCTGAGCCTGTGTGGGTCCCGAGAGTGAGCGACACGCTGTGGAAAAGACCAGAGCTGCCAGAATGAATCCCTAAGGACTGTAACGGGCTGCCTATAAATGACCTTCTGGTCATTCTGGAATGTTATCGGAAGGAACAAATGACATCTTACAGAAATAGACGCCCCCTGATACATGTCAGGAAAGATCTCCGGTGTTATGAGAGGGATATCCAGCACAATGATTTAGAACAACTGGATCCTATCACATACAGATCAGCTCTGAGGGACATTCATACACATACAGTTAATCGAACATCCGCAAGCTACCGAATAAATGTTCTCTTGGGAGGCCGTTCCACCTATTATAGGAGAAGAAGAGAGAAGCCTGCCGAGAAGTACGAGAGTGGTACTAGTCAAACTACAATCGGAATACTGTAGCCGGCTTAACTCGTATTCGTCGAGAATAAATCCAGCAATACCAAATTCATGCCCAGCATTTGGGGAAGGCCCACAAGATACTCTCCACCACTTCAACTGCACGGCAAAACCGAACCGACTAAATCCAATCGCACTCTGGACCCACATCATTGAGGTGGCTAAATTTCAAGTCGGAGGAAGATCTATAGAGAAGAAACGCAATAATAATTATTTGCAGGTCCAGCTGTTACAACAACAACATTAGATTCTATAAACAAAATATCTATACCATTATGACAAAAGTTGACTTGTCCAATTTTTTAGAATTTAATACGAGGATAGCAATTTAAAATACATCTACTTATCTGAGACATATTGTCCTTTGCCAACTTGTTCTAATAGTCCTAAAGGACATATCAAATGCCGCAACTGTATAAATATATGGTAGCAGATAGGAAGAATAAAGCTGCTCTCTCTCTCTCTTGATGAAGAGTTCAAAAGTTTCTGAGCGTACGACGAACTTCTTTCTTCTTTCATCATTAAACTCAGGATCAATAAACAACTTCTGCCATATGACGGCTATGATATATGTATTCAATCTGTTATCTTATTATTTCAAGGTAGTTCACACATTGCCATAGTAGTATATCTTATACGTGTGAGTTGTGGCAGTACCTAAAAAGGTATCTTGTGACATAACTTAATGCGGCGTACAGTGGGTTAGTAAACAATTACCAAAAACAGACCATGACATATGACAACAAAGTAGAAATATACATTACGCATTTAGTAGGGTTCAAGCTGAGCAAGTGGGCAAAGTCGATACCGCTTCAACTTGCAGCAATAAACTGACGTTTTACGCTCTTCTTTAGCTTGGATTTGACTTAAGCCTAACGAAGAGCAAGCCACAGTGGGCCGAAGTGTAAGAAATTGTAAAGGAAATGTATTTGCATATTTTGATTGTAAGTGGTTTTCTGTAGGTCTAATAATCTTACCAAAACTTTGTATTTAGTGATGCTTTAACTAGATACATTACAAAGTACAAAATTTTTTAGCTAATTGATTTGGGACTCAATTCTGAGAACTGCATGTGAAAGTAGCCCCATAAAGTAGAAGTTCTGCATCATTTGTTTTGTCAAGTTTCATGCCATAATAATTTAATATCGATTTGAAGTTAGTAAGTATCGTTTAGGGCAATTTATCACGTTTTGGGCTCTTTTGTTATATGGTGGCGTATGATTATCATAAGTAATACTCCACGTAAATCATACGCCACGGAGTACAACAGTTTTATTGTAAGAATGGAAAAGTCAAACTGTTGCTCATTAAGGGAAAAGTTATATGAACGGATTAAAGGAATTGTAATTCTTTATTTTTTTTATAAATTTGTTTTAGCCAAATCGGGCTAGTGGTTCTCGAGTTATGTCAAATAGAAGAGCCTAAAACGTGAAAAATTCCCCTATACGATACTTACTAACTTCAAATCGATATTAAATTATTATGGCATGTAACTTGACAAAACGAATCAGGCAGTCCATCTTCTTTTTGGTGCTACTTTCGCGTGCAGTTCTCAGAATTGAGTCCCAAAATCATGTGTTGTACTGTGTAATTATATAATGGGGCATAGCACGGCCCACACAAACCAACAATTCAAACGGTCATATCTTACGAGCCATTAAAGGTATGAAGATGAGATTTGCTACATATGTTAATAATACAAGAAGGATTATTTCTCGCTGGGAAAAGGGTGGTGCCACGCCTCTTTTCATAAATCGTTATACCGGTCAAATAAATGGACCGATTGCAATGAAATTTTCCCAGTGCGGTACTGTCCGTAGTAGTCCTCTGAATTGAGTCCCAAATCAATGAGCTGAAAAATGTTGTACTGTGTTATGTTTATACCCTAACCCTACGGGTAGAAGGGTATAAGTCATGTGATACGACCCAAAAGTATAACACATAGAAGGATTCACTTTATAACGTAGGTTTCTTTGAACCAAATTCATGATTCATGACTGTGAGACATCGTTTGAGACATGTATGTCTGTCTGTGTGCCTAGCCATGTCCCTTCTGGTAACTCCCATACAAATCTACCATTCGGCCCACTTTAGATATCAAGTAATAATATCAAAATATTCAACGCGTTCGTGCCTAAATTCTCTTTATATTTAGTCAAACTATAACAGGATACAGTTTTGAATAGAACTCCGGAAGTCTAGCCATACAAAGGTACCATTCCGCCCACTTTAGAAATCGAGTAATAATATAAATACACTCAGCGCGATCGTGGCCAAATTCTGTATTTAGTAAAGCTCAGTCAGGATAATATTTTTAAAATTGAAAGTCTAGCCACGCCCCCTCTGGTACCTCCCATACCAAGGTACCACTCCGCCCTCTTTAGAAATCAAGTAATATAATAATATACTAGAAAATTTTATATTTTCCTGAGAGTGAGGGTGTATGTTGAAACTTTCTTACTGCTTTGTTTTTTTTTGCAAATTTATTTGTATCAAGAATCAGAACAAAGTTTTCCGAAGTTCAAACTAAAACCTTACTTGTAGCCGGTGATATCATGAAATTAAATTACCTAATTTCTTAGACTTAACTACTTTGTCCCACTGTGCACTGAGACTACTAATATGTTATATCCCCAAAAGTAATGTCATTTCGCTGGTCTGTGCATTTGAAATTATGAGCAAACGTCGCACAAACCATCAACACTACTAACAACACCTTCAGCAGCACCACCACCGCCAGCACCAGCAGCACCAACCAGACCCACCAACAACTTACCAATTATGTACATTTTTTAAAATAATTAACCATAACACTTTGTGAATAGTTCAAAATCGAAGAGAAAGTCCAATATAGAAAAAAAAAAATATTACAATATAATAGCGAACAATTAGTTTTACGAACATATTGAACAAAGGCGGAGGTGCAAAATTTTGTGTTTAAATAACAAATAAATATTTAGAAAAAAACATAAAAAAAAAAATTATAATAATACCAAAGATTATAAGAATATTGCCTAAACATAATGTTTACCACAAAAAATATTGAACCTCAGTCAAAATTTGGCGATTATACCTTTAAGTTGGAATTGCAGCGTATCAGTGAATTCGCTCAAAATGTAGCTAAGACAGAATTGCGTGAAACACCGGAAAATATTGAAAATGGTTTAAGGGAATTGAAACTTCTGCTAAAACGTTGGTTGGCAGTGGTAGAGTTTTTGTTATAAAAATTTAAATTATTTTTTTTTATTCATTCTAGAGGAAACAAATTTACATGTACCCCTAGACAATGACACTTGGCTACTGAGCTTTTTGAGAATATGTAAATTTTATCCGGAAAGTGCCTGTGATAAGGTAAGGTTGTGGTTTTAAACGGTGTACTGAATTATAAATGAACAATGTTGGAGTTGTAATTAAATAAGTGAGTTAATAGTGAGAGCCGGCGAAATGAGAGTTGTCACTAGAGGAAGCCCTGAGAAAACAGTCTGCATAAAACGATTGCTCAGAAAAAGAAGATGTCACGCGAGTATAAGTCGGTCCCCATACATAAAACACATAAAGTTGAGACGGAAAACCCCTATAGATTAAAAATGAAAAAAATAAATCTTCGCACTGGCTTCCCAATTTGTTGATGAAGCTTTTAACAATTAAGGTTTGTAATGACAGTGGAGAAGTCACAGCAAAGGGTGTTGATGAGATAGTATGACAACTATCGAAATAGCTATCTGCCATGCCATTTTACACAACTCTTGTTAAACCAAATTCTATTAGCAACCAGTACAGAAATTTCAGTCAGTTAAACTGACTGATAAATACCATCACCCACTATAAGATATTGTTTGTCTTGAGTTATTGAAATTAACCGATTTGTAATTAAAACCAGTTAGAAAGTTTCAGTCGGGCAACCCGACGTACATATACCCTTACCCTCAGTAAAACAAATAATTTTGTATTATATTGATATTATTACTCGATTTCTAAAGTGGCGGAGTGGTACATTTGGCAAAAGTGCAGAATATGCGGAGGGAGACCAAAAAAAAAAAAAATAATGCCACCCACCAAATACGCCCCAAAACACGAAAATCGAGGTCAAAGTTGGCGCTAAGGCCCAGGGGCCAAAAAAAGGGGCCCCTTGGGTTCTATGATGACCCCCGATGTGTGGGTACTCAAATGAAAGATATTTTCGAATCCAACGATGTTATTCTCCTGTTCCTACGGGTCTCCTGGACCGAGTCATTAAAATTTAGAATCATTTAAAATTAGAGCCATTTAAATTTCCGGGATATACCAAAAAAAAAATTGAAAAAATTTGAAAAATCATGGAAAAAGTTAGAAAATTTTAAGGAAATAAATAGAAAAATTCAAAAAAAAATATAAAATCTAAAAACCGCGGGATTTAAAAAAAAAAAAAAAATTCTGAAAAAAAATGGGGAAAAATCATGGAAAATTAGAATAATTTAAGGAAATGAATTGAAAAATTCCATAGAAAAATGAAATGTCATCAAAAATGTGAGAAAATTTTTATTTTTTTTTTGAATTTTTTAAGGTTTTTAAAGGAAAATTTTTAAAAAAATGTAAAAAAATTCAAGAAAAAGTCCAAAGAGAAATATTTGAAAGAAGAAAATTGATTAAAAAAGGATAAAAGTAGAAAAAATTAAGAAAAAATGTTTGTTGGTATATTCTTTTAAAATATTATTTGTTTTTTAAATTAGAGTTGGAACGGTTGAGATGGTTGCAACTTATTATTTGTAAATTAGAGTGAAAATGGATATGTTGGGCGTAAAAGCGCCGCAGGCAAAAATTAATTTTAAAAAAATCGGGCGATTATTTTAGAAATATTTTTTTTTTTTGGTACGTCCCGGAGATTCAAATGGCTCTAACTCGGTCCAGGAGACCCGTAGGAACCTAAAAATAACATCTTTGGATTCGTTTCGAAAATATTTGAGCGGTCATCATTGAACCGAAAGGGGCCCCTTTTTTGACCCCACCGGGCCCCATGGGGCTGAGCGCCAACTTTGACCTACCATTCCGATGTTTGGGGAACAAGACGAAGACAATGGTATATTTTTTTAATCGGGCTCCCGCCTCATATTCTGCACTTCAGCCGTACATTTGTATGGGAGGTACCAGATCGGGCGTGGCTAGACTTCCAGTTTTTTTTCTCAAAAACTGTATCCTGCTATAGCTTTACTAAATAAAGAATTTGGGTATGATTGCGTTGGATTTATTGATATTATTACTCCATCTCTAAAGTGGGCTGAAAGGTACATTCGTATGGAAGGTACCAGAAGGGGCGTGGCTAGGCTTTCAAACTTTTTTTCTAAAACCTTATCCTGTTATAGCTTTATCAAAGACAGAATTTGGGTACGATACCGTTGGGTGTATTCATATTATTACTCGGTTTCTAAAGTGGGCGGAATGATGTATTTGTATGGTAGGTACCAGAAGGGGCGTGTCTAGACTTCCAGATTTTTTCTCTAAAACTTAATTCAGCTTAAACATTACTACTACTACTAAATCACAATCTCGTTTGGTCTTTAAATAATATTAATCGATTTCTAAAGTGGGCGGTACCATATATGTATGGGAGGTACCAGATCGGGCGCGGCTAGACTTCCAGTTTTTTTTTCTCATGTTACCCCCCCTCGTACTGAAATCATCATCTGGGCCACCGAAAACAACCAAGTTTTGGGTAAGAAGCGTCATCGCATCTGTGATTTGACCGACATAGTTTAAAAGCGTTTCCACCAAGACCAACTAAGTGTTGGGTGAAAAGCGTCTCGCCATGGTTCAAAAGCGTTTCAACTTCGAACCTGACTGTATAGAATTATATGCCGAGAAATTCGCCACCCGTGGTTTATGCGCCATCGCTTAAGTCAAGTCTCTCAGCTACAAGTTGACCAGAGGACTGGCCATCCGCCAACGGTGGCGAAATCGTCCTTTCCGGCAAAATGTGTGGCCAACGTGCCAAGTCCATAAAGTTCGTTAATGGTCTAATGACATACTCTCGTTACCCATGCAATGACTACGTCAAGGCCACCACCCGTCAACTTTTATTGTGTCAAGGTGTTTTGGGTAGGTCAAGGTCAAGATTATGTTTCCCTACGATCCCAAGATCTAGATCGGCCCCAAGAAGACCTTGTACGATGACATATGCGTCTTCGAACTCAGAGAGAAGAAGATTTACGAAACACCTGAGACCGAATACAAAATGCCCGTCGCTGCTCGTCTACCGGTGGTGAAGAGCCTGCTGCAGGCACTTTCTAAGAGGCGAATATACGACAACCGTCATTGCACTATGACACAAAATCAAATTTTTTGAAAAACACCCGAACGTGACTATATAGTAGGGTGAGTCTTAAAAAATGTTTTTGGAATTTTTCATGGGCCAAGTTAAAATTTTATTAAGACGTACAAAAAAACTCTATGTGAATTTTTTTAATTTTTTTCTTAAAGGTTTAGGGGTCGCTACCGGGGTTTGAAATTCAAAATTTTACCGTCATCCTGAGGGATAAGCGGAATAACTCGAGTAAACCTTAACTGATCCTTATGAAAATTTTTCAGTATTAATATTTTCCATAACGAAGTTATGGAATTGTACGTCCTGGTACGTCCCATACAAAATTACCTATTTTTTGATAATTATTATTTCTCCCATAACTTTCAAACGGGCAGCTGGATGGCATTTAAACTTGGTCAGTTTAATAACCCTGTAATAACAGATAAACCCTCGAAAAATCAAAACTTTTGTAACACCCCTTCGGTACCTCCCATACAAATGACCGAATTAACCCCCACATTTTTACCTACATATCTTTTTAGTAACAATACTGAATTCAATAAAATCTTGTGTGAGATGAACACATGCAAAAATTTGACTCATGAGTGAATATGGACTATATCGGCCAATCCCTTCTGGTACCTCCCATACAAAATTACCTATTTTTAGACAAATAATTTTTTACCAATAATTTCCAAACGGACAGCTTGATGGCATTTAAACTTTGTCAGTTTAATAACCTTGTAATAACAGATAAACCCCTAGAAAATCAAAACCTTTGTCACACCCCTTCTGGTACCTCCCATACAAATGTACCTCACCCTCATAGTTTTACATATTTATGCTACTTATTTGACAGAAAATTTTGATTTTTTTTATAGGTTAACTTAAAATTTTGTTAAGACGTACAAAAGAATGCGCAGTTTTAAACGTAGAAGTCATATAATATGACTTATGCATTGTATTTCGGGAATATCAACCGGTCCTGAAATATTACTTTTTAAGAGGTTTTAAAATGCCTGGACAAAAATTGATCATTCCAATTATAAACCTGGCATATCGGATGATCTCATATTAAGACAAGTAAAGAATCCTGCGAATGCTATTTGTTTTGCCGAAAATCAGCAGCTTAAAGAGTTTCAGCCACGAGAGGACTACAAAGAGCTACTTAAGCTGACAATAATATTCTGCGGGATGTTCCAAAAACACAAATATTCTTCAGATCATCAGCAGGTCTTCACCTTGCTAGATGGAAGGCTAAGGCAATATATTCCCTAGAAATATATTTATTCAGAGAGCAGTTCAAGTTAAACGAAAGTGAATTATGTGGAATACATGATGTTTGCATTTTTATAATTAATATTTACCTTAAATATTGGTTTAAATCCACTTCTGGACCTTCTGCTTCAAGAAATGACCTCCAGTTATTAAAAGACTTGAAGTCTAATGCAACAATTAATAAAGAGACAGCGGCAATAGCCTTAAAAAAAAATCTAGGTCATCTCTGGTATTTTTAGGAAGAGCTAGTTGGATTTGCATTTTTGATGACAAAGTTTCTCATGAAATTAAGAAGAAGATGGTAAATGCTTTAAACATAGAAGGAGTAGATCATCCAGAAAAACGAGTTACGGTGGATGGAAACTTACTACATTCCAAAAGTCTTGAGCATTTTGTATCCAACAATACTCTTAGATTTTTCAGCATAACGGGTATTAAATCGGGTTTCCTAAAAAAAAATGTTGAAGATTGGGAGCAAGATGCAGACTTTAAATTAAGTAAAGAATTAGTACGGTCTAGGTTGAAGGTTGTTAATGATATTGGTGAACACGGAGTGGCCATGATGCAGGAATACAATAAATTGCATACACATTATGGAGAACAGAAGCAGTTCCTATTATTATTGGTGAATGAATTTAGAAAAAAATATTCAGATCCAAATAAATCTACCATGTGTAAAAAATATTTTACAATATTTTAAAATTTAAAGAAAATTGTAAGCAGTAATACAGTTGTTTATAATTATATTTTTTAATGTTAAGTTTTTCATGCAATGAATTCATGTTTAATATTAATATATTAAATTTTATTTTAATATTATTTTTAACCTGTTTTATTTAATTTTTATTTTCGAAATGTACCTTTTTAAATAATAATACAACAAAAACTGATGAACAAATTTGAAATAAATCATTTCTTATTAACTGTACTGTAAAAATTCCTAAGTTGGACTGCAAATTAGTGGAGGGGGGCAAGACAATAGCGTTGCATTATCTATGATTTATATTTAAGATACGCATTAGTAAAATTACAATAAGAGTATATCTTAAGCAAAATATAGATGAATTCAGCATACTTACAAAAAAATGTATGTAAAAATATGGGGGTTAATTCGGCCATTTGTATGGGAGGTACTAGAAGGAGTGTGACAAAGGTTTTGATTTTCTGCGGGTTTATCTATTATTACAATGTTATTAAACTGACCAAGTTTAAATGCCATCCAGCTGTCCATTTGGAAATTATTGGTAAAAAATAATTTGTCTAAAAATAGGTAATTTTGTATGGGAGGTACCAGAAGGGGTTGGTCGATATAGTCCATATTCACTCACGAGTCAAATTTTTCCATGTGTTCATCTCACACAAAATTTTATTGAATTCAGTATTGTTACTAAAAAGATATGTAGGTAAAAATATGGGGTTAATTCGGTCATTTGAATGGGAGGTACCAGAAGGGGTGTGACAAAAGTTTTGATTTTCTGGGGGTTTATCTGCTATAACAAGGTCATTAAACTGGCCAAGTTTAAGTGCCATCCAGCTGTCCATTTGGAAATTATTAGTAAAAAATAATTTGTCTAAAAATAGGTAATTTTGTATGGGAGGTACCAGAAGGGGTTGGCCTATGTAGTCCATAGTCACTCACGAGTCAAATTTTGGCATGTGTTCATCTCACACGAAATTTGATTGAATTCAGTATTTTTACTAAAAAGATATGTAGGTAAAAATATAGGGGTTAATTCGGTCATTTGTATGGGAGGTACCAGAAGGGGTGTGACAAAAGTTTTGATTTTCTGGGAGTTTATCTGTTATTACAAGGTTATTAAACTGACCAAGTTTAAATGCCATCCATTTGCCCGTTTGAAAGTTATGGCAGAAATAATAATTATCAAAAAATAGGTAATTTTGTATGGGACGTACCAGAATGGGTGGGGCAATTCTGCCCATTTACAATTCCATAACTTCGTTATGGAAAATATTAATACTGAAAAATTTTTATAAGGATCAGTTAAGGTGTACTCGAGTTATTCAGCTTATCCCTCAGGATGACGGTAAAATTTTGAATTTCGAACCCCGGTAGCGACCCCTAAACCTTTAAGAAAAAAATTTAAAAAATTCACATAGAGTTTTTTTATACGTCTTAATAAAATTTTAACTTAAAATTTTAAAAATTCCAAAAACATTTTTTTTTTTGCCAAATAAGAATCAACCTACTATATAGGTTCGATAAAACCCTAGCTCAGTTCGGCTAGATTGGCTACCAATTTTATATTTTGGCCCCCTATACATTTTAAAAACTCTTGGGTCCCTCTAAAAAAGGTGACGTCAGTTTTTGGCCAACAGTTCCTACAGTTTGCAAAATTACGCTTTCTATCCTTAGGCAAAGTTGTAACTTATATGCCACGGTCGGTTTCAGCTAGCTAATAGTCCGACTAAAAAAATACTATTATAGAATTTCCCAAAAAAAAAAACTAAACTTCTCTAGCTTTACTTACTTACTTAGCTGGTACTTCTTTGCAATCCCAGTGGATTATATACCGCACGTAGTAAAAAATAAGAGCTTCGATCTTCTGCGCTTCTTCTCCAGTTAGTCACACCAAGTTCTGCAAGATTCTCAGTAACCTGGCCTTTCCAATGTAGTCTTGGGCGCCCTCTTCTGCGCCGTCCATCGAGTTCATTGTCGAAGACTTTTCGAGCTGGAGCATTTTCGTCCATGCACCTTAATGCGTCTGATTCATACAACGCCGATACTGTCCGTTAACGATGATGGGCCCATATATTTTACGGAGTATTTTTCTCCCGAATACTGCCAGAACCGATTCATCCGCTTGTGTCATAACCCAGGATTCTAAACCATACATCAAGACAGATAGAACCAGTATCTGGTATAGCTGGATTTTGTTTCGTCGAGAGAGGACTCTTTCATTATATCGCTTGCTTAGTCCGTAGTAGCATTTATTAGCAAGCAGGATTCTTCTCCGGATTTCGAGGCTGACATTATTTGTTTTGTTGATGGCGGAGCCAAGGTAAAAAAATTGTCTACCACCTCGAAATTATAGTTGTCAATGTTCACGCAGTTTTCCAAACGAGTGGATTCTTTGTTCGTTGAAACTAATAACTTCGTTATATCCTCTTTCACCATTAGAGCCATTTTCGCTAATTCCTTCGGTATACTTGAGTAGGCTGCAGTAAAATCCCGCAGTTTTCGAACGATGATATTTACGTCATCAGCGTACGCGAGATTAGCATGTGGCTTTTGTTGAATATCGTGCCACTTGTGTTTACTGCAGCTTTCCTCATTATCATCTCCATCACTATGTTGAAGAGGTCACACGTTAGGCCGTCGCCTTTTTTTAGGCCGCGTCTGGTATAGAATGGCTCCGTAAGCTCCTTGCCAATCTGCACTGAAGACTTCGTGTCAGTCAGCGTCATTCCGCAAAGGCGTATCATCTCCCCTGGAATACCAAACTCAGCCATGGCTTCGAGTAATTTCTGCCATATCAGGCTGTCGTATGCAGCTTTATAGTCGACGAAAAGATGGTACGTGTCGATCTGCATTTCTTGGGTAATCCCCAGGATTTGCCGAAGTGTGAATATCTGGTCGATTGTGGATTTACCAGTTCTAAAGCCACTCGGATAAGGTCCAATCAGGTTCGCTAGAATTGGCTTTAATCTTTCACATAACACTCTAGACAGGACCTTGTATGCGATGGGTAAAAGCCTTATCCCGCGTTAGTTGGTACACACACTTGGATCGCCTTTCTTAAGCACTGGACGTAGAACACTCTGATTCCAATCAAGGAATGCATGCCTTGAGCCAAATCGTGTTTATAAGCTGGTGCATGTATGTTTCCAGGTCATCGCCGCAGGCTTTCAAAAGGATCTGCCGGTTGTCCATCGGCTCCCGCAGCTTTATTATTTTTAAGCCTTGCTATCGCCATGCTGATCTCGTTTTGATTTGGTGGTGGATAATCGGTGTAGATTGATCTATGACTGATATGATTTCGTCACTTATGCTGCCTTCGGAAACGAGTAGAGATCGAAAGTATTCCTTTCATATTTGCAGCACACTCTGAGTGTCTGTGACCAGATTTCCGTCTCTGTCCTTACAAGTGGGGATCCCTGGTTCCAAAATCTTTGCTTTTAAAATTTTGGTAGGAATTTCGGGCTTCACTTCTATCCCTGTAGTTTTCGATATCCTGGCTCTCTCTCAGGGGATCCCTGGTTCCAAAATCTTTGCTTTTAAAATTTTGGTAGGAATTTCGGGCTTCACTTCCATCCCTGTAGTTTTCGATATCCTGGCTCTCTCTCTTTTCTTCCTTAGACGCTTTTTCCGACTGAAGAAGCTTATAATCTCCCTCCTTTTCTCATTATAACGCTCCGTCACTGCACGCGTTACCATTGGCTGCAGTTTTTTCTTGTATGCAGCATCCATTTCCTCAAACATTTCCCGACATTCATTATCGTACCAGGGCTTGTCTGAGCGTGGTTTTTTATAATCCAATACGGTCGCTGCGGCAGTGGCCATAGAATTCGCAATATGCTGCCACTGGGTGTCGGGAACATCAGAATTAGGGGGGTTGGTTTGAAGTAATTGAGAGAGTTGGTTGGCGTAGGCATTGGCTATTTCGGTGGTATACAGCTTTGGAATATCTAGCCTCTTTTGTGTTTGGTTACGAGCGTTAACTAGGTGGTGATCCGAGTCAATGTTTGCACCGCGCATCACACGCACGTCCATGACACTAAATGCATGCCTGCCATCAATTACCATGTGATCTATCTGATTTCTTGTATTTTGATCAGGGGATAGCCAAGTTGCCTTGTGTATATCTTTATACGGGAATCTGATTCCACTTATAGCCATGTTTCTTGCCGACGCGAAAGTAACCAGTCTGAATCCCTTATCAGAGGTATTATTGTGCAGACTGAATTTTCCGACTGCTGAACCAAGAGCATCTTTCCTTCCCATTTTAGCATTAAAATCTCCCAGAACTATTTTAATGTCATGTGCAGGGCAGCGGCCGTGGCATAGTGGCTAGAACACGCGCGTACCATGCGGGAGATCGCAGGTTCAAACTTGGCTCCAGTCATCTTAAAAAAAAAAAATTATTCTTTCATTGTCGGCTCCCCTCGAATGATGTTGACAGCAACTTCGCAGTATAAGTGTCGAGTCAATCGGCGTGTCTAGTAAGAGCTTCTCAAACAGTGACGTTCGCATTCGTCGATAAACAAGTAGGTGCCGTTAGTTGTGAATCTAAAAATAGAAAGCGTGTTAATTCACAACAACGCGAGAAGCTATCCCATACCTCATTCATGGTGTGCAAAGATAAATTAAGCTAAGCAGGGCAGCGGTCATATATATCCTCCAGGCGCTCATAGAATGCATCTTTAATGTCGTCATCTTTGTCTCCGTCGGGGCGTGTATTCCAATCAGCGTAATGTAAAAATATTTCACCCAAATGCGAATAGTGGCTATTCGGTCAGGCTTACAGGGTTAAACCGCGAGACCAGGTGTCGAAGTCTCTTGCAGACTATGAAACCACATCCAAATTCGTGTCTTTCTACATGGCAGCTTCAAAAGATGTCATAGTTCTTTCGTCGTGTGCAACCCTGTCCCGTCCATCTGATTTCCTGTATGGCGGTAATGTCAGCCTTGTATTTGTCGAGGACATCTGCCAGTTGGATAGAGGCACCATTTCTGTATAGAGTTCCAGGTGCATATCCTTAATATAGGCACCATCTCTGTATAGAGTATCAGGTGCATATCCTTAAATCATGGTCCTTATACTCCGTGGCGTATGATTTACGTGGAATATTCCTAATGATAATCATACGCCAGCATATAACAAAAGAGCATAAAACGTGACAAATTCCCCTATACGGTACTTACTAACTTCAAAACGATAATTAATTACTATGGCATGTAACTTGACAAAACTAAGGATGCAGAACGTTTTCTTTTTGGGGCTACTTTCATGTGCAGTTCTCAGAATTGAGTCCCAAAATATTAATCGTTGATATTTTTTCCATCTGCCTAAATTAATGCAACATCCCCTTTTCCCACAGATCAAAACATATTACAAATTTCGTCAACGTTACGCCGATGTCTTTAATACAGCCACGCCCAAAAGATTGAAACATGTCTTCGACATGAGCACCATATTGTTGTTGCCCCAACGAGATCAACATGGCAGACGCATTGTGTTAATGTTGTCGGGCAGTAAGTGAACTAACCTTACCTATAATACATACCCAACATTATTAATAAACCTTTCCCCTACTTCCAGAAAGATGGGACCACAAAAAAGTCCACAAAGATGAATTCTTCCTTGCCGCTGCCATATGCCATGAACTTTGCCGCATGGAACCGGAAACACAAATTAATGGCATGATTGCCATAACCGATTTAGAAGGTTTATCTCTCGAGCAAGCTATGAAATTTACCCCAAGCTATTCGAAGCGTAACGTGGAGTCTTATCGCGACGGTGCTTCATTTCGTCCCAAGGATTTACATTTTGTCAATGAACCGAGTATATTTCATAAAATTTTCAATTTAGTTAGACCCTTGCTGGGTAAAAAATTGGGCAGCCGTACTCACTTTCATGGTTCCGATATGAAATCGTTGCATAAGTTTGTCTCGCCAGATTGTTTGCCCGAATGCTACGGTGGCTCGTTGAAATTGGATTTAAACTATGGTCCCGAACTGTATGAGTTGTTGTCACTGTTTGAGGAAGACTTTGAACATAATAAGCAATATGGTTATAAAAAGAAATAGGATAAGCTGTGGCTGTGTATAATAGAAAAGAAAATAAATAAATAAATATGTATGTATGTATGATTTTATTTACATTATTTATGTTTATGGAAAACAACATTTAATTTTCATTAATTTGAATTAATTTAAGCGACTAGTAAGCAGGTAGCGATTGAAGTTGCATAGGAGCTGGTAAAATTGTATGCTAAAGTTAATGAATGCAAAGTACAAGACTTCCTTATGGTCTTTTGCACCCTTTGTTCCTTTAAATGACTCTAAGACAAAAAAAACAATTATTAAGGGAAGTTATCCCCTATGTTATACATACATTACATGTAATTGGGCTGAATGACCAAAACAAAAACAACATTTCACAAAACCCACGGTTAAATTTATGCTAAGCCCAAAAAACCATATCACAGTGCAACACATGATTTTGGGACTCAATTCTGAGAACTGCACGAGAAAGTAGCCACAAAAAGAAGAAGTTCTGCATTATTCGTTTTGTCAAGTTACATGCCATAATAATTTAATATCGATTCGAAGTTAATAAGTATCGTATAGGGGAATTTGTCACTTTTAGGTTCTTTTGTTATATGGTGGCGTATCATTATCATAAGTAATATTACACGTAAATCATACGCCACGGAGTACAACTGTTTTAATGTAACCGCTACAAAATAAATCCAGTTCCAAATCATTTGATAAATGGAAAAGTGAAACTGTTACTTATGTAGGGAAACCTTATATGAAGAGACTAGTGGTTCTCGAGTTATGTCAAACAAAAGAGCCTGAAACATGAACAATTCCCCTATACGAGCCTAACTAACTTCAAATCGATATTAAATTATAATGGCATGTAACTTGACAAAACGAATGATGCAGTACTTCTTCTTTTTGGGGCTACTTTCATGTGCAGTTATAAGAATTGTGTCCCAAATCAATAAGCTGAAAAATGTTGTACTGTGTTATTAAAAAAACACGAAGAAAAGAAAAAACAAGACCCCCCCCCCCAAATGTTGACGACCCACGCAATCGATATAACGACCATGATTTAAGGATATGCTCCTGGAATGTCCGAACTCTATACAGAAATTGTGATTCTATCCAACTGGCGGATGTCCTTGACAAATACAAGGCTAACATCACCGCCATACAGGAAATCAGATGGACGGGACAGGAATGCACACGACGAAAGAACTGAGACAACTTTTAACAGCTGCCATGCAGAAAGACACGAATTTGGATGTAGATTCATAGTCGGCAAGAGAGGTCGATACCTGGTCTCTCGGTTTAACCCTGTAAGTGACCGAATAGCCACTATTCGCATACGGGCGAATTATATTTACATTACGCTGATTTGTGTACACGCCCCGACGGAAGACAAAGACGATGACATTAAGATGCATTCTATGAGCGCCTGGAGGAGATATATAACCGCTGCCCTGCACAGGACATTAAAATTGTTCTGGGGGATTTTAATGCTACAATAGGAAGGGAAGATGCTCTTGGTTCAGCAGTCGGAAAATTTAGTCTGCACAACAATACCTTCGATAACGGATTCGGATTGGTCAGTTTCGCTTCAGCAATACACACGGTTGTGAGTGGAACCAGATTCCCGCATAAAGATATACACAACGCAACTTGGCTGTCCCCTGATCAAAATACAAGAAACCAGATTGATCACGTGGATGGAAAACATGTCCCAAGCATTATGAACGTGCGTGTGCTGCGCGGAGCAAATATTGACTCGGATCACCACCTAGTTGCAGCCAAGGTACGCACACGATTAAGTAGTGCTAAAAATACTTGTACTCAAACGCAAAGCACGCTAGATATCACAAAGCTGCATACCACCGAGGTAGCCAATGCCTATTCCAACCAACTGTCTCAATTAATTCACACAACCCCCCTAATTCTGATGTTCTCGACACCTAGTGGCAGCATGTTGCGAAATCTATGGCCACTGCCGCAACGACCGTACTGGATTATAAAAAACCACGCTCAGACAAGCCCTGGTACGATAATGAATGTTGCGAAATGTCTGAGGAAATGGATGCTACATACAAGGCAAAACTGCAGCTAATGGCAACTCGTGCAGTGACGGAGCGTTATAATGAGAAGAGGAGTGAGATTACACGCTTCTTCAGTCGGAAAAGGCGTCTAAGGAAGAAAAGAGAGAATGCCAGGATATCGAAAACTACAGGGATAGAGGTGAAACCCAAAAGTTCTACCAAAAGGTAAAAAGCAAAGGTCTTGGAACAGGGAACCCCACCTGTAAGCACAGAGACGAAAATCTGGTCACGGACATTCGGAGGGTGCTGCACTTTCGATCTCTACTCGTTCCCGAAGGCAGCATAAGTGACGAAATTACACCAATCATCGACAAGGGAGTAGATTGTCTACCACCGAGCCATAATGAAATCAGCACGGTAAAGGCAAGGCTTAAAAATAATAAAGCTGCAGGAGCCGATGGACTGCTGGCAGAGTTTTTTAAAGCCGGCGGCCATGAGCTGGCAACATACATGCACCAGATCATAAACACGATATGGCTCAAGGAATTAATGCCCGATGATTGGAATCTGAGTGTTCTATGTCCTGTGCTTAAGAAAGGCGATCCAAGTGTGTGTACCAAGCATCACGGGATGAGGCCATTACCCATCGCATACAGGGTCCTGTCTAGTGTGTTTTGTGAAAGACCAAATCCTATTCTGGCTAACCTGATTGGATCTAATCAGTGTGGCTTTAGACACTACGACAAATCCTGGAGAAGACCCAAGAGAAACAGATCGACACAGATCGAAATCTTTTTATCGACTATAAAGCTGCCTTCGACAGCCCGATATGCCAGAAATTACTCGAACCATGGTTGAGTTTGGTATTCCAGCGAAGCTGAAACGCCATTGCGGAATGACACTGACTAACACAACGTCTTCAGTGAAGATTGGCAAGGACCTTACGGAGACATTCTATACCAGACGAGGCCTAAAACAGGGCGACGGCCTATCATGTGACCTCTTCAACATAGTGATGGAGATGATAATGAGAAAAGCTGCAATAAACACAAGTGGCACGATATTTAAAGATATTCGCATACACTGATTATCGTTCGAAAACTGCGGGATGTGACTGCAGCCTTCTCAAGTATACAGAAGGAATCAGCGAAAATGGATCAAATGGCGAACGACGTTAAAACGAAGTTATTAGTTTCAACGAACAATGAAGCTACTCATTTGGGAAACTGCATGAACGTTGACAACTATAACTTCGAGGTGGTAGATAATTTTATCTACCTAGGCTCCGTCATCAACAAAACAAACAATTTCAGACTCGAAATCTGGAGACAAATAAAAATCCAGCTATACCATTTACCGGACCGGCCGTGGCATAGTGGTTAGAACACGCGACTACCATGCGGGAGATCGCAGGTTCAAACCTGGCTCCAGTCATCTTAAAAGAAAAACTAAATAAAATTTTCATTCATTGTCGGCTCCCCTCGAATGTTGTTTGACAGCAACTTCGCAGTATTAAGCGTCGATTCAATCGTCGTGTCTAGTAAGAGCTTCTCAAAACAGTGACGTTCGCATTCTTCGATAAATAAGTAGGTGCCGTTAGTTGTGAATCTAAAAATAGAAAGCGTTTTAATTCACAACAACGCGAGAAGCTATCCCATAGCTCATTCATGGGGTGCAAAGGGAAATTAATTTTTTTTTTATACTATTTACTGGTTCTACCTGTCTTGATGTATGATTCAGAATCCTGGGTAATGACACAAGCGAATAAATCGGTTCTGGCAGTATTCAAGAGAAAAAAATACTCCGTAAAATATGTGGGCTCATCATCGTTTACGGAGAGTATCGGCGTCGTACGAATAATGAGTTGTACACTGACATTGACGAGGTCAGAAGCATTAAGGTGAAGTGGTTGCGATGACCTGTCGTGGCATAGTGGTTAAAACACGCGACTACCATGCGGGAGATCACAGGTTCAACTCCTGGCTCCAGTCATCTTATAAAAACAATTTCTTTCATTGTCGGCTCTCCTCGAATGTTGTCGACAGCAACTTCGCAGTATTAGTGTCGAGTCAATCGGCATGTCTAGTAAGAGCTAGTAAGATGTTCGCATTCATCGATAAACAAGTAGGTGCCGCTGGTTGTGAATCTAAAAATAGAAAGCGTGTTAAACGCGAGAAGCTATTCCATACCTCATTCTTGGGGTGTAAAGGGAAATTAAGTTTAAGTTATGGTTGCAATGGCTAGATCATGTTGTACGCACGGACAAAAATGCTCCAGCTCGAAAAGTCTTCAACAATGAACTCGATGGACGGCGCAGAAGAGGGCGACCAAAACTCCGTTGAAAAGATCAGGTTACTGAGAACCTTGCAGAGCATGGTGTGACTAACTGCGGTACGTGCGTTATATAATCCAATAGAATTGCAAAGAAGTGCCAGCTAAAGGAAAAAGAATATATCTCCCATAACATCTGGAGAATATTTGAATTTGTTTAGTTTTATAATATTGTAATTGTAGACAAATCCTTTGAAAATCGCACTCTTTCAGGTACCTCCCATACAAATGACCGAATAAGACCTCACAGATTTACTTACACATAATTTTTGTAAGTCCACCGAATTCAGTCAAATTTAGCACAATGTTAACGCTTATGGAAAACTGACTCAGAAATAAATATGGTTTATATCGGTAGTACCTAAATTCTTAGAAAATCGATACCTTTGCCTCATCCCTTCTGGAACCAGTTCGTGCATTTACATCTACTTACCTATCTTTTTTGTATTCAGTCAAATTTTACATACAAACCTGACTCAGGATTGAGCGTGGACCATGTAGGCTCACTCCTTCTGGTACCTCCCATAGAAAATTACCCATTTTTGAAAAATTAATATTTCTCGCTTCCACTTCCAAACGACAACATGAGCAGGTGCTGTACATTCTCAGCTGCTTATTCATATGCTTTAGTTGCAATGCAATATTTTTTCTTATACCGTTACCAAAAATGTTAATATATAGTATTTTATAAAATTTCTTAGCTATTTATATGCATAAATATTTTTAAGGCATTGCCCTGCAACGAATGAACTTATAAAATTTCCATAAATTTATAATTAATTCTATATGCCGATGCATAAGTTGATGTCATAATTTACAAACCTTTGCGTGGACTTGTTTTATATGTAATGTGATTCCAATACCGAACGATAGTGTGTCGTCTCTCTATCCATGTTTAACTAATAAAGACCCAGTGAAATTTGAATTTAAATGCCTTTCGGTTATTTCTCTAATACATAGTGGAAATGTGTACGAGAAAGTTGTTCAAATGCAAGTGCTTAAAGAAAATTTTCAAATGTCTATTCAAATTATTAGGTATCAAACGTCGGAACAAACGTGACGTCTTTCGACCGTATAAAAGTGTGAATGATATCGGTTTTAAGGATTAAACAGAGAAAGAAGAAGTGGATAAGTTGAATTCTAAAAAAAAAACTTAGTTACAAGAAAATCTTATACACAAAACAATACACAAACAGAAGTGAAGATATTACGCAAGTCATCAGTTGGTAAAAGACCTAAATTAACAAAAAAAAATTAAAAAATAACTAAAAAAATATACATAAAAAGTTTTGATACAATATCAAAAAAAAAAAAAAATTTTAAATTGTAAAAAATTTACAAAAATTCGTAATTTAAAGAAATGTACTTAAATTAAATATAAAAAATATTTAATATAAAACATTAAACATAATACATATATCAAAAAATCGTATAAAAAACACTGATTTTCATATACACGATATATATTCTTATTTTAATAACTGTTAAAAAAAACTGTTAATTCAAAATGTATTCAATTGTGAAGAATTCACCTCAAACCGTACACGATGGTTTGACATTTAAATTTGACAACTGTGAAGCTTCGGAATATGCCAAAGATGTGGCACGTTGTGAACTACGTGAGACTCCTGAAAATGTGGAGAGCGGTCTTAAGGAACTTCGAAGATTGCTCAAAGGTACAGAGGAGAAATAATAAAACTATAATTTTTTGAACATATTCGAACAAAGGATATATAAAGAACAGCTGTTCGTTCATTCATTTACAGACCAAACATCATATTAAAATTTAAATATTGGGCGGGTTTAGACAAGTAGTCGTGGAGGACTATAGTGCCATTCGTTTGAGATCAGTGTACAAATTTTTTGAACAAAAATGGGCTAAATTGGATCTAAGCGGTATGGCCCTGCCCATACACCAAGTTCAATACCTGATTTAATATTAATGTGAGAGCTTTGAAATTTGTGAGACTTCATATTCCACTAAAGTTCCACCGCAAGGATACCTCTCCTCGAGGAATTTGGTAATTTCGCACCGCGTACCTGAGAGAACCATCGGTGGATTACTTGGTCTGCTCTGTGCTGGCAAAAAGCAGTAGTAGGGGCGTATGTTCTAACAAATTCCGACCAGGGAATATAATACTGGTACCGCGGGAGACAAAGTGCCGCCCTAGGTAGCTTGGTACTTGCCGTTTGGATAAGGTCCCACTTTTGTGGAGCCACAAAATATATTGTTAAGATTGAGCAAAACGAAAAACCCACGTAACCAAACACAAAGAAGGCTGGACATCGCGAAGCTGCAAACCCCAGAGATAGCCAGTGCCTACTCCAATCAGCTCTCCCAACTTCTACGACATAACGTCTCTACTTCTGACGTTCCCGATACATAGGGGCAACATATTGCGCATTCCAAGGCAACCGCCGCAATAACCGTGCTAGGATATGAAAAACGGCGCCCAGACGATTCCTGGCACCATGAAGAATGTCATATAGCGTCGGCTGAGAGTGCCTACTAACAAGTCAAGCCGACATAAGAAGGGCAATATCGCGCCTGAAAAATAATAAAGCAGCCGGTGCCGACAGACTTCAGGCAGAGCGAGGAGCTGATAACGAGCATGAACCAGCTCCTACGCAAGGTTTGGCTTAATGAGTGCATGCTTGATGATTGGAATCTAAGCGTATTATGCCCTGTGCTGAAAAAAGGTGATCCAAGTGTGTGCTCCAACTTACGCGGAATCAGCTTTTTATCCATCTCATTTAAGTTCCTATAAGACTAAAGCCAGTGTTATCCAACCTGAACCAGATATTCATACTTCGGCAAGAACTGGAAAAGACTCAAGAGAAACAGATCGACACGTACCATCTTTTCGTCGACTATAAAGCTGCCTTCGACGGCCCGATATGGCAGAAATAACACAAAGCCATGGCTGAGTTTGGTATTTTAGCGAAGCTTATACTAATACTCCATTGCGGAATGACGCTGACTGACACGAAGTCTTCAAGGAAGAAAATGCGCCTATCGTGTGACCTCTTCAACATAGTGATGGAGATGATAATGAGGAAAGCTGCAGTAAACACGAGTGGCACGATATTCAACAAAAGCCACATGCTACTCGCGTCCGCTGATGCCGTTGATATCATCGGTCGAAAACTGCGAAGGCTTTTCGAGCTGGAACATTTTCACCCATTCGTACAACGTGTCTAAGCCAGCGCATTCGGTCTATTTCAATACGCTTGACTGAGTCGATGTCGTTGTACAGCTCATACAGCTCGTGGTTCATTTGACGACGATACTCGCCGTTAGTACTTTTCTCTCGAAGACTTTCAGAATGGATTGATCCGTTAGTGTCATTACAAAGGATTCTGCGCTGTAGAGCAAGACAGGTAGAAACAGGGTCTGGTAGAGTTGGAGCTTTGTTAGTAGTGAGAGGGCTTTGTCATTAAATCGCTTGCTTAACGCATAGTAGCAGCGATTTGCGATCCAGACTCGTCTTTTGATTTCAAGGCTGACATTATTATTTTTGTTTATGGCGGAGCCAAGGTAGACAAAATCATCTATCACTCCAAAGTTATAGTTGTCAACGTTCTCGCAGCGTCCCAGACGAGTGAAGTCTTTGTTCGTTGAAACAAATAACTTAGTTTTGTACTTATTCATTACCAGACCTACTTCCGCCGTCTGTTTTTCAATGCACCAAAAAGCCGCAGTAAAATCTCGCAATCCACGTCCAATAATATCTATATCATCAGCATACGCGAGCAGCCAGTGACTTTTGTTGAAGATGGTACCATTCCTGTTTACTGCAGCCTTCCGCATTATCATCTCCATTACGATGTTAAAGAGATCGCAAGACAGACTATCGGCTTGTATAAAGCCTCGCTTTGTTGAAAATTACTCAGTCTGATTTTTACCAATTTTGACTGAAGACTTTGTGTCAGTCAGTGTGATTCCGCAAAGGCGTATTAGCTTCGCTGGAATATCAAACTCAGCCATGGCTTCGAGTAACGAACTTTCAAATGCAGCTTTGCAGTCGATAAACAGATGGAAGGTCTCGATCTACATTTCTTGGGTCTTCTCCAGGATTTGTCGTAGTGTGAATATCTGGCCGGTCGTGGATTTATCAGGTTTAAAGCCACACTGATAAGATCCAATCAGGTTCGCCAGAATGGGCTTTAGTCTTTTCCATAGCACACTCGACAGGACCTTATATGCGATGGGTAAAAGGCTAACTCCGCGATAGTTGGTACACACACTTGGATCGCCTTTCTTATACACGGGAAATAGAACACTCAGATTCCAATCATCGGACATGCATTCCTTGAGCCAAATCGTGTTTATAAGCTGGTGCATGCATGCATATTGCCAGTTCATGGCCGCCGGCTTTAAAAAGCTCTGCCGGTAGTCCATCGGATCCCGCAGCTTTATTATCTTAAAGCCTTGCGATCTTGTTTTGGCTCGGTGGTGGACAATCTACTGCGTCTTCTATGATTGGTGTGATTTCGTCACTTATGCCGCCTTCGCGAACGGGTAGAGATTGAAAGTGTTCCCTCCATATTTGCAGCACACTCTGATTGTCTGTAACCAGATTTCCGTCTCTGCCCTTGCATGTGGGGATCCCTGTTCCAAAACTTTAGCTTTTTTACCTTTTGGTAGAACTTTCGGTCTTCACCTCTATCCCTGTAGTTTTGATATCCTGGGTCTCTCTTTTCCTGCACATACCCTTTTTCCGCCTGAATAGACGTCCGTTGCTTCGTCACCGCACGCGTTTCCATTGGCTGCAGTTTTGCCTTGTATGCAACATCCATTTCCTCAGACATTTCGCGACATTCATCATCGTACCAGGGCTTGCTGAGCGTGGTTTTTCATAGCCCAGTACGGTCGTTGCGGCAGTGGTCATATAATTCGCAATATGCTGCCACTATATGTCAATCTTCGACAAAAGACACATGTTGCTAGCGTATGCTGATGATATAGATATTATTGGAAGTGGATTGCGAGATGTTACTGCGGCTTTATCGAGCATTGAAAAGCAGTCGGCTGAAGTGGGTATGGTGATAAACGAGGACAAAACCAATTTATTTGTTTCAACGAACAAAGAGTCCACTCGTCTGGGACGCTGCGTGAACTATGACAATAAATAAAAATAATAATGTCAGCCTAGAAAATACGAGTCTTGATCGCAAACCGCTGCTACTATGCGCTAAGCAAGCGATTTAAGGACAAAGCGATCTCTCGAAGAACAAAGATCCAACTCTACCAGACTCTGATCCTACCTGACTTGCTCTACAGCGCAGAATCCTAGGTAATGACACAAGCGGATCAATCTATTCTGGAAGTCTTCGAGAGAAAAATACTCCGCAAAATATTTGGACCCATTATCGTGAACGGCGAGTACCTTTGTCAAATAAATCATGATCTGTATGAGCTGTACAACGACATCGACGTAGTCTAGCACGTTCAAATAGACCGAATGCGCTGGCTTGGACACGTTGTACGAATGGACGAAAACGCTCCGGCTCGAAAAATTCGATGGCCGGCGCAGGAAGGGGCGACCAAAACTCCGATGGATGGACCAGGTGGAAGTGCTGTTAACTAAGCTTGGTGTGACGAACTATTTACGGAGCGAAAAAGACCGAAGCGCTTGGAATTCTTTTCTACGTGAGGCTATTGATAGAAGAATTTCTGCTGCTGCTGCCAATTAAGAAGAAGAAGTATGTCGGGAACGTCAGGGGTGTTTGTTTGAAGTAATTGAGAGAATTGGTTTGAGTAGCCATTTGCTATTTCGGTGGTATGCAGCTTTGTGTTTGTTTGGAGTAATTGATAGAGTAGGTTTGGTGGTATGCAGCTTTGTGATGTCTACCTTCCTTTGCGTTTGGTTACGAGTGTTTTTAGCACTACTTAAATGTGTGCGTACCTTAACTGCAACTAGGTGGTGATCCGAATCTATTTGAACCGCACATCAATTACCACGTGATTAATCTAATTTCCTGTATTTTAATCGGAAGGTATCCAGGTTGCCTGGTGAATATCTTTATGCGGGAATTTGGTTCCACTCACAACCATGTTTCTTGCCGACGCGAAACTAACCAGCCTGAATCCGTTGTTGGGTAGACTGAATTTTCCGACTGCTGAACCAAGAACATCTTCCCTTCCTATTTTAGCATTAAAATCTCCCAGAACAATTTTAAGGTCATGTACAGGGCAGCGGTCATATATTTCCTCCAGGCGCTCATAGAATGCATCTTTAATGTCATCGTCTTTGTCTTCCGTCGGGGCGAGTACACAAATCAGCGTAATGTAAAAATATTTTGCTATTCGGTTACTTACAGGGCCTCGCCCGCGAGACTAGGTGTCGAAGTCTCTTGCCGACTATGAAACCTCATCCAAATTCGTGTCTTTTTGCATGGCAGCCGTAAAAGATGTCACAGTTCTTTTGTCGTGTGCATTACTGTTCCGTCCATCTCATTTCCTGTATGGCGGTGATGTCAGCCTTATATTTATCGAAGACATCTGCCAGTTGTATGGAGACACCATTTCTGTATAGAGTTCGAACATTTAAGGGAATATCCTTAAATGAAGGTCCTTATAAAGTTTGCTTGGGTCGTCAACGTTTGAGGGGGTTCTTGTTTTTTATTTCCTTCTTGTTTTCATAATAATTGTTTTGTTTAGGAAGAGTGGCTTATTAGCCTTGTTTTTTGGGGGCTGCCAAAGCCACTAAGAGAGCTTCTGTGTTGATCTTCAGTAACTTTTGTTACCTACTTCCTAAGAGACATCGGTGGTAGCATGTCGTTTAGGTTACTCAACATTGCGCCTTCTTACATTTCGTATCACTGAACGTGATCCCTCGGACGTTGTGAGCTGCTTAGGAACCTCTAAAGAGAGCATCTGGTTATTCCCAAATGAATAACAATCAGAAAGACTCAAATTGGAATATTCCCAATTCCCCAAAGTTTAATATGTATATTGTTGGAAAATTTTGAAGTTTTTTTTGTTGTTTTTAAACTAAATAAAATTCGCATTAATATTTGTAATGTCTCTTTTTATTGCAGAGGAGCAAAATCTACATTGTCCCATCGAAAATGATATATGGCTGATGAGTTTCTTGCGTCCAGCTCACTTTTATCCAGAAGAGGCAAGAAATATGGTAAGCAAGTGGTTATGGATAGAATGCATATAAAAAAAATTTCCTCCATAAAAGAAGAAACAATGACTATAACACAGTACAACACATGATTTTGGGACTCAATTCTGAGAACTGCATGTGAAAGTAGACCCAAAAAAGAAGAAGTTCTGCATCATTCGTTTTGTCAAGTTACATGCCTTAATAATGTTATATCGATTTGAAGTTAGTAAGTACCGTATAGGGGAATTTGTAACGTTGTACGCTCTTTTGTTATATTGTTATATGGTGGCGTATGATTATCATAAGTAATATTCCACGTAAATCATACGCCACGGAATACAACAGTTTTATTGTAACTGCTACAAAATAAACCCAGTTCAAAATCATTTGATAAATGGAAAAGTGAAACTTTTGTTTATGTAGGGACCCGTTATATGAACAGATTAAAGGAATTGTAATTCTTAATTTTATTTAATTTTTTTCAGCTATATCAACTATTGGTTCTCGAGTTATGTTTATTAATTGAATTTATTTTTCAGATCCGTAACTATTTCAACTATCGCACCAAATATCCCGATCTTTGCAAAAACTTGACACTGGAGTCCATCAAAGAGTTTATGCACGCTACTAGTGGTTCTATACTACCGCAACGTGATCAATGCGGTCGTCGCATCTATGTCGCTCTATCGGGCAGTAAGTGTAAATTTTCTAATCGTTTTGCATCTGTAGCTTAACTCAATTTTTATTTTACAGAATATTGGGATACTAAAAAATTTGACAAGGAATTGCTGCTGAAGCTACTTATTCTACAAACTGAATACGTTCGTACCGAATCGGAAACACAAATATGCGGCATTGTTATCATACTCGACATGTTGGACCTGTCGTTGAGACAGGCCTTGCTCTATACGCCCGGTTTCCTAAAACGCCTTGTGGATTTCATACAAGATGGAATGTGTGTACGCTTTAAAGGTTATCACATTGTTAATCAGCCCAAGATCTTTGATATGGTCTTTGCATTGGCTAAACCATTTATACGCGAGAAATTTGGTCAGCGTGTCTTCTTTCATGGCAAGGATATGGCTTCGTTGCATCGTCACGTCTCACCCGATTGTCTGCCGGAATATTTTGGTGGAACGCTAAAGGCAAAACCATCATATGGACCCGAATTCTATGAAATATTTGAGAAATATAAGAAAGATTATGATCGATCTATGACCTATGGGTATATATAGTCTAGGAATGTCAAATAATTTGAAATAAAGAAAATTAATGAATTGCAATTATTTTTTTTCAGTATAAGAGAATAAAAGAGATAAAGAAACGAGTTTAATTCATTAAAATAAAAAACCTGGAGATAAATAAGCGCCAAATAAATTGTTTAAAGCTTTTGTGGGACTCAATTCTGAGAACTACACATGAAAGTAGACCCAAATAGAAGAAATTCTGCATCATTCATTTTGACAAGTTACATGCCATAATAATTTAATATCGATTTGAAGTTGGTAAGTATCGTATAGGGGAATTTGTCCCGTTTTAGGCTCTTTTGATTGACATAACTCGAGAACCACTTGTCCGATTTAGCTGAAACAAATTTAAGCGAACAAAAGCTGTTTTCCTGTCCAACTACAATGAACATAGCTCTCCTGAAAAGTAATTGAAAAATCGTCGCAACTACGACATGTCCTTAACAGCCTGGTCTACCGACAATTGTATGATATACTTAAATATTTAAATATTGACATGAGTTGGGAGCAACTAGGTACTTTTTACCAAATTGGTTCCAAATATCTGTTCATATCTCTAGGCGAACTGCAACATACTGTTAAAATTGAAGGACGATCAAACTATCACTATGGCAGTTATAACAGTTTATTTTAAAACGGGCATTGTTGTTGTTGTAACAGCTGGAGGAAGTAGCTGGGGGTGATAATTCTTTATACTGATTTTCAATTTATCGGCACTCGATCGGGCATGTAATCCGATTACCATACGATCATTATTGGCAACTCTGTTTCGTTCCTTTATAGATAACATGGTTTGTGTCAAGGATTGCTAGTTGCTCATGTTTTTGAGTTTAAACCACCATTTTCCTCCAAGAGATGGCGCCAGCTGGCATTAGTAATTTATTTTTAAGACGTTGATAAATCTTTTCCTTTTGTCCTTGGTCCTTACGCAATCTTTTTGTAGTGGAAGGCATCTAGGACGGATTTTGTTGGCTGGAGAACTCGAAAGTATTTGAATAGGAAATTTTCATCGATGTTGATGCCAGTGTCCCGGCCTGCAATCGAATCCGGCACTTTCGGATTGCAAATCTACGTCGCTTCCACTGAACTATCGACGGCCACTAAAAGGGTCGTGGCACAGCCCACTTCCACCCTGGCTGTAATTCATAGTTTACCAACAACTTATATAACAAATCTCATCTTCATACCTGTAATAGTTCTTGGGATAAATACATTTTAAATTGTATGGGCGGTGCCACGCCCCTTTATCCAATTATAACCAAATATAGCCAAGAACTAGAAACAGGTCATCAGTACCACTTTGTAAAATGTTCGTATCAATCGGTCTATTAGAAAAGACGTGGGCGGTGCCACGCCCCTTTATCCAATCACAACCAAGTATAGCCCAGAACTACAAACAGGTCATCAGTATCTCTTTGTAAAATTTAGTATCACAACCTTTTGCCAATCTATTAGAAAAGCCGTCAGAGTGATTTTTGAAAAGGGGCGTGGTATAGCCCCCTTCCACCCATGGCTGTAATTCAAAGTGTACCAACAACATATATAACAAATCTCATATTCATACTTCTGATAGTTCACGAGATATATCCATTTTAAATTGTATGGACAGTGCCACGCCCCTTTATCCAATCACAACCAAGTATAGCCAAGGACTATAAACAAATCATCATCTTTGTGAAATTTTCATATTAATCGGTCTATTAGAAAAGCCGTCAGAGCGATTATAGAAAAGGGGCGTGGCACAGCCCACTTCCACCCATGGCTATAATTCAAAGTGTACCAACAACATATATAACAAATCTCATCTTCATACTTCTGATAGTTTATGAGATATAGACTTTATAATTTTTAGGTTGTATGGACAGTGCCACGCCCCCTTTTTTCAATCACGACCAATTATAGCCAAGGACTATAAACAGGTCATCAGTATCACTTTATAAAAATTTCATATCAATCGGTCTATAAGAAAAGCCGACAGAGCGATATTTGAAAAGGGGCGTGGCATCGCCCTGTTTCGCACTGGCTGGAATTAATACTGCACCAACAACATATATACCAAATCTCATCTTCATACCTCTGATAGGTTATGAGATATACCAATTTTAAATTTTTAAGTTGTATGGGCGGTGCCACGCCCCTTTTCCCATTTACAACCAAGTATAGCCAAGGACTATTAAAAGGTCATCAGTGCCACGTTGTAAAATTTTTGTATCAATCAGTCTATTGGAAAAGCCGTCAGAGCGATTTTTGAAAAGGGGGCGTGGTGAGAGTTGTTAGTAGTCGGAAGCTCGGAGAACTTAACCTCCGTTTATAGGCTGTAATCGCGGGGACAAACGGACACCCCCAAAAAGAGGCAGTTGTATGGGAGGTGGAAGTAGTTTTTGTCCAATCTCACTCATCTGTTTAAGAGCTCTAATCTTCGTTTAAGAGTTCATATCTTTCACACCAAATTTCAGATCGATAGCTCTCAGTTAAACTACGGCTGTGATAGTGGGGACAGACAGACGGACAACCCCAAAAACGGGGTGGGGGTTGTTTTATGTCTGATCCTGGTCATCTTAGAACTTAACCTCCACTTAGAGCTTATGGAAGCTTGTGTACTAAATTTATGCTCGATAGCTTTTAAACTAAGTCTGTAATCGGGGGTAGGAGGCAAACGGACACCCCAAAGAGTGAGAGTTTGTATGGCAGTTGTAAGTAGTACTTGTTCGATATTGCTCGTCTTGGAACTTAACCTTCGCTTAGAGAATGGCAGCTTGTGTACCAAATTTCAGTTTGAAAGCTCTTAAACTATGTCTGTAATCGGGGGTAGAGACAGACGGCCAGCCCCAAAGAGTAGGAGTTTGTATGGGATTTTTAAGCAGTTTTTGTCCGATCTTACTCATCTTAGAACTTAACCTTTCGCTTATAGGATAGAAGCTTGCATTCCAAATTTCTGCTGAATATTTCCTAAACTACGGCTGTAATCGCAGAGGCAGACGATAGACCGACACCCCTAAAAAGGGGTAGTTTGTATGGGAGGTGAAAGTAGTTTGAATTCGATCTTGCTCATCTTAGAAAGTAACATCCGCTTAGAAGGTAGATTTTTTGGAAAACAAATTTCAGCCCTATAGCTCCTTAACTACGGCTTTATTCGCGGGGTCAGGCCCCCCTAAAAGGAACAATTTGTATGGGAGGTGGGAGCAGTTTTTGACCGATTTGGGTCATCTAAGAACTTGACCTCCGCTTAGAGGATGGAAGAATCCTAAACTACGGCTGTAATTAACGAGGCAGGCAGACGGACATCCCCAAAAAGAGGTAATTTGTATGGGAGGTGGAATTAGTTTTAGTCCGATCTTGGACATTATAGAAAGCAACCTTCGCTTAGAGGGTAGAAGCCTGGGAAAACAAATTTCAGCCCCATAGCTCCTTAACAACGGCTTTATTCGCGGGGTCAGGCCCCCCAAAAAGGAGCAATTTGTATGGGTGGTGGGAGCAGTTTTTGACCGATTTGGGTCATCTAAGAACTTGACCTCCGCTTAGAGGATGGAAGAATTCTAAACTACGGCTGTAATTACCGAGGCAGGTAGACGGACACCCCTCAAAAAGAGGCAATTTGTATGGGAGGTGGAATTAGTTTTAGTCCGATCTTGGACATCTTAGAAAGTAACCTTCGCTTAGAGGGTAGAAGCTTGCGAAAACAAATTTCAGCCCTATAGCTTCTTAACTACGGCTTTAATCGTGGGGACTGTCGCCCCAAAAGAGGCAATTTGTATGGGAGGTGGGAGCAGTTTTTGACCGATTTGGGTCATCTAAGAACTTGACCTCAGCTTAGAGGATGGAAGAATCCTAAACTACGGCTGTAATTACCGAGGCAGGTAGACGGACACCCCCAAAAAGAGGTAATTTATATGGGAGGTGGAATTAGTTTTAGTCCGATCTTGGACATCTTAGAAAGTCGCCCCAAAAGAGGCAATTTGTATGGGAGGTGGGAGCAGTTTTTGACCGATTTGGGTCATCTAAGAACTTGACCTCCGCTTAGAGGATGGAAGAATCCTAAACTACGGATGTAATTACCGAGGCAGGTAGACAGACACCCCCAAAAAGAGGTAATTTATATGGGAGGTGGAATTAGTTTTAGTCCGATCTTGGACATCTTAGAAAGTAACCTCCGCTTAGAGGGTAGAAGCTTGCGAAAACAAATTTCAGCCCTATAGCTTCTTAACTACGGCTATAATCGTGGGGACTGTCGCCCCAAAAGAGGCAATTTGTATGGGAGGTGGGAGTAGACCTTGCTCACCTTAACGTACGCTTAGAGGATAGAAACTCGATATCTCTTAAACTACAACTGTAATAGCGTGGACATACAGACGGATATACGGTCAGACAAGACAGTCACCTTTAAGTCGTCTCAGAATTCAATGCCGATCTTTATATATATATATTGTCATATCTACCACGCCTCCTTAAGGGCGTTACAAATGGAGGAACAATATTTATATACCATTCACTCCGTTCGCGCGCGTGGTGAAGGCTATACAAATTGTGAACCATAAGTCATGACCAAACTTAGGATTAGGGAAATAAGAGTTATGGTTTCAAAATCTTGAAAGGGTGGAACTTGTGTCTTTTCCAGTACAACACATGATTTTGGGACTCAGTTCTAAGAACTGCACGTGAAAGTAGCCCCAAATAGAAAAAGTTCTGCATCATTCGTTTTGTCAAGTTAAATGCCATAATAATTTAATATCGATTTGAAGTTAGTAAGTATCGTATAGGGGATTTTGTCACGTTTTAGGCTCTTTTGTTTGATATAACATAAATACTATATGGTGGCGTATGATTATCATAAGTAATATTCCACGTAATACATACGCCACGGAGTAGAACAGTTTTATTGTAACTGCTACAAAATAAACTCAATTTAAAATCATTTGATGAATGGAAAAGTGAAACTGTTGCTTATGTAGGGAAACGTTATATGAACAGATTAAAGGAATTGTAATTCTAAATTTTTTAAATTTCGGACTAGTGGTTCTCGAGTTATGTCAAACAAAAGAGCCTTAAACGTGGCAGATTCCCCCATACGATACTAACTAACTTTAAATCGATATTAAATTATAATGGCATGTAACTTGACAAAACGAATGATGCAGAACTTCTTCTGTTTGGGGTTACTTTCACGTGTAGTTCTCACAATTGAGTCCCAAATAGGGTGATCAGTTCGGTTTTCAAAAACCGGCTACTCGGTTTTTTTCACCCATAAAAACCGTCGGTTTTTTTTAAATCCCTATTTTTCGAATATCGAATAATCCGGTTATTTTTTGTCGAATCTCGGTTTTTTGGCGTTCTATATTTTTTATTTAAATTTATTCATAATTGTGTTAAATGTGTTCTCGTACTTGTTTTTTTTTCAGTGTTTCGGAAGAACAACCTAATTGTTAGTTTTATAAATCTTCAATGTTTAATAAGTCGGCAGAAAAGCGAAAGAAAAATGTTTGTAAAAGACCAATTTAATAAGGAGCTTCAACTTAACCATGATGTTAAGCACCGCTGGAATACTATGGCCAATATTGTTTCTCAATTTTTAAAATTGCACAAATGTGTGAATCATACTTTATTGGACTTAGGACTGGCACCATTTAGTGAAAATAATATCGCAACCTTGTCTGTGCTTAGTGACTCCCTTAAACCTTTGGAAATGTCTATACAAAATCTTTCTGCAAACTCTTCGACTTTAGCTGATGCTGAAGGTATTTTTAAATTTTTACTTTAATACTTTTCAACAATTCAAAACCAATTATCAATAAATTTATATGCAATTTTCAAAAGACGTATATCAGAACGACGTGTTCAAGCCCTGAATACTCTCATTTTGTATTTAAGTACGAGTAAACTCCCAATTAGTGACGCATTTCTAAAATATTCAATATTAAACGCCTTGTACACTATAAGCCCAAATAGTACACTGAGTGAAAGGGCATTTTCAATGTCAAGTTTTACAAAAACAAAAGAAAAAAATAGGTATACACCCAAGCACTTAAATTGTATCTTATTTCTTAAATGTTACTTTAGGTAAAACTAAAGATTAAATTAAATATATTTATATATAATCAATTATTTACAAATGAATTGTTTTGTTTCGTTTGTCTTTGTTAAAATAACAAACTGATCTCACTAATGTTTTGCATTGTAATTATAATTAAACTAAAAGTTTACTTTTTATAGGTATAATTGATTTGTTTTCTGTTATTTTTTAATACAATTTTTTTTCCAAAAATTGTGTTTTAATTTGTTATTTGGCATAATTTTGAAAACCGGATTATCCGGTTTTTTGTGAATTTCAAAAAAAGCAACCGGTTTTTTTTAAATGCCATTTTTCGAATAATTCGAAAACCGGTTTTCGCAAAAACCCGAATAATTGATCACCCTAGTCCCAAATCAATGAGCTGACAAATTTTTACTGTGTTAGGTACCACAGAATGGACAGTCTAAGGTTTTTTTTATTGAGAACGACATTATAGTGGACATATACACTTATGTTGGTATAAAACTTGTATGAACCGTACCCACTAGCCACATAGGAAGCTAGACAGATGGATATGACTCAATCGTCTTAAAAAGTTCTTAAAACGTATTTGGTTTTAAAATACTAGGGGTCCAAAGTGGTCATATTAAATGGAGAACTCTTTTTATACCATCACCCTTAGGGATGAGGGTATATATCATTTGATACGACCCAATAGTGTAACACATAGAAGGAGTGACTTTAGACCCAAGGTTTCTTTGAATAAAATTCGATTCATGACTTTTTAAGTCGTTTGAGCCATGTCCGTCTGTCTTCCTGTCTGTCTGTGTGTCTGCTGTCCGGCTGGTTCACACGATAACTTTCGAAAGACGCAACCAAATGTTTTGAAATTTTGCACGAGTTAATATTTCCCCAAAACTACTTACGGTATTGAAAATGGGCTACATGGCCACGCCCCTTCTGGTACCTCCTATACAAATGTACAATTCCGCCCACTTTAGAAATCGAGTAATAATATCAATACATCGAACTCAATCATTCCCAAATTCTATATATAGTAATGCTATAACAGGATAAAGTTTTGGAAAAAAAAAAGTTAAAGTCTAGCCATGCCCCTTCTGGTACCTCCCATACAAATGTACAACTCCGCCCACTTTAGAGATGGAGTTATAATAGCAATATACTTAACACGATCGTGCCCAAATTATGCATTTTGTTAAGTTATAACAGGATAAAGTTTTGGAAAAAATATTGGAAGTCTAGCCACGCCCCTTCTGGTACCTCCCATAAAAATGTACTTTTCCGCCCACTTTAGATATGGAGTAGTAATATCAATAAATCCAAGGCGATCGTACCCAAATTCTTTATTTTAGTAAAGCTATAGTAGGATACAGTTTTTGAGAAAAAAACTGGAAGTTTAGCCACGCCCTTTCTGGTACGCCCCATACTGATCTGGTACCGCCAACTTTGACAATCGATTAATATTATTAATATAACTAACGCGATCGTGCCCAAATTCTGTATTTAGTAAAGTTCAAGCAGGATAAAGTTTTGAAGAAAAAATTTGGAAGTCTAGACACGCCCCTTCTGGTACCTCCCATACAAATGTACCACTCCGTCAACTTTAGAAATCGAGTAATTATATCAATATAACAGATTTTTTTTTGTTTTACTGAGGGTGATGGTATATGTAAGTCGGGTTGCCCGACTAAAACTTTCTTACTGGTTCAAGTATCAAATGATATATACTCTTATCTCTGTGGGTTAATGTATATAAATTGATCAGTGCTGCGCATTTATTTATGACTTGTCGGTTAGAGTAAAAAAGTAGAGTATTTTTTGCTTTAATTCCAATTCATATTGTGGTTAAATATTATTCACGAATAATAATAATCACAACAAAACAAAACACACTACATTGTGTAAAACTGCTCGTGACCATATGTGGTAGAAATTGTAAAAATAATAACCAATAATACTGCATATAAATCTACAAAATATAATTTGTATGGTTTTGATTACTTTTTATGGTATGTCACTACTTGTGTATTTACATATACATATGTATGTAGTTATGTAACTGATAGAGTAGGCTTTGCTACCCACCACAAATTCTGGGTGAAAAAACGTAAATGTTGTACATAATTCCTCCCTCCCCCTTCATGTATACGTGTAAATTAGGCGCCAAACATTTTTCAGCGTTGAGTAGCATACTAAATGGTACTGTTAGTGACGTAATAGCTGTAGGTGGAAGACGACATTTGTACTATAGGCATGATAACATTTGAAGGCGTTGGTAAAATAAGCGATTTTTTAACTCTTTTCAAAGTTAATTAAATATCTTTAAAAAAATTTTTATTTAGACATTTAAATTCTATAACACAGATTAAAATTGGTCAACTCATTTGGGATTCAACTCTGAGAACTACACGTGAAAGTAGCCCTAAAAAGAAGAAGTTCTGCATCATTCGTTTTGCCAAGTTACATGCCATAATAATTTAATATCCATTTGAAGTTAGTAAGTATCGTATAGGAGAATTTGTCACGTTTAAGGATCTTTTGTTTGACATAACTCGAGAACCACTAGTCCGATTAAGCTGAAATAAATTAAGAATTACAATTCCCTTATTCTGTTCATATAACGTTTCCCTACATAAGCAACAGTTTCACTTTTCCATTCATCAAATGGTTTCGAACTGGGTTTATTTTGCAGCAGTTACAATAAAACTGTTGTACTCCGTGGCGTATGATTTACGTGGAATATTACTTGTGGTAATCATACGCCACCATATAACAATATAACAAAAAAGCCTTAACGTGACAAATTTCCCTATACGTTACTAACTAAATTAAAATCGATATTATATTATTATGGCATGTAACTTGACAAAACGAATGATGCAGAATTTCTTATTTTTTGGGCTACTTTCACGTGCAGTTCTCAGAATTGAGTCCCAAAATCATGTGTTGTACTGTGTAATGTTACCTCAATTGGAAATACGTAAGGCGTAATTGAAAACAAATTTACGTATATTTGTTTTTAATATTTACAATCATTTATATTTGCCCTCTTGTAGATACGCATAGTCTGTGTTTCAAATTTCGGGTATCTATGATGGTTTTATACTCGAACATATATCGATATATCTCGAACAATTCGTTATATACATACTATACATACTACAAGCAGAGATCAGTATTCCCTTCCTAATTCAATAGCGGTATACTGTAGTTCTGATGAGTTTCATACATGTAAACATTTAATCAAGCATTATATTGTTCAAATTAACTTTGAATTAAGCGTTTAAATTAAACATTAACGGTTATATGTATATAAAAATGTTAATAGCTGAAATAATTACCAAGTTAGTATCTCCTCATCTATTTTAATTCCTTTTTAATCTATTCATATGTACGTCAATTTCTTTTAGTAATTAATCAATTATTTTATACACTAATTTAACTACTCCATAAATATAAACATTAAACATTTTGTTTATTATTTCATTATTTTGTATAGCAAAACAAAACAAACAAAATTTTCAATATGATACGCATAGTTTAGCAACAAAAAGAATTTTTGCTCAAAATGAAAAAAATAAATAAATAAATACAAAATTTGTGGATCGTCTATAATAGGTTACCCACAATTTTTACTTTTTTAATATTTTATATAAACTCTATCGGCAATTATTTTTAATTGTCAATAGTTTGAACTTAAACCGCAACATGAAACACTAGTTTTAAATATAATACAAAAATAATAAATATTTGTTCCATTAAACAATGTATTATTTTAATTTCTTATAAACAATTGTCACTAATTTGAAGGAAATCATATTGCTCTTTTTAAAACGTTTATTTTAGCCGATCACATCCATTATTTGTCAGTAATATGTTATTACTACTGAAGCGTCAAATAATGAGCTTAAATAGTTTATTTGAAACTAGCTGGCACGGCAGACTTCGTCCTGCCTCCAAATTATTTCAAAAGATGTTGAGTGCAGTTGAAATCTAATAACGATTGGTTTATTACTTGGCCTCTGAAATATTTAAATTTAAAGGGCGAAGTATTCCCGGACATATTCTGTACTTCATATAAATCTATGTATATAAATCTAATATAATAAGTGCTAAAATGGTTCAGCAGTGTCGTCCAGGATATGATAAAAACTTACTTATTGATAGGCATATATTCTAAAACCACATTTTTAAGCCGATTGACTGACATATAACATTCTGCGTTGGTGTACTGGGTGATTGATACTTAAGGTGTTTGGTCTGAGCCATGATAGTACTTTGTCCCTTTTTATTCCAAGGAGTACCAATTTAAAAAAATCCCTTCATTTAGCTCAACAACCCTATTAACCGTTTGGTCTAGGTGAGAGCAACAGTTGTTCCCATTTCGTGTTTGTCCCCTAAAAGTTCGAAATGCGAAAACCACTTTGTGAAGCTCTCTAATTCTATAGGAAGTGCAGCAACATATATGTTCGCCATTCTACGTTAAGCCATTTTGCGTCTGGGTGACCATCTACAACCCATCCATAACTTTTACCGGGTCAATTTATTCAAGGTTCCTCAAACATAAATACAGTACGAGCTCGATTTTCGCAACTATCGATTATTGCAACACCCCGATTTGCGCAACGGCTCTTTTTTACAAATGAGTCTTGATAAGTGCAACACGTTCAAAAAAGCAGTTTCGATGAGCGCAACTTTTCAATGTATTCGCATAAATTATATGTTTTTTTTTATTTGCATGCTTTGTTACGCCACTGTTCAATGTGAGTGAGCAAATGACTGTTATAGTACAGTTTTTTTAGTGACGTGGGGAATTTTGCACAAAGTAAAATAACAATTTTCAATAGAGGTTCGGTAAGCGCAACAATCTCGGTAACTGCAACCGGCTTGGGCTGCTATCGGTTGCGGAAATCGAGCTCGTACTGTACTAAATTTCAGTTAAATTGGTACATGCATTCAAATTTTCGATATAAAGCCACCCTAACGCCATCTACCGGGTCCATTTGTACATACGATTTTTTCTAATGATCAAACAAATATAGATTCTGAATTTCAGTTAAATTGGCCCATTCGTTAAAATTTTGATTGTAAACCGACCCCAGCGCCACCTACCGGGTCCATTTGTACATAAAATGTTTTCTCATGATCAAACGAATATCCATTCTAAATTTCAGTTGAATTGGTACATGCATTCAAATTTTCGATATAATCCACCCTGGCGCCACCTGGATTTGATTTTTTTTAACACAAACAATCTACGGAAAATTTCGAATCGAATAAAAAAAAAATCAGCCAAATCGCTCCAGCCGTTCTCTAGTGATGGTATGACATACGTGGACCATTTCATTTTTATATATATAGATGAGAGTATTTTTGTGAATTTTTTAACCTCCAAAAACGGGGAGTTTATATGGGAGATGGGAGTAGTTTTTGTCCAATCTTGTTCACCTTAGAACTTAACGTATGCTTCGTAAGTTAAGAACAATGGCTGTAATTGCGGGCACAGACGGACTGACACTCCCAAATAGGGGTAGTTTGTTTAGGAGGTAGGGGTAGTTATTGTCCAATCTTCTTCAACTTAGAACTTAAACTACGGTTAGAGGATAAAAGCTTGCATACCAAATTTCAGCTCGATAGCTCCAAAAAACTACGGCTGTAACCGTGGTGAAATCGACCCAATAGAGTAGGTCAATTTGTATGTAGTAAAAAATGCACTAAACGTATCTCAAAATCTTAATCTATGATGAATTCTAAGAACATTTGCCCAAGAAACCCTGGGGATAAAATCAAAATCAAGCCCCCGGTTTGTAGCGAGAATATTTAAAGATTTCAAAATTTATAGTGCACGAGTTTTCGATTTCGATACGGCTCAACCGATATGGTATGATATGGTCGGGAAATACTAGTGGGGTTCGGTCATACATTTTACACTCCAGAAGGTACCATGGGAGCAGCAGGAGCTAATTTCATAAAAGAAATATATAGGGTTAAAGATAAATTTATAGAAAAAAACTAGTGCCGGTAAAGCTTCGCTATTGCATTTAAACTTATAATATATTTTACAGAATTTTCTTAACAAATTACTTTGAAATCGCTTCTTAAGGTCTACATTAATATGTTGACTTAAGTATTTTTTTAACTAATTTCAAGTAACTCATTAACATAAAAATTAACAAAGAAATTTTTATTGTTTTAAATGCTATATAGCTTAGGCTCTATGACGATAGCAAAAAGTTAATCAGCAAATTCATATCTATAGTGCCGTAGATCAAGTTTTTCTGTATGTAGGTCAAAAAACCACATCTTTCAATAATCAAAAATAGACATTCCTTTAAAGATCAAAATTAAAAATTCCGTCTTCCAATTAGTATCTGTAGTTTCGGGAACGGTTGTGTACTAACTATATATCATTGGGCGTAAAAAACATTTTTGGTATGCCTTCTCTTTCGTATGAAACTTAAGTTTTTGGCGTCATGTTGGAATCATTCCTCCTCCAATTGACATGAGAATTACAAAATTCAATTGATCGTCCGCTGGTTCTCTTTCCTGTAAAGTAAATTAATAACACAGTAAGTTTTATGGCTGTTATAACGGTATTTTTTAAAAGGTGCGTGGCACTGTCCACTTTCACCTGGCTATAGTTCTTACTATACCAACTACATATATAATAAATCTCATCTTCATACCTCTGGTAGTTCATGAGATATGTATATCCATTTTAAATTTAAAATTGTATGACCGATACCACACCCTTTTCCCAACCACAACCAAGTATAGCCATGGACTATAAACAGGTCATCAGTAACACTTTGTAAAATTTGCGTATGTATCGGTCTATTAGAAAAGCCGTCAGAGCGATTTTTGAAAAGGGGGGTGGCACCGCTAACTTCCGCCTTGGCTGATATATATACTGAACCCCCATTTTTTGGCTCATGAAGTTTTTTTTCGAACCACACAAAATTAAAGGGTGAGCCGTAGCCAATTCTTGTTACTACAGATCTCCATACAACAATACCAATATAAAATACAAAAAGTTTCTCGTTAAAAACATGGGTTCGATTTTAATTTTGGACCCATGGATTCTTGGGTAAATATTTTTGGAATTTATCGTAGATTGCGACACTGATAACCGCTTGTTTGAGAAAAAACTGACCCACTCTAATACATACACATTTACATAATATATATAGTCATACCTTCTACGCCTCTTTATGGGCGTTACAAATGGAAGAAAAAACCAGCAAGAAAGTTTCAGTCGGGAGACCCGACTTACATATACCCTCACCCTCAGTAAAATATAATATTTTCTAGTATATTGATATTATTATTCGATTTCTAAAATGGGCGGAGTGGTACATTTGTATGGGAGATACCAGAAGGCCCGTGGCTAGACTTCCAATTTGTTATCCAAAACTTTATCCTGCTTTAGCTTTACTAAATATAGAATTTGGGTACGATCGCGTTGGATGTATTGATATTATTATTCGATTTTTAAATCTAATAATTTGTATGGAAGATACAGGAAGGAGCGTGGCTAGACTTCAAATTTTGTTCTCCAAAACTTTATCCTGCTTTAGCTTTACTAAATACAGAATTTGGGTACAATCGCGTTGAATGTGTTGATATTATTACTCGATTTCTAAATTGGGCGGAATGGTACATTTGTATGGGAGGTACCAAAAGGGGCGTGGCCATGTTGCCCATTTTCAATACCGTAAGTAGTTTTGGGGAAATATTAACTCGTGCAAAGTTTCAAAACATTTGGATTCGTCTTTCGGAAGTTATCGTGCGCACCAGCCGGAAAGGCAGACAGACGGACAGAGAGACAGACGGACATAGCTCAAAGGACTTAAAAAGTCATGAATCGAATTTGGTTCAAAGAAACTTAGGATCTAAAGGGACTCCTTCTATGTGTTACACTTTTGGGTCGTATCAAATGATATATACCCTCCTATCCGTATGATGAGGGTATAATAAATACACCCTACCCTATCCTACCAAAAAGTACAATTTATTGTACCAAAACATGTATCAATGTACCAGAGATGAGTTTTATTGTATTAAAGAGTTGTTGTATTCGACCAGAAATTTAATTTATTATTCCAATAATTACTTTCATTGCATCCCAAAGTATAATTTATTGTACCAAAAAGTACTTTCTTTAAAAGTACCAAAGTACCAAGTACAATTTATTGTATCAATATGTACCTTTATTGTACTAATAAATTTTTTTGTTGTACCAAATAGTTCTTTATATATAATAAAGAGTACAATTTATTAGGCCAGAAAGTACATTTTATTATACTTAAATGTACTTTTAGTACCAAAAAGTACTTAATAGTTTCAGATAGAACCAAGAAGTAAATAAATTGTAACAAAAAGTACATTAATTGGACCAAACATTCTTTTTATTGCATCAGAAATAAATTTTTTGTTTCAAAAATGTACCAGAATGTACTTTAGTTAAACCTTTAAGTACTTTTATTGTATCAAATAATACTTTAATGGAACTAGAAAGTACTTTTATTGTATGATAAAGTATTTTTTACCAGAAAGTACTATTTATTTTACAAAAACTAAAATTTTTTGTACCAAGAAGTATCAATAATTGTGCAGAAAAGTACCAAAAAAAAACAAAAGCTATTATTGTACCAAAAGTAAAATTTGTTGTACCAAAAAGTAAAATTTTTTGCTCTTAAATCTACTTCTATTACTTTATTTATAAAGTACACATTTTTGTACCAATATATTGAACAAAAGAATACTTTTATTGTACAGAAAAGTACAATTTATTGCACCAAAAAATACTTTCATAGAACCATAAAGTACTTTCATTGCACAAAAATGGGCTTTTGTTGTACCAATAAGTACTTTTAGTAAAAAAGTACTTGAAAAAGTTTCGAAAAAGTTTTGCTGTTGTACCAAAAAGCAAGAACTATAATAAATTTTTTCCTTAAGTACTTTTATTGTAACAAAATTTACTTTTGTTGTATCGTAAAATATTTTTATTGTACCAATAATTACTTTTATTGTACCGCAAAGTACTTCTGTTGTAATAAAATTTACTTATGATGAACCATATAGTACTTTTATTGTACTAAAAAGTACTTTTAATGTACCGCAAAGTACTTTTATTTTACCAAAAAGTATTTTAAATGTACTAGAAATTAATTTTATTATTTTAAAAATTCTTTTATTGTGCCAAAAAAGTTATTTTATTGTATCAAAAAGTACTCTTATTGTAACAAAAAGTACTTTCAACGTAGCAGAAATAACTTTTATTGTACAAAAAAGTGATTTTAATGTACCAAAATTTACTTTAGTTAAATATTAAAGTACTTTTATTATATAAAATAGTACTTCATGTACTTTTGAAGTACCACAAAGTACTTTTATTGTACCAAAAAGTGCTTTTAATGTACTTAAATTTACTTTCGATGTAGCAAAAAATACTTTAATGGACAAAAAGTACTTTTAATGTACTAGAAATAATTTTTATTTGTTCAAAAATGTACTTCTATTGTACCAAAAAGTTATTTTATTCTATCAAGAAGTACTTTTATTGTAACAAAAAGTACTTTCAATGTAGCAGAAATTACTATTATTGTATAAAAAAGTGATTTTAATGTAACAGAATTTACTTTAGTTAAACCTTAAAGAATTTTTTTTGTATCAAATTGTACTTTAATGTTACTAGAAAGTACATTTGTTGTACTAAAATGTACTTTTGAAGTACCACAAATTACTTTTAGTTTACCAAAAAGTACTTTTAATGTACTCAAATGTACTTTCGATGTACCACAAAGTACTTTTAATGTACCACAAAGTAAGTTTATTGTACCTAAAAGTATATTTAATGTACTAGAAATTAATTTTATTGTATCAAAAAGTACTTTTATTGTTCCAAAAAGTTGTTATATTGTGCAAAAAAGTTGTTATATTGTATCAAAAAGTACTTTTATTGTAACAAAAAGTACTTTTAATGTAGCAGAAATAACTTTACTTAAACCATTAAGTATTTTTATTGCATCAAAAAGTACTTTAATTGTACAAGAAAGTACTAAAATGTACTTTTTAAAGTACCAAAAAGTATTTTCAATGTACAAGAAATTAATTTTATTGTACCAAAAAAGTACTGTTATTGTAACAAAAAGTACTTTCAAATTACTTTTATTGAAATTACTTTTATTGTACAAAAAAATGCTTTTAATGTACCAGAATTTACTTTAGTTAAACCTTAAAGTACTTTTATTGTATCAAATAGTACTTAAATGGTACTAGAAAGTACTTTTGTACTTTTTACCAAAAAGTGCTTTAATTGTATCAAAAGGTAACTTTTTGATACGTTTGATGACATTTTTAATTTTCTAGAATCTGCTCCATATTTTGCGCTTTTGCCCATTTCCAATACAACACAATACAACACTTTATAAGTTGCGATTTAAAATTCCTTTAACTATAAAAATTCCTTTTAATTACAAAAATCATAAAAAATTATCACTAAATCATTAGTGATATTTTCTATTTGACTAATGATTCAACGTAATTAACAACAATTTGATGACCACTGTTATGTTATATTCTCTCACTGTCTCTCTCTCTCTCTCGAGTTTTCTCTTTCGCCATTGAGTGTTGCCAATTTGTGAGGATAAATTAACACAAACAGACGCCTGCCGCCCCCTCACCCCCTCCCTCGTTGTAATGAAAGAACCTAAACGATTAAGAGACCCTTACCAATGGTGATGGTTGGCGCGCGGTTAGCAGAAGAAAGAGGAGCGAACAATTGTATGGATTTCATTCTTTCTCATGGGGTACAAAAACAGAACCCAGCAGAACCATTGTAAGAGTGTGCAAATAACAAATCTACTCTTTGTCGGTTAGCATATACAGAATGTTGTTCGTTTCTTTCGTTGTAGTAATTTAGTTCCTACGATTCATTCAGTGGGATTTGTGATTGCGTTTGGATTTGAAGTGCGGTGACGACGGAAGATTTTGCATATCACGTTCAAGGTGCACATTTCCATACGATACGTGGTCGTTTCTTGTTTGTTGTGATAAATTCTAAACGTTTATAAGTACGCATATACATACTTACTTACATATGTGCATTACAGTGAAGTATAATATAAATAAATGAAAATTAAAGATTAATGTCCAGCGGGCGTTACATGAAAGATTAAAATACAAAAAAAAAACTTGTCAACAAAAATAAAGTGTAGAAAATCTATTGGAATCATAGCCGTCATTGCTATAATCAGCATCATCATCAGGGTAAGTTTGTAAATTCTAATATTCTAAATAATCTTGCAAAGTCCGATGTAGGCTTATATAGGTTTTAACTACAGGGGTAGTTAATATATGCGGTAGGGGAAAGATGACAACTTGTCATGCCTCCCCTCAACCTCTAAAGAGATGAATTGAACGTTAATTGCTATGGATTTTAAAAAACTTAAAACTAATGTTAATACGTTTGCACGCGAATAATATCAGAAACTTACATTAATGAATTCGAAAATATTTAGTAATGTTAATGTTACCTATACCACTATTCTTTTGTGGCTCTTCATTGTAATGACATCATTAATTGTATAATTTATACGATTTATTTTATAGTAACGAGGGAAATTTTGATTAATTGGAGTGATGACTTTGAATTAAGTGAGAATAGAAAGAAAATCGGTCAAGTTTAGAAAGAAAAAAAAAATTCAATTAAATTTTAAGAATGAATTAATTCTAAAGGTTTAGGCGAAGCCATATACTTTTTTTTATTATTGGTTAAATTTTTTTGTATTAAGGTTGTTATTGACCTCGAAAGTTTGCCTGCTACAGTGCTGGAAAATATAATAGGACTGGAAGTACTTACTTTAACAAATATTTCTACATCGAGACTTGAATATTTTATTGAATGCCATTTACTTATGTTAAAATGAAAATAAAAACCGCACAGGGTTAAGGGCTGAATCACTTGTGAGCAAGTAAGGACCAAAAATGGCAAAAATGCAGAAAAGGAAAAAAGAAAAAAAAATATCACCAAAAACATGGTCAAAGTTGGAGCCGGTCCTTTAAGACCCTAGAGAGTCTAAAAAAGGGTCTGGTGTAAATTTCAGGTCCCTAAATTCATAGTTAGGATGTCGCCAACAAAATATTCAGAGAAATTTTTGCGTAAAATATATGTATCAACATAAAATTTTCTTGTTTAATTTTTATCTTTTTTCAAGCGTTTCTCTGAATATAGCTTAGGTACGGTTCAACACAGCTCACATGGGTCCTAGTTTGAGTCCCGTTGTGTTACCATTTTCAAATTTTCGCAACAAATATTTCTATTCTGTTCGGTCAATGTTGCTATCAAACCATTTCGTTGCTCTGATGAAGGTATGGATGTTCCGCAAATCGACTACTGATATACATACCTACTGGTACTGTCCAGAAGCGTCCGATGGCCAAACTTTGGCTGAAGTGCAGAATATTAGGCGGGAGCCCGATTAAAAAAAAATATTCCATTGTCTTCGTCTTGTTCCCCAAACATCGGAATGACAGGTCAAAGTTGGCGCCCAGGGTTATAAAAGGGGCCTCTTTCGGTTCTATGATGACCCCCCAGGTGCGGGTATTTTCGAGACGAATCCAACGATGTTATTTTTAGGTTCCTACGGGACTCCTGAGTTAGAAAGAATTTCCGGGATATAACAAAAAAAAATATTTTTAAAAAAATCGCGCGAATTTTTGCCTGCGGCGCTACTAAACCCAACATATCCATTTCCACTCTAATTTACGAAAAAAAATATTTTTTCCGGGAAATACCAAAAAAAAAAAAATCGCGAGATTTTTTTTAAAATAATTTTTGCCTGCGGCGCGTTTACGCCCAACATATTCATTTTCACTCTAATTTACAAAAAAAAATATTTTTCCCGGATTTAAAAGAACATTTTCCCTGCGGCGCTACTGCAACCATCTCAGCCCTTACAACTCTAATTTAAAAAACAAATAACATTTTAAAGGGATATATCAAAAAAAAAATATAATTACAATACATAGCTTTTTTTAAATATTTTTCAAATTTTTCTTAATTTTTTCCACTTTTATCCTTTTTTTTAGTCAATTTTCTTCTTTCAAATATTTCTCTTTGGACTTTTTCTTGAATTTTTTTTTAAAAACCTTAAAAAATTCAAAAAAATTTAAAATTTTCACACATTTTTGATGACATTTAATTTTCTATGGAATTTTTCAATTCATTTCCTTAAATGATTATAATTTTCCATGATTTTTCCCCACTTTTTTTAATTTTTTACGGGGTTTTTCAGAAATTTTTTTTTTTTTTAAATCGAGCGGTTTTTAGATTTTCTATTTTTGATATTGTCATAGTTCGGTTTAAGATCAGTTCTATTGGCAATTATTTATTATTGCCAATAGCTTTTTATTCAAGAGTGTGAAATGTATTATGTTGACAGCAGGTTAGGCGTATGACGTCATTTCGACATTAACCACAATGTCTCGTCAGCGCCCTTTGCCGTGCCTTCCCCTCTATCATCGCAAACCTTAACCTTTCTATTTTTTTTTTTATAATTTATTCAATTAATTTCCTTAAATTTTTCTAACATTTTCCATGATTTTATTTCACATTTTTTCAATTTTTTTTTTGGTATATCCCGGAAATTTAAATGGATCTAACTCGGTCCAGGAGACCCGTAGGAACTTAAAAATAAAATATAAATATATAATATAAAATATCTTTCATTTGAGTACCCACATATGGGGGGTCATCATAGAACCCAAGGGGCCCCTTTTTTCTGGCCCCCCGGGCCTTAGCGTCAACTTTGACGTCGATTTTCTTGTTTTGTGGCATTTTTTTTTGGGCTCCCTCCCCATATTCTGCACTTGTGCCCAAACTTGTCATATCTCAGCTTACCGAAAGCAGGGCAGTGACATAGAAGATGGTCTGTGGTCTACTTTTCTTCCTCATCATTGAAGCTTCTACAAAAATCGTTGTAGGGTAGTTTTAACCTCTTAGCGTGTCTACCAACTGGCCAGTGACCGTTTATAACAGCTATTATGTTCCTCAGGTGGACTCTTGACAAGTTCAGCACAAATCGTGTCCTCTGTATATCCATTGTAGGCCAAATTTGTTTGGTCGCCGTGCAAGTGGGTTATCTCACCCATCTCTTCTTAGCAATGAGGTTCAGTTTCCCCCCAATAAGCTGTTTCCCCCTTGTGACAGGGACCCCAATGAGAGCGTAAACTTCCGAGATCACGGTTGTGGCGACCTTTTTTTTAAAGGATCGGCTCTTTAATTACCATATATGTCCCCATATCCTGGAATCCATGTAAGGGTAGCCGTCGAATGTTTTGCTATCTCCTCAAGAGACGACCGGCATTCTCGAACATTTCTCGAAGTGGTTGTACAAGTTTTTCAGGGATCTTATAGCCGCTTTACTATCAGTAAGAATATGAATGTTGCCGCCCAATATCCCACGATACTGAATTTTCTCTACGGCTAATGACCGCTATTTCGGCCTGAACTATGCTGATCCGGTAATCTGATTGATAGTTGCAAATTCAACTTCTCCGAAAAGATTCCACAACCTGCTCTGTCCTTTAATATCGAATTTTTCGTGTAAATTAGGATGACATCCTCCTCAAAGCTTAGGGCATTATCAATATCATCATAGTAGGACGTATCCGGAAAGTTCCTTATAAAACCCGGATCGAAGACAGGTTCTGGTATGGTGTAATCCGTGTGACAGCTCACATTGATTAGGTCCAGAATTTTGGCATGACTATAGTCCCTGTGCATCCATGCTTTTGTGGCGTTTAAACTCATTGCGGTGTTCGCTGCTATTTTCTTCGCCCCGATGTCCGTGGGTATCCAGTTTAGGATCGTAAACAGTGCCTTAGTTGGAGTAGTTCTAAGTGCCCCTGTTATCATGATTGCCACCATTATCTTAATGCGTTAGAATTTCAGTCTTCGGGACGCTCTATCTAGCGCCGGCTACCAGAATGCCGATCCGTAGAATAACTGAGTCACATAACCAATTCACATTTTTGGAGCTAATTCCCCAATTGAGGCCGATTGCCCTTTGCTGCAGTATAGGATCCTGGCCTGAGTGTTCAGATTCCAATTCAGTTTACTGTCTAATATTTGCCCAAGGTATTTGACACTATTCGAAAGTGTAAGTGCTACTCTATCTGGGTTTGGCAAATTGTGGGATTTTGTGTCTCAGGGTGAATAGCACCAGTTCCGTTTTACTCGGGTTGGCTGTAAACCCCACAGTCCACAGTCATGACACCACTTTAAAAGAAATTTCAGATCAGATTCCAGAAGCTCAGAAGATATTAATGCTAATATTAATACCGGTTCATACCGATCAGTTAAGGTTTACTCGAGTTATTCTGCTCTCCAACCAGCCAGCCTCACATACGGACAAAGTCAAATGTGAGTCAAAAAGTCCTGAAACGAATTTGGTCTTAACATGCTTAGGGTCTAACACCTTAACCCTAAGGGTGATGGTATAAATATCAAGAATTTACTTTTGCTTCTACAACAGATTTAAATATTAAATGTGTACCATAAAAGTACTTTTTGGTAAACTGGTACTTTTTGGTACAATAAAGTTTACTTTTGTATTGAATAAATTGTACGCTTTGTGAACAATAAAAGTACTTTTAGGCACAATAAATTTTACTATTTAATACCATAAATGTAGTTTTTGATACCATAAATGTACTTTTTGGTACAATTAATGTACTTTTTTTCACAATCAAAGTACTTTTTGGAACAATAAATTTTACTTTCTGTTACAATCATTTGTACTTTTTGATACAATAAATTCTATTTTCGTACAATAAATGTACCTTTTGGTACACAAATTTTTACTTATTTACTTCTACAGAGGAAACCTGTAGTATATAGTAAATGGCTAAAATATTTTTTTGTTTTAATTGAAGTGGCGAGTATTTTCTATGCCTATATCAAATTGTACCTCTCTTGGGTTAGAATACAGTTTGGCCACGCCCCCTGCGACCTTTGATTGAAAATAACAATTTCGTCCGCAAATCTGAACCTAAAGTGGCGAGTACTATATGTATATGTATTTAGAAATTTTCATCTCTCTAGGACTATAATAGACTTTTGCCACGTCCCCTCCGGCTACTGGTTCAAATATTAAATTTCCTCTAGATATTCATATTCGTGTCGCGGAGTACCTACCACCTTTGTATCAAATGTCATCTCTCTTGAGCTAAAATACAGTTTTGCCACGCCCACTTATTGAAATTGAAAATTTCGTCTGCAAATTTGAACCTGACGTGACAAGTACTATCTGTGTTCCAAATTTCATTGCGCGAGGGATAAAATACAGAGTATCAAATTGTATATTTTTAACTCTACAAAAAAGTTTTGCTACTCCCATTCGTCCCACTGATCAAAAATACTTTTGTATCTTTCTCCCCATCGCTAATACATACATATCATTACATTTTCTTCGCCTACAGCCCACTGTGCATCGCGTGCGTGAGAAATGTCAATTCAACACACAAAACAGTAAACACACAATTCTACACTACAATTTAGCCGCCTATTACAATCGATATTCCCCCTCTCTACCCACTCAGCCCACGGCAACCATCACAACAGCAATAAAAAACACAACACATTTAAACATTGCGAGCGTGATATGAATATCACATAGACTATTTTTAGCTCTTTCATTTTGCACGCTATTCGTTGTTCTCACATGCATGCATGGTTTTGTGTACACATTAAACCGTTACACTAGTACACTAATACTGCTACATACTACCGTGAAGTGTATAAGTAACCCAAAGTGTTGATTACAAAACTCAAATTTAGCTGTGAAGCCGTCACATGTCAGGATGGCCGAGCGGTCTAAGGCGCCAGACTCAAGAGCAATCTTGCCGTAGCAATACGGTTGTATGAGCGTTCTGGTCCTCTCTGAGGGCGTGGGTTCGAATCCCACTTCTGACAAAGATTTTTTTTATTTAGAGATTATTGTTTTGATTTTTTTTATAATATTTTATGTTTATTGTTTGTTTGTAAAGGGCTAAAGTTGCATGGAGGGTGTAAAACAAATAAGCAATAACTGTAAAAATATATTAAAAATATTAAGAAAATTCAATAAATATTAATAGAGTATAGGTATACAAACTTATTTTTCTTTGTTTAAATTATTAGTTATTTAAATATTTTTGGTATGTGATTATTTAAATACTTAGAGAAAATTTTCGGAATTCATTTAATTTTTTTCTTTTGCACCGGAAATTAATGAGAATGTCAATTAAAGAAGACAAAAATTGTGTAAATTTACGTGATATAGGTATTGAAATTGGAGAGAGTTTTTGTCAATTCGCAAGCACTCGAAGGAAGTTATTATAAGATTTTGAACATGACTTTAAAAAAAAACTTTTGAAATTAGGAAATAAAAAGGAAACTACTCATTTTATTAGCCAAATTCAGAGATTCTTAAAAAAGAAATATTAAAATTGGTTTATTATTTATTGAGTTTACCCGTGACAAACTTTTCGTATTGACTATTCGGAGTTAATATCAGCAATTCGGAAATCTATTGATAGTTTAGGTTTGTCTCCAATTCATGTTCATATCAGCAATGCGGAAACGTCTTAGTGATTCGGGGTTGTCGGCATTTCAGAATAACATCAGAAATTTGGGAAAACATAGATGATTTTTGATCGTCGGCAGTTCATGTTCATATCAGCAATTTGACAGTCCAGACTAGTATATCAAACTGGGAACCGTGTAGCTAACTCGCGTTCTTCGGAAACTCAGCTTCGTATCTGTAATACAGGATCGTTTTGGTAGTGGACCAGATGAAAGAGCTGTTATTTAAGCTTGGTGTGATGAATTATCTACGAAGCGCAAAAGACCGAAGCGCTTCGAATTATTTTCTACGAGCGGCTACTGATGGATGAACTTCTGTTGTTGCTGCAATTAAAGTAGAAGAATTAGTTGGTAACCTTTCTTCGTTCTTCGGCAATTTAGGTTTGTATCAGCAACTCGCGGTCTTATTGATGGTTCGGTTTTAACCGCTACTCAAATTATTTCAGTAATTCGGTAATGTGTTGATGATTTAAGGTTTCCGGCAATGCAGGTTCGTATCAACTACTCGATGAGGTATTGATATTTCATGTTCGTCGGCGATTTAGGTTAACATCAGCATTTCAATAATATATTAATGATTCAGGAGTATCGGCAGCTCATGTTCATATCAGCAAATCGGGATCGTGTAGGTGATTCGGCAGTCCGAGTTCGTATCTCAAACTCGGGATAGTGTAAGTAACTCGAGGTCTTCGGCAACTCGGCTTCGTATCTTTAATTCGCGATCGTGCTGGTAACAGGTGTTCCTCAACAAGTCAGATTGGTGACTGCAACCTGGGATCGTGTTGCTAATTCAGATTCTTCGGCAAATCATGGCCGTATTGATTCGAATTTCGCGATAAAATTAAAAATAGTTCCCGAAGAAGTGTTAGTATCAAAATGCTACGTTGCTAATTTCTATAATGCTACTGAAACGAAGAGTATCTTCGAGTAACAGACCGAAGTCCGATGGAAGTCGGGGTAAACCAACCGAACTTGGGGTTAACCCCATCACTCAACAGAAATCCCATTAAACCGACTTAAGACGAGTTTAACCCATATAAATTGGGTTCAACCAACCTGAAGTTGGATTCAACAGTGAGAAGTCCGATTAAACCGACCGACTTCGAGTTTAATAAATGGAAATTGTGTTCAGCCAATCGAAGTTGGATTTAACGAACCTAAATTTAAATGAAACCCACCGAAGTCGAATTAAACCAAAACCAATATTGTTCAACCAACCGAAGTTGGATTTAACAGGCCGACTTTCTGGTAAATTCAACCGGATTCGAGTGAAACCAACCAAAATTAGGTTCAATGAACCTAAGGTTAAATTCAACAGATCTAAATCCGATTTAATCGACCGAAGTCGAGTTAAACAAACTGAAATTAGGTTCAAACAACCGAAGTTGCATTCAACAGACCGAATTTCTGTTAAAAACGACCGAAATCATGTTAAATCATTGGAAATTGGATTCAACCAACCTGAGGTTGGATTCAACAGGCTGACTTTCCGGTTAAGCCGACCAGAGTCGAGTAAAACCAACCGAAATTGGGTGCAACGAAACTAAAGTTAAATTCAACAGATCGCAGTCTGATGAAACCCACCGAAGTCGAGTAAAACTAATACCAATATTGTTTAACCAACCCAAGTTGGATTCAGCAGGACGACTTGCCGGTTAAACCGACCGGAATCGAGTGAAACCAACCGAAATTGGGTTGAATCAACCTGAAATTGAATTCAATAGACCAAAGTCTGATTAAATCGACCGAAGTGGAGTTAAACAAAATTAGGTTCAAACAACCGAATTTGAATTCAACAGACCGAATTTCCGGTAACCGTCCGAAATCGAGTTAAACCATTTGAAAGTGGATTCAACTAGTTGAATTCAACAGACCGAAATCCGATTGTTCAACCAACCGAAGTTGGATTCAACAGGCCGACTTTCCGGTTAAACCGAGCGGAGTCGAGTGAAAGCAACAGAAAGTGGATTCAACCAACCAAAGTTGAATTCAACAGACCAAAGTCCGATTAAATCGAACGAAGTCGAGTTAAACAAACTGAAATTAGGTTCAACCAATCGAAGTTGGATTCAACAGACCAAATTTCCGGTTAAAAATCGACCGAAATCGAGTTAAACCATTCGAAAGTGGATTCAACCGACCGAAGTCGAGTTAAGCAAACTGAAATTAGGTTCAACGAACGTTAAGTTAAATTCAACAGACCATAGTCTAATAAAACCCACCGAATATTGTTCAAGCAACCGAAGTTGGATTCAAGAGACAGAAGCCCGGTTAAACAGACCGAAGTCGAATTAAGTAAATGGAAATTGGGTGCAACCAATCGAAGTTGGATTCAACGGACCGAAGTTGGATTAAACCGAACGAAGTCGAATTAAACCAACTGAAATTGGGTTCAACGAACCTAAAGTTAAATTCAACAGACCATAGTCTGATGAAACCCACCGAATATTGTTCAACCAACCGAAGTTGGATTCAACAAACAGAAGCCCGATTAAACCGAAGAAATCGAGTTAAACCATTCGCAAGTGGATTCAACCAACCGAAGTTGAATTCAACAGACCGAAATCCGGATTAAGTTGAATTCAACAGAAGAAAGTCTGATTAAATCGATCAGAATCGCATTAAACCAACCGAAATTGGATTCAATGAACGTAAAGTTAAATTCAACAGACCATAGTCTGATGAAACCCACCGAAGTCGAGTTAATCCAATACCAATATTGTTCAGCCAACCGAAGTTGGATTCAACAGGCCGACTTTCAGGTTAAGCCGACCGGAGTCGAGTGAAACCAACCGAATTTAGGTTCAACCAACAGAATTTGAATTCAACAGACCGAAATCCGAATAAACCGACCGAAGACAAGTTAAACCAAAATAAATTATAGAAATTGGGATTCAACAGACCAAAGTCTGATCAAATCAGCCAAAGTCGAGTTAAAGAAACTGAAATTTGGTTAAAAAAAACCGAAGTTGAATTCAACAGACCGAATTTCCTGTTAAACCGACCGGAGTTGAGTAAAACCAACCGAAATTGAATTCAACAGACCGTAGTCTGATGAAACCCACTGAAGTCGACTTCAACCAATAACAATATTGTCCAACCAACCGAAGTTGAATTCAACAGACCGAAATCTGATTAAACCGACCAGAGTCGAATTAAACTAACCGAAGTTCTGTTCGATGAACCTAAAGTTAAATTCAAAAGACCAAAGTCTGATTAAATCGACCGAAGTCGAGTTAAACAAACTGAAATTAGGTTCAAACAACCGAAGTTGGAACTATTTGAAAGTGAATTTAACCGGATTTAACCGACCGGAGTCGAGTTAATTCAATCGAAATTGATTTCTACCAACTGAACTTCAATTCAACATAACCTAGAGCTAAGACACAGTGTGACCGCGCCCCCTCCGCAGACGAATTTTAAATTTTGGATCAGTGGGAAGAGTGGGTGAGGCAGAGCTGTATTTTAGCTTAAGAGAGATCAAATTTGACACCCAGATAGTGCACGAATATGAATTTAAAATTGCATCAGTGGGCGGAGGGGGCGTGACCAAACTGTATTTTAGCCCCAGAGAGATGAAAAGTTTTTATAATTTTTCTCTAAAATAAATAATTTTTTCTTAGAACCTGATTAAATTTTTTAAAAAATATTTAATATTATTATGTTTAAATATAAAATAAAAAAAAATATTATATAGCAAATACAGTTGGTGTTTAGCACAATGAATTTGTGAAAAAGATTAGCATATACAATTTCTCTGAGAACCTAATAAAAAAACAATAAAATTTATATTAATTTTTTTTTGGATATTCTTTTTAATTAGTCCATTAATGCTTTGTTCTTAGAATATTTTTAATATATTAATTATTTTCCTTTTTTTTTCAAAATAAATTTTTTAATATATTTAAAATTTTTTTAATATTTAAAAATATACTAAAAAATTAAAATAAGATCTTTCAACATAATAATACTTTTTATTATATTTTTAAATATAACAAATATTTTTTTTTAATATATTTAAAGTATTTTGAACAAAAGAAAAATAAAATAATATATTTTAAAAATATTTTTTTTTATTTAATAAAAAAAAATAATTTTTTTAATACATTTAACATATTTTTTTTATAAAAAAATAATTTTTTTAATACATTTAAAATATTTTTTTTTATTTAAAAATATAATAAAAAATATTATTTTGAAAGAAAAATTATATTTTTTTATTATTAAAAAAATATATTTTTATTATATCATTTTTCTTTCGTTCAAAATAATTTTCTTACTATATTTTTAAATATAAAAAATAAAAAATATGTTTCGAAAATATATAAAAAAAAATTTTTTTTCAGAATAATTTTTGTAAATTTAAATATATAATAAAAAAAATTTAAAAATATAATAAAAAAAATTATTTTGAAAAAAGGACAAAATAAAATAATGTATTAAAAAGAAAAATATTTTTTTCAAAATAATAATTTTTATGTATAAAAATATAAAAATTTTTTTGCAAAGTACATTTTTTATTATATTTTTAAATATAAAAAATATTTATCTTATTTATAAAAAATATTTGTAATATATTGTTTTCTTTTTCTTTTTTTTAAATAATTTGTTAACACATTTCTATACATAATTTTTTATTTTTTTTTATATTTTTATACATAAAAATTATATAAAAAAAAAGAAAAATAAAAAAGTACAAATATTTTTAGAAAAAAAAAAAAATATTTAAAAATATAATAAAAAATTTACTTTGCAAAAAAAGGAAAACTAAAATAATATATTAAAATTTGTGTATTAATTTTTTTTTTAAATATTTAAAAATAATTTACCAAAGTTGTGGAAATTAAATATTAAAATTTTACAAAATGTTCCAAAAATAACAAAATAATGAAATCTACAATCCCAACAACACCAAAAAAATATATCGAAACAAAAAAAAAACTTTGTCAGAAGTGGGATTCGAACCCACGCCCTCAGAGAGGACCAGAACGCTCACAGAACCGTATTACTACGGTAAGATTGCTCTTGAGTCTGGCGCCTTAGACCGCTCGGCCATCCTGACATGTACGAGGTGCCGAGCAAATAAGCAGCAGCGGAATTCGAACACAAAAGTAAAGCACAAGAATTCTAATAAAATACCAAAGAACCAAAAACCCAATATCGCCCATCGTTTAAAATTCTTATACATGGCACATAGTAGACATTTCGTCTCTTCTTATGAAATATGCACAAAACTTGTTTCTAACATTATGTATGTCTGTCTGTATGTTTTTTCGTTTGTTAGATTAGTGCATAAGAACACCATTAGAAGAGATATTCTAATTTAATAGCTGGTAGTAGGTTGGAAGTTTATCGCTCTAGTTTCAATGTACAAACACAGCTACCTAATGAATACCACAACACGTGAGGATTTTTGCAATATTTTACCATAAAGTTATAAATATACACAGTGTTAAAACTAGTAACACTTTGGCATAGACGATAATAATACATGTCGATGTACAACATAACAACGTTACAGTTTGAATATTTGTCTTACATATACAATGCATTAGGGTGGCAAGTAAATGCATGGCAAAACATAAATGTTGTAAGGTTAATTGTACATATATCTTAATTTTTTTTTTATGCAGATTTTATTTAAGATTTTTTTAAAGAAATTTTTATAAAAATGAGACAGTATCTGATGTTTCTTTTTCTATAACTACTTGGACAAGTTTCAGAGTAGTTTCTTTAACAACTTAGCTTAGTGACCAAATTTTGGATGGGATTTATCATTAACAAAAATTAAGCTGAAATGCTTTAAGAAACTTCTCCCTTTCGCCTTTTTTTCATAATTTTTCCCAAATAATTCAAAATTTGTGAAGTTATTGGGGATAATTAGAAAATTGGTCATTGCTGATGATATTGATTGACGAATCTGATCAAAGTAATGTTCAGTACATAGTAAATATGTAGCAAGTTTGCATATGGTACTCGCTGCATTTGTTTGCGTATGAGTAATGTTAATTTTACGCGGATTTTATATTAATCATACGCACATGGAACCAATATTATGGATTTACGGTTAAATAACACAGTGCAACAGCCAATCTGGGGGGTATAAAATTCCAAGTCAAAGTGAAGGTACTAGGGCAGTATAGTTACAACTAGATCTGTACTAAAAAACGTTGATTATATAGTCCATAAGTAAAATTTTCTTAAAATATGATCAAACTACTATAAAATAAATATTAATAAATGGACTAAAACATCGAAAATATGCGCATATAACATGCACTAAAAATTAAAAAATATCCACTAAGAACACAAAATATGCAATTAGGTCTTTAAATGAATTTTTCTTAAAATATGAAATAAAATATAAAATAAATATTAATAAATGCACTAAAAGAATCGAAAATATAACATGCACTAAAAATTAAAAAAATTTCCACTAAGAACACAAATTATGCAATAGGGTCCGTAAATAAATTTTTCTTAAAATATAAAATAAATATTAATAAATGAACTAAATAATCGACGATATGCGCATATAACATACACTAAAAATTAAAAATATATGCACTAATAACACAAAATATGCAATTAAGTCCATAAATAAATTTTTCTTATAATATGAAATAAAATAAATATTAATAAATGAACTAAAAAAATCGAAGATATGCGCATATAACATACACTTACAAATAAAAAATATGCACTTAAAACACATGTAATATGCAATTGAAAAAATATGTAAAATTTTATTCAAAATAAAATTTGCATGTAATTTCGCTTGAAAGGACACTAAATTCATTTGTATGCTCGTATATGTACATATAAATTTATTAAAATATTAATTTAAAATCGTTGTCAAATCGGAATAGTGGACATTCTCACTGTCTTTGCCGAATTTTTCGAAATTCTTGGCATAATATTGATTGCTTTAATCCACATTTCCAATCTTGTTATAATTGGCTCTGGAGAAAACGGAATACCAGGACATCTTTCATTCAAAATCTGCATACGCGAAGGCGATTTTTAAAAGATATATATTTTTTTTTAATTTGATATAAGAGATATTCATTTGATATTCAATAAAATGACTTCGTTAATAAACTTTAATTCAATAAACAAGTAACATGCAACAGCTTTGAAACCCCCTTGCCGAATTAATCATGTAGGCGTTGCATCGTTTTGAAAAAGAAGAATTTATATTTGTCGAAATCCTTACCATTGTTGATGGGTTTTGTCTATTTCTACCACTTTGTTTTTTCGTGCATGTCTACTTTTCATATAAAATAGCCACAATAAAATTTGTTTCCTATATATACTCGATATCGTTGTAAAAATTTTGTAAACATTTTTTGTAATTCAGATGAATATTGTCTAAGAAATTGTAAAGCAACTTTTGTTGAAAAATGTCACAACTTTTTAAAATGGTTGTTAATCAAAGATGCAAAAATATGCAATTATTGAAAAATTTGCTGAAATATGCGCTACAACTGCAAAAACACGTATTTTCGTAAAACATGCAACATATGCATCTGCATAAGATTCTATGCCCTATTAACAAATAATGTTTCCTTAGAACTTCATCAAATGTCCATAAAAATCTATAATATTATTATGTTTAAATATAATTAAAAAAAATACTTTATAGCACAATGAATTTTTAAATCCCTGAGAATCTGAAAAAAGTAAAAATTTATTTTTAATATTTTTTTTTATGATTATAATAATAATAATAATTTCTTAGACTATAATAAAGTTCCTTTAAAGTTCTTAAATTTAAAAAAAAAAATCTATGAAAATATCTAATTTTTTTTTCTTAACAAATTTTTCTTAAACATACTGATATAAATTTCTTTAAAAAAATATTATAATTTTTTTTTTTTGGTAAAAATTGTCATAAAGTTTTCATATATAATTTCCCTCAGAACCTAATAAAATTTCACTAACAAGATGTAACTAAATTTTAATTTTACTGTTAGTTGGTGGGGAAGTTAAAAAATCCACAACAATCTCCCAACTGCCCCGAAGTAGCCTCTAGAGGAATAAAATGTATGACAGACCCTCACTAATTTTTTCCTGCTAACATTTTCTCCAAACATACCAACCTCATAACTTGACCCCCTAAAGTCGAAGCCATTAAAATTTTTTAGTTTTTTTCCATACAAATTTTAAAAGAGCCTGAAACGTGCAAGAACACCTCTGTACGATACTTACCAACTTCAAATCGATATTAAATTATTATGGCATGTAACTGGACAAAACGAATGGTGCAGAATTCCTTCTTTTTGGGGCTACTTTCACGTACAGTTCTCAGAATTGAGTCCCAAATCAATAAGCTGAAAAATGTTGTACTGTGCTATTAATATTTTAAATGTGAATGACTGTCTGTGTATAATAAATCGCACTTCTGGTACAATAAATATACTTACTTACTTACTTAGCTGGTACTTCTATGCAATCCCAGAGGATTATATACCGCACGTAGAAAAATATTATAAGCGCCTCGATCTTCTGCGCTTCTTCTCCAGTTAGTCACACCGAGTTCTGTAAGGTTCTCAGTAACCTGGTCTTTCCAACGGAGTTTAGGTCGCCCTCTTCTGCGCCGTCCATCGAGTTCATTGTCGAAGACTTTTCGAGCTGGAGCATTTTCGTCCATGCGTACAACATGACCTAGCCAACGCAACCGTTGCACCTTAATGCGTTTGACCACGTCAATGTCAGTGTACAGCTCGTACAGCTCATGATTCATACGACGCCGATACTCTCCGTTAACGATGATGGGCCCATATATTTTACGAAGTATTTTTCTCTCGAATACCGCCAGAACCGATTCATCCGCTTGTGTCATAACCCAGGATTCTGAGCCATACATTAGGACAGGTAGAACCAGTATCTGGTATAGCTGAAGTTTTGTTCGTCGAGAGAGAGCTCTGTCATTGAATCGCTTGCTTAGTCCGTAGTAGCGTTTATTTGCAAGCAGGATTCTTCTCTGGATTTCTAGGCTGACATTATTTGCTTTGTTGATGGCGGAGCCTAGGTAGACAAAATTATCTACCACCTCGAAATTATAGTTGTCAACGTTCACGCAGTTTTCCAAACGAGTAGATTCTTTGTTAGTTGAAACTAATAACTTCGTTTTGTCCTCGTTCACCGTTAGGCCCATTTTCGCTGATTCCTTCTGAATACCTGAGAAGGCTGCAGTCACATCCCGCAGTTTTCGACCGATGATGTCTACGTCATCAGCATACGCGAGAACAATATGGCTTTTGTTGAATATCGTGCCACTCGTGTTTACTGCAGCATTCCTCATTATCATCTCCATCACTATGTGAAAGAGTTCACATGATAGGCCGTTGCCTTGCTTTAGACCCCGTTTGGTATAGAATGACGCCGTCAGCTCGTTGCCAATCTCACTTAAGACTTCGTGTCAGTCAGCGTCATTCCGCAAAGACGTATCAGCTTCGCTGGAATACCAAACTCAGCCATGGCTTCAAGTAATTTCTGCCGTATCGGGCTGTCGAAGGCAGCTTTATAGTCAACGAAAAGATGGTACGTATCGATATGTTTCTCTTGGGTCTTTCCCAGGATTTGCCGAAGTGTAAATATCTGGTCAGTTGTTGATTTTCCAGGTGTAAAGCCACACTGATAAGGCTCGATCCGGCTGGATAACACTGGCTTTAGTCTTTCACATAGCACACTCGACATGACCTTATATGCCATGGGTAAAAGGCTGATCTCGCGGTAGTTGGAGCACACACTTGGATCATGTTTTTTCAGCGCAGGACATAATATAATTAGATTCCAATTATCGGGCATGCACTCGTTAAGCCAAACCGTGCGTAGGAGATAGTGCATGCTCGTTATCAGATCCTCGCCACCGGACTTAAAGAGCTCTGCCGTAAGTCTGTCGACATCGGCTTATTATTTTTCAGCCGCGATATTGCTCGTCTTACCTCGGCTTGACGTGGTGGTAGGCAATCTAAGCCGTTGTCGACAATTGGCAGGATACCTTCACGTGCGCTGCTTTCTGGAACCAGCAGTTGCTGGAAATGTCCTCTCCATATATGCAGCACACTCTGCGTATCTGTGACCAGATTTCTATCCTTGTTCTTACTGGAGAGAGCCCATTATCGCATGCTTTTGCTTTTACTTTCTGGTAAAATGTTCCGGCCTCACCTCTATCCCTGCATCGCTCTATATCCTCGTTCTTCATCTGACTTTTTTTCGCTTAAATATCTGTCTCGCCTGTTTTATTGTCTCTTTATGCCGTTCTCTAACAGCCCGGGTTACAATTGGCTGTAGCGTTGTCCTATAAGCGGCATCCTGTTCCTCAGATGCTATGCGACATTTTTCATCGTACCAGTATTCGTCTGAGCGCCGCTTTTCATATCCTAGCACGGTTGTTGCGGCAGTTGCCATAGAATACGCAATATGCAGCCACTGTGTATCAGCAACGTCAGAGGTAGAGGCGTTGTGTCGTAGAAATTGTGAGAGCTGGTTGGAGTAGGCACTGGCTATCTCTGGTGTTTGCAGTTTCGCGATGTCCAGCTTTCATTGGGTTGGGTTACGTGCCACTTTCGCTCTGCTCAATCTTGTGCGCTCCTTGGCTGTAACCAGGTAATGATCCGAGCCAATAGTAGCATTACGAATCAAACGCACGTCCATGACACTACATGCATGCCTGCCATCAAGTACCACATGATCAATTTGATTTTTGGTGTTTTGATCGGGGTATAGCCAAGTTGCCTTGTGAATATCTTTGTGCTGGAATCTGGTTCCAATCACTATTCTATTCGACATGGCAGCTGTAATAGATGTCGCAATTTTTACGTTGCGAGCATCCTGGTCCTGTCCATGTCATCACACCTGGATAGCGGTGATGTCAGCCTTATATTTTTTGAGGTCAGCCGCCAGTCGAATAGTGGCACCTTATCCTGGTGAGAGAGTCCGGACGTTCCAAGTGCATATCCCTAAATCAAGGTCCTTATTACGTTTGCAGGGGTTCTGTTTGTTACTTTTTCTTTCTCGTATTTTCATAACCAGTAACGGACCTGAAGGCGGGTGGCTAGATCAACCATTAGGATTCGTCGATCACTATCTGCCGCTATTCATGATTAAAAAAATATTACGAATAACGTTGCCCAGGTGCCACCACGAAGGAGGTTGTGAGTCGGCTTGAGATGCAAGATTTACGTTATCAAGCTAAACATATTATAAGTATTCGTCAAGTATGCCATAGGGAAGCATTGCCGGGTCCAGTAGTATAATCTTATAAATATTTAAAAAAAAATATATATATATATTTTCTCCATTTTGAACCCTAAATTTGATAGTGAAGAATATCATCGTCTGTCAGGTTTTATTTTAATTGAAACTTAAGCGGAACTAGACCTTTAAGTTAACAATTATTTCACCGAGGTAACAATAACAAAAAAAATTACATTGTGTTCCTCTTAAACCGGTCTGATACTCTAGATTACCTCGAAATTACATTGAACATTGAACAGCTGCATTGAACCCATTTAACCCCCAGCAAAAAAAAAACAACATCAACAGCAACAACACAGCTTTCAACAAAATCCCAATCACTGTAACAACAAATAATCGCCACCAAAACGTCAGGTATTGTATATAATACATGCATACATAGTATATAACTAAAGATGCCAAGATGTGAAAAGTCGGATGTAAAGATTACATTATAGCCCAAAAGTCAAAAAGGTCATCTGAATGCTGACTTCTGCTCTCCCTAAGTGACGTCGTGTTACTCTTGTACACATTAAAGTACGCTCTCTCTCTCTCTGTGTTGTTACTTAGAAACATGGTTTAATCTTTGGGGCTCTAAAATAGTTACGTATGTATGTGTATAATAAAATAGCAACAACTACCGGTCAATGATGAAACTTGTCTTACCTGCAACTACGCGGCCAGGCCAGGTAAGGTTAGTTGCTGCTGCTGCTGTTTAATGGCCCCGTCTCTTAAAGTATCTTGAGCATTCACGTGTGCATTCTATCTTAGTAGATCGATCGAATGTAACAACGTCAGTGTGTCAGACCATTCGTACGTCTATCAGTCAGTCTGTTTGCCTTGCCTGCCTATATGTAGTAGCACTTTACACTCGCTCAGCGCAACGAAACCACACGATTTTGTGTTTGTTACCTTTGAATAAAATCTCTGGTGTTGACGAACCACTCGCACAGTTTCATCTTAACTTTGGCTCGAAACGCACGTCGTACGTCGTCTTGCCGTGACCAAGTCTAGCTTAATTTGAAGGTATATACAGATGATAGCCTCGGAATTGAAGCGCTTAAAACACGTTTTGTAAACGGTTCTCAGTGTTGTTGTTGTTCGAACGTCCAAACGTAAAAACCGCCGCACAAGTAGTGATGTTTCTTTTCCACATTAACTTCCGATGTGTTAACAAGTTTTTTACCAAGTGAACGCTAACTAACTGTGAAAAAAGAAAAACAAAATTGAATAAAATAAATTAAGCAATCACCACTACAAGACAATTGAATTAACAAGAATATTAGAGAATCAAATGAAGCGTGTAGAGAATAACAAAAGAATTCAATGCCGTTAGAAATGGCAACAGAAGACAACGAACAAGCAACGAACGGATTTATGGATACATTATTTAATCGCACTTAGAACATAGTTTTTATAAAAATTCAACGCTCCATTTGGCAGTGTTTTAAAATTCTGACCAAATCCTTTAAACAAAAAAATTTTATTTTTTACAAAAATTTTCGACAGAATTTTATCAATTTTCTTTAAAAAAAATATATATATTTTTTACATATTTAATTCGGACTCTGTATAGATTATAATCTTATATTGCAGAAATTGTCAAAAGTGTTCAATGTAAAATTATTCTAGAGTACCTGATCAAATATCCGCAACAAAAATGTCGTCACACAAAATGTTTTTTAATAACATTTTAAAAAATAACATAAATGTTGTCTATAAAATATGAATATGAATTGAATTCTGAACAAAAATTCAATTGGAAAAAATAATTCTTTAAAAATGTCTCTAGAATTTTATTAAATGTTGCCAAGAATAACACAGTACAACATTTGTTGGGACTCAATTCTGAGAACTGCACGTGAAAGTAGCTCCTAAAAGGAGAAGTTCTGCATTATTCGTTTTGTCTATTTACATGCCATATCGATTTGAAGTTAGTAACTATTGCATAGGGGAATTTGTCAAGTTTTAGGCCCTTTTGTTTGACATAACTCGAGAACCAATAGTCCAATTTAGCTGAAACAAATTTAAAAAAATTCCCCTATACGATACTTACTAACTTCAAATCGATATTAAATTATTACGGCATGTAACTTGACGAGACGAATGATACAGAACTTCTTCTTTTTGTGGCTACTTTTACGTGCACGAACGATGTTATTTTTCGATACCATTTTTGTAGTACGATTTGCCCTTTGCTTCAAAATATGCCTCAGTTTTAGCGATCACCTCTGAGAACAGGAAGTAGTAGTCGCAGATCAGGAGATTACGGTGTATGCGGAAGCAATTCGAAGTCCAATTCAAGCATTTTTGCCATCGTTTTCACTGAATTGTGATACGGTGCATTGTCTTGATGAAGCACCACTTTCTTTTTCTTTAAATGCGGTCATTTTTCGGCCATTTCGTCCTTCAAACGGTCCAATAACGCTATGTAATATTCGCTGTTGATGGTCCTTCCTTTTTCAAGGTAGTCAATGAAAACTATTCCATGCGCACCCCCAAAAAACAATCCTTGATGGTTGATTTTCCTGGGGCAGTGCCCTTTTTCAAAGCAGCCAGCCGAATGTTATGTTTTTCCACGCTTTGGAGCGGGTTCATAGTGTGCAGTACGGACGGATAATTGTCGATTGGACTTCGGAGTGAAATGATGTAGCCATATTTCGTACATTGTCACATATCGACGCAAAAACTCGAGTTTATTACGCTTGATCATCTCCAAACACTGATCCGAATCATCAACTCGTCGTCGCTGTTTTCAGTCAAAAGTGAGCTCGCGTGGCACCCACTTTGCACAGAACTTTCTTATACCCAAATATTCGTGAATGATATCGTCCCCTTAATATAACAATAGTGTATGTACTCATACACCATTATTTTTTTATTGGATTTTTAGAATCTCCTTCATTGATTCTATGCCTGGTCAAAATTTCGTTAAAATCTACTTCCACAAAGTGCGTCAAAAGGTCATTGGAAAAAATAGTGTATAATTTCTTCTTCAAAAATTTCCATCAATAAGTGTGTAAGCTCAAATGCGCTATTTTATTTGAAATTGCCTCTCCAAAGTTATTAAAATAATGATAGTGTATACGCATCATACTCCATTTTAGTCTGTGGAAATAAATACAATTTATCAAAACTTTTACTCGTAAAATAGCTTATAAAAATATACACTATTTTATCTCAAAAGTTTGTGAAAAAATTGTTATTCCTCGTGACTCGCAGTCGTTTTTTTTAAATTACAAGGATGAAATAGGCGCAATTTTTTAGATGAGCCATATGTAGCAGAGAAAGAGAAAGAATTCGAATGATTTTCAACTTATTTGTTACAAATTGCTATTTTGCTATTGAATAAAACAGTGTATACCATACAAAATAAAATAGTGTACCAGATACTTCATACGAATTTTTAAAAAATAAAACAGCCTATATGGCGTACTTGCTTTTTGAATGACATAATTATGGCCTTAAACGATGAGTAAAATATTAAAACTTGGTCAGTTGACAGAACAGGAACAGTATTATGTATTCCTTTAAAAACCACCATAAAAAAAACTATATTAACCGCGATATTGAGGTTTTAATAGACATCCGATTTGACGAAAACTTTAAACTCGATTTTCTCAAAACACCAAAAAAATTATACACTATTGTTTTATTAAGGGGACGATATGATGTACACGTTCAGTTAATATCTTTAGAGTGCCTGCTATTGCATTCAATTTCAATTTACTGTCATTCAAAATCATTTTGTGGATTTTTTTAATGTTTTCGTCGGTAACAACCTCTTTTGGGCGTCCACTGCGTTCACCGTCCACGGTGACCATTTCGCCACGTCTAAACTTAGTATACCAATCCTTGATGGTTGATTTTCCTGGGGCAGTGTCCGGAAACTCGTTATCAAGGCAAGTTTTTGCTTTAACTGTACTTTTTCCCTTCAAGCAATATTTTGCCAACACGCGAAATAATGATCCGACAGCTGTCTTTTAAAGGGTCGGTCTAACTAAAAATCATATGGATTTAATTCTAGTACCGCCATCTAACATATGTGTCAGGCAGGGGACTTTTCAATTGACCTGTTACAATCTAAGTCAGATGCCGAAATGATAAGAGATTTCCATTCGCTTCGAGCTTGTGTGCACCGTCTCCAGTCAGTCATACCAAGCAGCGTCAGTGATTCCTCCACCTGGTCCTTCCAATGTAGTCGCGGAATCCTTCTTTTACCCTGTCCTTCGAAGTCTTGATAGAGTACCTTTCGCGCCGGAGTTTCCTCATCCATTCTCACGACATGGTGATGAACCACATCAATTTCGTAGTATAACTCGTACAGCTCATGGTTCATCCGAAACCTGAACTCGCCGTTTGCGCAAATGAGTTCATATATTTTGCGGTGTATTTTTATCTCAAACACCGCCAGGTAAGCTCCATCCTGCCTGTGCAAGCACCCAAGATTTGGAGGCATTCAACAGGACCGGGAAAATTAGTACCTGGTACAGTTGGACTTTGGTGGTTCGAGTACTATTCTCCGTTTTATTTCTAGGCTGACACTGTTGATGAATTCATCCACTACCATTAACTTCGTCTTGTCCTTATTCACTGCCAAACACATCATAAATTGGTAGTAGCTTCGCTACGAAACTCCAACCGGTGAGTGTGACCGGTAGCATGGGGATCAGGAACCCTGGGACATAGTCTCCCGTCTGATCGTTAGTTGTAGGCCCTCTTGTGGGAGCATCACGCGGGCTGTGGTTAAACCGCTGGAAGAGTCTTCGGTCTCGCTGATGAGTTACATTGCAACCGGGAGCTAGAGACCCATTGAGTAGCGGAGGTGTTAAGATAGGTCTCACCTTGGTTTAAGGGGGGTACGCTCCATACTAACATATCCAATTTGGTATCTACTGGCTGGAAGAAAGAGCCGACAATTCCGGTGGCTTGCTCCCAAAGTTGTCGACTACTATTACTAGGTGGTTTAAGCTTGTTCGGGCCATTCCTGGCGAGCACTATCAATCGCATTCTAATATACCCAGTGTGTTTAGTGCACCATGGGTAAGGCCTAGACGGCGAGACTCATGTAAAACCATGTGGACTTCCTTCCCACAAATGGGAAGACAGCTGTGTCCTCTCGCATAGTTCGACCGATATTATCGATATCATCGGGATATGCGAGCAGCATGTGGCTCTTATTAAATATGGTATTATACATGTTTACCCCTGCTTTCCTTACTACCTTCTCCATCACAATATTGAACAGTAAGCATGACAAACCATCACCCTGTCTAAGACCTCTTGTCGTATCGAATGATGCCTGATAGCACCATCGAAGGCAGCTTTGTAATCGATAAAGAGGTTGTATGTGTCGATTTGCTCTCATGGGTTTTCTACAGAATCTTACTTACTTATATACTTAAGTGGTCCATTACAACTTACGAAAGTAGTTCATAAATTGGAGGCCTAAAGTATTAAAGAATTCCACACGCTTCGGTTTTCTGCGTGCGTTCTCTAGTTAGTCCTACCAGACGAAAGCGCCCACGATTCGGCTACATACAACAGAACGGGTAAAATTAGCACATGGTATTGTTGATTCTTAGTATCTCGAGATGAGGTGATGTTACTAAAGTGATGCCGAAGTCCGTACACACATCTATTGGCGTGCACTATTCTCCACTTGATTTTTTGGCTAACATTATTATTCTTGTTGACGGAAGATGCGAGGTAGGTAAACTCATCTACAACCTCAAAACAATAATTGTCAACGTTCATGGTTCGTCCGCATCGGAAGGACTCTTTGTTCGTCGAAATCATTATTTTTGTTTTGTCCTCATTGACCGCTAAGCCTATTTTTGTTGACTCCTTTTCTGATGATGAGACACCTGCAGTAACATACCGCAGATTTAGGCCAATGATGTTTATGTCATCGGCATAGGCTAGAGGCTCTAGTGAGGCTCTTGTGGAATATGGGGCCAGACATGTTGACAGTAGCCTTTCTCATCACCTTCTCCTTTCACATCACAAACTATATTATATAGTGTACAGGACAAGCTGTCACCCTAACTCAGACCTATTTGTGTGTTGAATGGTTCAGAGTGATCCTTACCCAACTTAACCGAGGATTTGGTGTTTTCCAAGGTACATCTGCAAAGGCGAATTAGCTTTGCACGAATACCAAACTCAGACATGGCTTCATATAACTTACCCTTTATCGGAGAGTAGAAAGCAGCTTTGTAGTCGACAAAGAGGTGGTAGGTGTCGATCTCGTTCTGGCTCGGAGGTGGACAGTTAAAAACATTGTCATGGATTGGATTGGGGGCTGCTGGGATGGTGTCCGTATCCAGTAGATTTTTGAAGTGATCTCTCCATATCTTCAGAACGTTATCCGGGTCTGTCACTAGCTGGCCATAGCTGTATTTGCATGAGGGCTACCCTCTTCCACGCATTCTCGCCTTAACTCTGTGGTAGGATTTTCGGGCTTCCCCTCTACTTTGGAGCAACTCTGTGCACTTTGGAGCAACTCTGTGCACTCATTCTGCCTCTTCTTTAGCTCTTCTTCTTCTGTCTGAAAAGACGAGTTGCCTCTCGTCTCTTCTCCCTGTGAAATCAATTAGTCTAATGCCATTGTTCTACGTTTCGGTGTGCAGACTGAATTTTCCAATGGTAGGCTCAAATTCGTTATCCCTGCCTATTTAAGCATTAAAATCGCCTAGTACAAATTTTACGTCACGGCTCGGGCTACTGTCATATACATTGCACAGTGGTTCCGTACATAGGCCAAAAATCAAAAAACTAATCACAAAGTATTAAAATAAAATGTAAGCAAATTATCTCTTAAATGTCCAATCTTCATAATGGTAAACCGGATTCTTCTGAAAATCTAACGGGACTTTTTAAAAATAGAATTTAATCATGAACATTTGTTCGCGCTTTTGTAAGTTGGTCGAATAACTTAAAACAATAGTGCAGTTCAAAACGGATTGCTCATTGCATAAGTCAAAAAAATTAAATTATTTTTAATGGATTTTAATATTAAAAGTATATATTTAATCTACACAAATTTATAATATCTGACTTGTTTTGTAATTCTTGTCAAATTAATGTTTTACTTAACGTATTTGTTTGATCCTATTTTGTGCGTCTTCATTATGATTATTTAGAGTTTTAGTTGTGTTCCCCCCAGATCCCCTTTTAGGTCTCTTTTCCATTGTATTTGTCGTAGTCTTAAGGTAATAAAAGTAATAAAGTTTGTTGCGGAAATTTGCGGATGTGCGTGTAGTTTTTAAAATACTAAACCGCCTTCTTAGTAAATCCTCAAACTTAGGTAAGAGGATAAGTATAATTTCATAAGCGAAAAAGTGTAACACCCCAACTATCTCGACCCAAATTATCTTAAAACCAAATTTGTTTAAAGATTTTTTAAGACGATTGTCCCATTTCCGTCGGTCCGGCTGGCTGGCCGGTTGGCTTGCTGGTTGGAAGGATAACTGATGGGCATGATAATTTGAGTAAACCTTAACTGATCTTTATGAAAATTTACCAGTTTTAATATTTTTCAAAATGAAGTTACCTTATTGTTAATAAGCAGAATTGCCCCACCCTTCTGGTACCTCCCATGCAAACTTACCTATTTATGGATATTTCTTCCATTGATTCCAAACGAAACACTACATGATCATGAACTTTGGCGGACTAATAATCTTATAAAAACAGGTAAAACTACAGAAAATCGGAACATTTACCGCACCCCTTATGCCACCTCATTGTATATAAATGACCTAATTCAACGTTATATTGCCACAAGCATATTCTTTTTCAGTCAAATTTTTTCCAAGGAAAATTTAGGGTGGGATGTCTTATACAAAATTACCAACATATTTTTGGGAAAATTAATATTTCTCTCATAACATTTAAACGAAAAACCGGAGTATACTTGAATGTGGTCAGTTGGATTATCTTGTAATCCGACGCAAAACCTCGGAAATCCGAAATATTAGCTTCAGACGGTTATAGATACATATCATTTTTGTAAGAGATATTGAATTGAACTTTTTATAACTGTTGTTAGTTTTGCTACATGTCGGTAAACTTCTGGCCATACGACCGAGAGTCCTATTCCCGATCGTTTAAGCTACATAAGTAATTTCTTTTTCAATTTCATTAACTCGAGAGTAAAACAATGGGTGAGGGTATATAGGGTGAGGGTATTTATCAGTCAGTTTACCTGATTGAAATTCCTGTACTGTCTTAAATATTTTTTAAGAGCCCTGCTGAACATTTCAGCTCTGTACTACCATTAGAAGTATTTTTGGCCGCACCTCCATACAAGCGGATCCACTGTGCATTGTCTAGCCTCTCGTAGAACTCGTCTTTGTCCTCATCGCTTTTCTCTTCAGTCGGAGCATGGCAATAAATAAGTGTTATGTAGGAGAACTTTGTCTTGACTCTTATGGTGGCTATTAGTTCACAAACCTCGTTGAACCGTGAGACTAGGTGTCGCAATCTCTTGCCAACCACAAATCCACATCCAAACTCGTGCTTGTCCGAGCCCTGCACACCACGTCGCAGTTTTCTAAAAGAGGTCCTTGTTTCAAATGTGAAAAGACTTTTATTATGAAATTATACAAAAATGTATATTGTGTGTATTGTATGTTACGAATAAATAAAAAACGATATAAATTTCACATATTTTTTTGTTTGACTGCAATTTTGCTAATTTTGTTTATTTATTCACATTTGCTCCCAGACCTGTGAGAAATGTATGTACATTACGTGAGGGATCACACTACAATGAGAACACAAAACGTAAATATTTTACAAAAAAAAAGGTTATTGGTGTTGAAACAATTAAGTTGTTATTGGTGTGCGGTTGTAATTTTATATCAATTAAAAAAATTATTTTGTTTTTTTTCTCCTTAATGTTTTATTTATGACTAATGTACCATAAATCCGTTTTTTTTTGCTAAAGGTAAACTAGTCGCTAATTCTCTTGTCAATTCTCGATGACGCGTTAGTGTTATTAGTGCTATAGTTTATTAAATCGTACAGTAAATAAACAAAAATCTACTATATTCTAATAGATAAAAACATAAACAAAATTTCTATATTGAAATTTATCGCGTGCTTCCAAGTGATATCGGCTGTCAACACATTGAAAATATATCCGAAGAAATATTTAAATAGCTTGTCCGCTGTTAAAGAAAATTGGACAGATTTAAACGGTCAATATGAGTAAGTAATGGTTAATTTATAAATTACATATGAATAAGATGTTGACATAAAGGACGATTTGTGAATACATACCAAAAAAACAAGAATTTACCTAAAAGTAGTAAAAAAAAACCTAAATTACTTATCCTGAGTACTTCGGATTTTACTTTTTAATGATTTTAATTTTTTATAAAACTATAAAAGTACCTTTTGAAAAGACAAAAGTATTTTTAGTACAATAAAAGTACTTATTGGTCTTATTAAATTACTAATAAAATAAATATATTTATTGGTATGAAACAAGTAATTATTAGTACAATAAAAGTTTTTTTTTAGAAAAAAAGTACATTTTGTTACAGCAAAAGTATTAATTGATACAATAAAAGTTCTTTTTGGTAAATTAAAAATATATTCATGTACTACAAAGGTCTTTTTGTAATAAAATAAAAAAAAAATGTAAGTACTTTTTATAAAAAAAATTACTTTTGGGTAAAACTAAAGCATTTACTAGTGCAGAAAAAGTAATTTTTGGTGCAATAAAAGTATTTTTTAGTACAATATGAGTACTTTTTGTTAAAATTCCAGTATATATTGCTAAAATGTTAGTCCTTTTGGTACAATAAAAGTACATTTTGGAACATTAAAATTCCCTTTTGGTACAAAAAAATGGCTTTTTAGTACAATCAATGTACGACTTGTTGCAATCAAAGTACTTTTCGATACAGTTTGTGTACTTTTTGAGACAATAAAACTGCTTTTTAGTACTTAGTACAATAAATGTACATTTCTGTGCAAATAATATAATTAATTAATAAATATGATAAAAACATTTTCTGGAACAACAAAATAGTTTTTGGTTCAATAAAAGTACTTTTTTATATAATTACTGTAATTTTTGGCACAATAAAAGTACATTTGGGTAAAATTATAGTACCTATTGTTACAATAAAAGTACTTTGTGGTACAACTAAAATACTTTTCCGTACAATAAAATTACGTTTTGGTACAATAATAAACTATTTTTGAACACAATTAAAGTAATTTACAGTACAATTAAAGTACTTTTTGGTACGATAAAAGTACTTTTTTGTAAAAAAAAATAATATTTTGTCGTGCAACAAAAATATTTCTGGGTGAAATACTTTTATTTTGGTCCAATAAAAACACTTATTAGTACAACAATGGTACTTTGCGATATAAATTAAATATGTGTTTACAAATGAAAAGTACCTTTTGGTAAAATCAAAGTACCTTATGATACAATAAAACTACTTATATATAAAACTACAGTACTTTATTGCTTTTTGTTACAGTAAATGTACCGTTGGAATAATAAAAGTACTTTTTAGTACAGTCAAATTACTTGTTGGTACGATACAATGTACTTTTTTTGGTAAAAATTTAAGTACTTTTTTATAAAATTACAGTATTTTTGGTAATAGAAAAGGTACAATAAAAGTACTTTTTTAAAAAATAAAAGTGTTTTCTGTCGCAACAAATTACTTTTGAATACAATAAATGTACCATCTAGCAAAATAAAAGCACCTTTGTATCATAAATGTATCTTTTTGGTACATTAAAATAACTCTTTGGAACTCTTTGATACCATAAATGTTCTTTTTGGTACAATAAATGTACTTTTTTGTACAATAATAGATCTTTTTGGTACCACAAACTGTACTTTTCGGTACAATAAATGTACTTTTTGATAAAATATGTTGTACTTTTTGGTATCGAATATTATCTGTACTGCACTGCACAGTGGTTGCCGTTTCATACAAAGAGCGGTCAAAAATAGTAGTAGTTTTCATAGGTGAATAATATTTGGCACATCTCAAAGTCTCTTTTAATGACACCAATTTCTAAAATTTTGTTAAAATCTGTGAAAGGATTCAAGGACCTTTCTTAGATCTTGAAAATTAAAATTTTATTGTAAGCACACAAAAATCGGCATATCCATTGATTCTATCAATCTATGACTAAATCTAAAATTTGGTCAATGTCGGACAAAGGATTCAAGGACCTCTCTTTGATCCTGTATATTTAAAATTCATAGTAGGCACACCAAAGTCGACATATCCATTGATTCTATCAATCTATGACTAAATCTAAAATTTGGTCAATGTCGGACAAAGGATTCAAGGACCTCTCTTAGATCCTGAAAATTTATATTTCATAGTAGGCATACCATAGTCGGTATATCCATTGATTTCATCAATCTATGACTAAATCTACAGTTTGGTCAATGACGGACAAAGGATTCAAGGACCTAGAGTACACATTAAAAAAAATGACACCAAAAACGGTGAGGCTGCTTTGTTCTATTGAAGATAACTCAACAATCCGCAAATTTCCGCAGCTGAAATTTACATCATATAATCTGTAAATATTGGTAAACATTTTGCAACAAATTTGGTTGTTAACTTCGATTGACTTCGCAACTAAAACTCTAAGTGAAATTTAAGTCTACACACGAGCACATGTAATAAATTAATTTAATAAAATAGACACAGCATGCTTTTACATAATAGTTAATACCTTTCTTTACAATATTTAATTCTTAAAATGTTTAAGCAATCTTTTTTAAAGAGGTTTTAATTTGGACCTTCACTTGAAAGTTACTCACGCTGCGAAACAAAATTATTTTCATAGTCTGCCTTTGGCAGCTATTCTTAAAGAGGACAGGTGGAATAAAGCAAAAATAATAGTAATTTGAAATAGAAAAATCTATTGTGAGATAGTCTTGCCACAGTTTTACCCAGAATTTTGACCTAATTTTTTTATTTTTGGCCTATGGAACGACCACTGTGCACTGATTGAGAATATCTGTATATCAAATATTAACGATCAAGGGCTAAAATACAGTTTTGCCACGGCCTCTTCGGCCACTGACTGAGAATAACAGTTTCGTCTGCAAATTTTAACCTAAAGTGCCGAATACTATCTGTGTACCAAATTGTATCTCTATGGGGCTAAAATACAGTTTGGTCACGCCCCCTCCGCCCAAAATGGAAATTTCGTTTGCATATTAATATTCGTGTTGTCGATTACTATCTGTGTACCAAATTTTATTTCTCTAGGGCTTTAATACAGTTTTGCCACACTCTCTCCGCCCACTGATCCAAAATTATAATATCGTTTGCATATTCATATTAGTGTTGTCGATTACTATCTGTGTATCAAATTTTATCTTTCTAGCTCAAAAAATATGTTTTGCCACTCCCTCTCCGCCCATTTGGTCCAAAATTATAATTTCATCTGCATATTTATATTCGCGTCGTCAAATACTATATGTGTATCAGATTTTATCTCTCTAGGGTTAAAATACAGTTTGCCACGCCTACCCAGCCCACTGATCCAAAATTATAATTTCGTCTGCATATTCATGTTCATGTTTCCCAGCACTATCTGTGTATCAAATTTTATCTCTCTAGCTCAAAAAATAGTTTTGCCACGCCCACTCCGCCCATTGGTTCAAAAATGAAAATTTAGTCTACATATTCATGTGCGTGTTGTTGAGGTATCGAATTTTATCTCTCTAGGGCTTAAATACAGTTTTGCCACACCCCCTCCGCCCACTGATCCAACATTAAAATTTCGTCCTCATATTCATATTTCTGTTGCCGAACACTATCTGTGTATCAAATTTTATCTTCCAAGCTTTAAAAATATGTTTTGTCACGCCCACTCCGCCCACTGATCCAAAATTTAAATTTCGTGTTAATATTCATATTCGTATTCTTGAGTACTATTTGTGTACCAAATTTTATCTCTCTAGGGCTTAAATACAGTTTTGTCACGCCCCCTCCGCCCACTGATCCAATATTAAAATTTCGTCTGCATATTCATATTCGTGTTGTCGATTACTATCTGTGTATCCTCCTTCCCCCAATGATCCAAAATTATAATATCGTTTGCATATTCATATTCGTGTTGTCGAATACTAAATTTTATCTCCCTAGCTCGAAAAAAAGTTTTGCCACGCCCACTCCGTCCATAGGGCCAAAAATTATAGCTTACGGTAATTTCCATATAGTACAATAACTGTCTTCCAATGAAAGGACTCCTGAAGGAATCGTCTATAGCAAAACTATACTGATGCACTATTGACTTTGCCACCAGCACTACTGACCAATTGTCCACCAGGCAATGTGTTCTCTGCTGTAGGCATGTAATATGTATGTGCTTGTCGTTGAGAATCCACTAGTTCCCTTTGAATTATTGACTATGTATTTCATATGCGATCAAAGAAGACATTGGAACCAGATATTCCCTAGTACATTTTTCATAATTCTAGTATGCGTTTTGAAACTTTATGTACAGTAGGTAACGGGTATAAGAAACTCAAAAAAATACTACAAAAGAGCCGATACGATACATACTAACTTCAAATCGATATTAAATTATTATGGCATGTAACTTGACAAAACGAATGAAGCAGAACTTCTTCTTTTTGGGGCTACTTTCATGTGCAGTTCTCAGAATTGAGTCCCAAAATCATGTGTTGTACTGTGTAATGATACCTTATGTGGAAATATTATATACTTGCCTAGAAGTAATGTCAGAAAAATATTGAACTTTATACATGTTGTTTTTTGAATTGGATCCGATTTGAGACATTCTCATCAAATAATCCAATTTTGATGTGATGTACTTCTTGATCATTACTTATAATATTAGTTTTTAGATATTTTTTTTGATTTGCTAAAAATACTTACAAAAATAGTTTTGTATTCAAAGGCCATGCAATTTTTTTATTGTTCTGCTAACTCTAGCGTAATTGAATACATCACACATTTCAATCACACATCAATTGGATTTTTTCTGTCACTTTTTTGCTTTTTAATAAAGTATAATTAATAACAACAAAATTATTAACTAAAACTAATGTTATAACTATGAAGTGAAATCTAATCTTGCATTCCTCTTATTATAAATTATTGAGTAGCAAAGGTAAAGACCACCACTGGAGTTATGGTTATGTCATGACCCCCTCGATTATATTGCTTTGAAAATTGTATAATTGTATTGTTTGTTGCCTGAATTAATGATGATTAAACCAATCATCAGCAAAATATTTTTAATATTCAATAAGGCAGTTATCAATCAAATCAACAATTTGTTAATTATTTTTGTGTATTTTTTTTTTTAATTGCTGCGAGATAAAACAATGTAGAATGTAGATATTAATTATTTATTATTATAGGGATATTAAATACAATAAAAAAATCCAAATTAAAATTACAACATTTTTCAGCTTTGGGACTCAATTCTGAGAACTACCTGTAAAAGTAGCCCCAAAAAGAAGAAGTTCTGCATCATTCGTTTGGTCATGTTACATGCCATAATAATTTTATATCGAAGTTAGTAAGTAACGTATAGGGAAATTTGTCACGTTTTAGGCTCTTTTGTTTGGCATAACTCGTAAACCACTAGTCCGATTTATTAAGGACTATGATTTGAGGATATACACCTGGAATGTTAGAACACTGTATAGAACAGGTGCCTCCATTCAACTGGTGGAAGTCCTCGAAGAATACAAGGCTGACATAACCGCTTTACAGTAATTCCGGTGGAAGGGACACGGGTGCTGGCGCATGAACATGTGCGACATCTACTATAGTGGCCATGCGGACAAGTACAAATTTGAATGTGGATTTGTGGTTGGCAAGAGATTGCGAACCTAGTCTCTCGGTTCAACCCGGTGTGTGAACGTATAGCCACCATAAGAGTCTAAACAAAGTTTTTCCATATGTACCCATGATCCGACGGAAGAGAAAAGCGATGAGGACAGAGACGAGTTCTACGAGAGCCTAGAAAATGTATATGGCCGTAGTCCGAGCCATGACATCAAAATTGTACTAGGCGATTTTAATGATAAAATAGGCAGGGAGATCGTATTTGAGCCTACCATCGGAAAATTCAGTCTGCACACTGAAGTCGAACAATGACATCAGACTGATTGATTTCTCTGCGGCAAGATATATGGTAGTTTGCAGCTCTAGATTTGACCATAGAAATATTCATAAGGCAACATGGTTATCTCCGCATCGATTGACGAGGAATCAAATAGATCACATGGTAGTCGATAGAAGGCACGCATCGGGTGTTCTTGCGAGTGATCAGGTGTGCGAACATTGACTCCGATAACTACATTACCGCAATTAAAGTACGCACAAGGATAAGCATTGCGAAAAACGTACGTAAGCAGGCACAACGAAAGCTGGACATTGGTAAACTGCGGACCACAGAGTTAGCGGATGCCTATTCCAACCACCTAACTCAACTGCTACGGAATACTCCAATCCCTGATAATATTACCTCACAGTGGTAATATATAGCCAACTCCATAGAACGGACTGCGAGCAGCGTACTTGGCTACTCAAAGCCGTCTCAAGAAGATGACTGGTACGATGATGAATGTCGCAATGCCACGAGAGAGACATATGCTGCAGACAGGGCAAAACTGCAGCCAATGCCAACGCAGACTGTGAACGGCATATGGAGAAGAGACGAGAGGCAACTCGTCTCTTTAGACGGAAATAGCAAGATGAGTGCACAGAGTTGCTCCGACGTGGAGGAGAAACCCGAAAATTCTACAAGAGAGTTAGGGCGAGAAAGCGGTGAACAGGGTAGCCCTCCTGCGAGGACAGCGATGGCCAGCCTATGACAAACCCAGATAACGTTCTGGAGATATGGAGAGAACATTTCAGCAATCTATTAGATACGAACACCACGTCAGAAGACCTAACACCAATCCATGACAATGGTATTAACTGTCCACCTCCGAGCCAGAGTGAGATACGTGTGACAATATCCCGTCTTAAAAATAACAAAGCAGCTGGAGCCGAAGGTTTCCCGGCTGAGTTATTAAAGGCGGTTGGAAAGGAGCTGATTAGGATCACGCATCAGCTCATAAAAAACATCTGGCTAGCGGAGAGCATGTCCGACGATTGGAGTCTCAGTCTATTATGTCCCATATACAAGAAAGGAGATCGTGAATGTAAGAACTACCGTGGTACAAGTATATTACAAAGTGCGTACAAGGTCCTTTCGAGCATATTGTGTGAACGTCTAAAGCCAATTGTAGAAAAACTAATTGGACCTTATCAGCGCGGCTTTAGATCTGGTAAATCTACGATGGATCAAATATTCACTATACGACAAATCCTGTGACAATATCCCGCCTTAAAAATAACAAAGCAGCTGGAGCCGATGGTCTCCCGGCTGAATTGTTTAAGGCGGGTGGAGAGGAGCATCAGTTCATGAAGAACATCTGGCTAGAGGAGAGCATGCCCGGGGTTTGGAGTCTCAGTCTGTTATGTCCCATATACAAGAAAGGAGATCGTAGTGAGTTTAAGAATTACCGTGTTGCAAGCCTATTACAAAGACGGATCATATATTCACTTACCTACCAATCCTGGAAAAAACTCATGAAAAGCAGCTCGACACCTACCACCTTTTTGTCGACTAAGTTATATGAAGCCAAGTCTAAGTTTGGTATTCATGCAAAACTAATTCGCAATCCGCAATCCGACACCAAATCCTCTATTGAGATTGGTAAGAATAACTCTGAACTATTGAACACGGAAATAGATCTCTGGCAGGGTGATAACCTTTCCTGTACACTATTTAATATAGTTATGGCGAAGGTACTGAGAAAGGCTGGTGTCAACATGTCTGGCACCATATTCCACATGAGACACATGCCACTAGCCTATGCCGCCGATGATATAGACATCATTGGTCGAAACCTGCGGTATGTTACTGCAGTTTTCTCATACTAGAAAAAGAGTCAGTAAAAATGGGCTTAGCGGTCAACGAGGACAAAACAAAAATATTCATTTCGACGAACAAATAATCCTCTTAATGGGAATGCAGCGTCAACGTTGAAAATTATTGTTTAAAGGTAATAGATAAGTTTACCTACCTCGGATATTCCGTCAACAATAATAAAAATGTCAGTCAAGAAATCCAGCGGAGAATATTGCTGGCCAATAGATGTTTTTATGGACTTCACCGCCTTGTTCCGGAATACTAAGAAACTGCTGTAACAGGTGCTAATTTTACACGTTTTGTTGTATGCTGCCGAATCATGGGTGCTTACAACAACTTACTTGCTTAATTTCCCTTTACACTCCATGAATGAGGTACGGGCCAGCTTCTCGCGTTGTTGTGAATTAACACAATAATCGGCACCTACTTGTTTATCGACGACTGCGAACATCACTGTTTGAGAAGCTCTTACTAGACATGCCGATTGACTCGACACTTAGATTGCGAAGTTGCTGTCGACAACATCGAGGGGGCCGGCAATGAAAGAATAATGTAGACGACTAGAGCCGGGAATCGAATCACGGATTTCCCGCATTGTAATCGCGAGTTATTACTACTATGCCACGGCCTGTCCCAACGGACATACAAAACCTGGAAGTATTCGAGAAAAAAGTACTCCGTAAAATATATGGACCTGTCTGTGTCTATGACGAATTTCGCCATCGAATGAAACATGAGCTGTATAAGCTTTACCATGACGTCGACGTAGTTAAAAGAGTTACAATCCTACATCGACTTCGATGGCTGGGACATGTTGCCAAAATGGATGTAAATGCTCCAGTTAGAAAGGTGTTTAAAGGTGAACCTAAAGGACGGCACAGAGCAGGCAGACCTAAACTTCGTTGGAAGGACCAAGTGGTTGGCGACGTGCCACCATCTGGTCTAACTGGAGATTGCACGCAGTTGACCGAAGCGTGTGGAATTCTTTAATACTTCAGGCCTCTCATTTATGAACCACATTCGTAAGTTGTAATGGGCCACTTAAGTAAGTAAATAAGTATTGTACCTCTTTTGCCCACTGATCGAAAATAAAACTTCCATCTGTATATTCCTGTCTGCATTGCCAAGTACTATATGTGTATCAAATTATTTCTCTCTGGGCCTTAAAAACACCTTTGTACGGTATACCTATCTGTAGTGTAATACTATCTGTGTAACAGAGTATCTGTGTAACAGAGGGACTCAATTCTGAGAAATGCCCGTGAAAGTAGCCCCAAAAAGAAGAAGTTCTGCATCATTCGTTTTGTCAAGTTACATGCCATAATATTTAATACGGATTTGAAGTTATTAAGTATCGTATAGAGGAATTTGTCACGTTTTGGGCTCTAACTTATGATAGTCAATCATATGCCACCATATAGTATTTATGTTATGCCAAACAAACTTCAAATTGATATTAAATTATTATGGCATGTAAGGTGACAAAACGAATGATGCAGAACTTCTTCTTTTTTAGGCAACTTTCAGTGCAGTTCTCAGAATTGAATCCCAAAATCATTTGTTGTACTGTGTAAGTGATGAGATACCACGTTTTTTATCCGTAAGTTTTGAGGGTGCTAGGAAACTTTGGTTAACAGATTCATGTCGTACTTGGCCAGACCTACACCATGAAGTAGGTCACTTCCCAATTTCCTCCAATTTGAACAATATGTTATAGATATCTATATCTATATCTATATCTATATCTATATCTATATCTATATCTATATCTATATCTATATCTATATCTATATCTATATCTATATCTATATCTATATCTATATCTATATCTATATCTATATCTATATCTATATCTATATCTATATCTATATCTATATCTATATCTATATCTATATCTATATCTATATCTATATCTATATCTATATCTATATCTATATCTATATCTATATCTATATCTATATCTATATCTATATCTATATCTATATCTATATCTATATCTATATCTATATCTATATCTATATCTATATCTATATCTATATCTATATCTATATCTATATCTATATCTATATCTATATCTATATCTATATCTATATCTATATCTATATCTATATCTATATCTATATCTATATCTATATCTATATCTATATCTATATCTATATCTATATCTATATCTATATCTATATCTATATCTATATCTATATCTATATCTATATCTATATCTATATCTATATCTATATCTATATCTATATCTATATCTATATCTATATCTATATCTATATCTATATCTATATCTATATCTATATCTATATCTATATCTATATCTATATCTATATCTATATCTATATCTATATCTATATCTATATCTATATCTATATCTATATCTATATCTATATCTATATCTATATCTATATCTATATCTATATCTATATCTATATCTATATCTATATCTATATCTATATCTATATCTATATCTATATCTATATCTATATCTATATCTATATCTATATCTATATCTATATCTATATCTATATCTATATCTATATCTATATCTATATCTATATCTATATCTATATCTATATCTATATCTATATCTATATCTATATCTATATCTATATCTATATCTATATCTATATCTATATCTATATCTATATCTATATCTATATCTATATCTATATCTATATCTATATCTATATCTATATCTATATCTATATCTATATCTATATCTATATCTATATCTATATCTATATCTATATCTATATCTATATCTATATCTATATCTATATCTATATCTATATCTATATCTATATCTATATCTATATCTATATCTATATCTATATCTATATCTATATCTATATCTATATCTATATCTATATCTATATCTATATCTATATCTATATCTATATCTATATCTATATCTATATCTATATCTATATCTATATCTATATCTATATCTATATCTATATCTATATCTATATCTATATCTATATCTATATCTATATCTATATCTATATCTATATCTATATCTATATCTATATCTATATCTATATCTATATCTATATCTATATCTATATCTATATCTATATCTATATCTATATCTATATCTATATCTATATCTATATCTATATCTATATCTATATCTATATCTATATCTATATCTATATCTATATCTATATCTATATCTATATCTATATCTATATCTATATCTATATCTATATCTATATCTATATCTATATCTATATCTATATCTATATCTATATCTATATCTATATCTATATCTAGATCTATATCTATATCTATATCTATATCTATATCTATATCTATATCTATATCTATATCTATATCTATATCTATATCTATATCTATATCTATATCTATATCTATATCTATATCTATATCTATATCTATATCTATATCTATATCTATATCTATATCTATACCTATATCTATATCGAAAATTCAACCGATGTATATATAGCTTGCAGATTTTATTTCCAAAATTTCTTCTTCTTACGTATTTTGTCTATTTTGTTTTCCTTTTTCCAGAAATTCCCACCATGTTAACTGATGTCGGCAGCGCCCCTTCCATTATGGTCGGTGACTATAAAGTGGAATTTGAATTGGGTGAACCCACCGAACGCACCAAAGAGGTGGCCGTGCGTGAACTACGCGAATCACCGGAAAACCAACAGAAAGGATTGGAGGAGCTTAAAAAATTGCTTGATGGTAAGTGATGGAAAATTCGAATGTATAAGTATATAAGAAGTACATAACTCTATATAAAGTTCATCGTTTTGAACTAGAAATCATTTTCATTATTGAGATACTGTACAGCCCACAAATGAGTTTCTTTTATATACATGTCGTCGTTTTATCTAGGTTTACCTGTAATAATTTGTCTACAATTATCTGGTAGCTAAACGCTTACTTCCATTTGAAAGTTGTTTGTTGTACTATATATACAACGACACGAATCAAAAGTCGATTATTGAACATTTCGCAGTTTCAGGTAGATTACATTAAAGTTGTCATGGTATCCGAACACGTGCGCGAGACGTTTTTCCCAAGCTTACGCTCTCTTAATGGTCGAAGTCGTTGTCGTTGTCGTCGTTCTCGTCGCTGCGTTACAAGAGAAGTGTAACACTATTGTATTTTCCGGGCATTATTGTTTATTTTGCATGCAAATCGTATTCTAGTAAAGTAATTGTAATTGCTTATAGATTCTATAGAAATCAAATATTTACATTATATAGATAAATATACACAATGCTCGGAAAGATAATAGTTAGAAATTAGAAGAGAAAAAAAACAACACTTAATAGTTTCTAAATAGTTTCTTGGTAAATAGATTTTGCATTTCATGTCAACAAGTACTGTAGGGGATTGCCTGAAATCACAGAAATGTATAGTTGATATTTGTTCATTGTATACGTAATTATGTCATATGAATTTCTGTTATACGAAAGTTGTACGATATGCAGTCTGACACTATTATTTTTATAGACGGAAGATCCGAGGTACGTAAATCTATCTACTAACTCAAAACAAAACATTTTCAGTGTTGACGGTGCGTCCCCATCGAAAGGAATCTTTGTTTGTCGATATCATTATTTTTGTTTGGTCCTCGTTGACCGCTATACCCATTTTTGCTGACTCCTTTTCTTGTGATGAGATAACTGCAGTAACATCTATATCATCGGCATAGGCTAGTGGCATGTTGCTCTTGTGGAATATGGTGCCAGATATGCTGACACCAGCCTTTCTAATCACCTTCTCCATAACTATGTTAAATAGTGTATAGAACAAACTATTACCCTGTCTGAGACCTCTTTCCGTGTTGAATAGTTCAGAGTGATCCTTAGCAAGCTCAATAGAGGATTTAGTGGTTTCTAATGTACATCTGCAAAGTCAAATTAGCATTGCAGGAATACCAAACTCAGACATGGCTTCATATAACTTACTCCTTATTGGAGAGTCAAAGGCTGACAAAGAGGTGGTAGGTGTCGATCTGTCTTTCATCAGTTTTTTTCAAGGATTTGTCGTAGAATGAATATTTGATTTGCCGTCGATTTACCAGATCTAAAGCCCCACTGATAAGGTCCAATTAGTTTTTCTACGATTGCCTTTAGACGTTCACACAACTTGCTCGAAAGGGCCTTGTATGCAATTGGTAATAGGATTATTTCACGGTAGTTCTTACAATCACTGCGATCTTCTTTCTTGTATTTAGAGATAACAGACTGTGACTCCAATACCACTCGCACATGCCCTCGTTTAGCAAGATGTTCTGCATTCTAGATGTTCCCCACCTACCTTAAACAATTCTCTCAGCAGGAAGACCATCGGCTTCAGTTGCTTTGTTATTTTTAAGGCGGGAGATGGTCATACGTATCCCGCTCTGGCTCGGAGGTGGACAGTTAATACCATCGTCATGGATTGAAGCGGGGTCTTCTGCAGTGGTGTTCGTGTCCACTAAATTTCTGAAATGTTCTCTCCATATCGTTAGAAAGTTATCCGGGTCCGTCAGTAGCTGGCCATCGTTGTCCTTGCTGAAGGACAACCCTGTTACACGTATTCTCAACTTAACTCTTAAATAAACTAAATTTCCCTTTACCCCCCATGAATGAGGTATGGGATAGCTTCTCGCATTGTTGTGAATTAACACGCTTTCTACTTTATCGACGAATGCGAACGTCACTGTTTGAGAAGCTTTTTGCTGGACATGCCGTTTGACTCGACACTATACTGCGTAGTTGATGTCCTTAACATCGAGGGGCCGGTAATGAAAGAAAAATGTAGATGAATGGAACCGGGAATCGAACAGTTGATCTCTCGCATGGTAGTCAAGTGTTCTAACCACTATGCCTCGCCTTAACTCTCTGGTAGAATTTTCGGGCTACCCCCTTGCTTCGGAGCAACTGAGTGCACTCTATCTTGTCTCTTCTTCAGCTTCTTCTTCTTCCCTCTAAAGAGACGAGTTGCCTTTCGTCTCTTCTCCCTGTGCCGTTCACGAACAGCTCGCGTGGCCATTGACTGCAGAGTCGCCCTGTTCGCAGCATCCGTCTCTGTCGTGGCATTGCGACATTCATCATCGTACCAGGGATCTCATGGAGACGGCTTTGAGTACCCAAGTAGGCTTTTCGCTCTCGCCGTTCTATGGAATCGGCTATATATTGTCACTGCGAGGTAATATTATTAGGGGTTAAAGCATTCGGTAGCAATTGAGTTAGATGGTTGGAATAGGCGTTCGCTACCTCTGTGGACCGCAGTTTACAGATGTCCAGCTTTCGTTGTGCCTGGTAACGCAATGCTTAGCCTTGCGCGTATCCTAACTGCGTTTAGATAGTGATCGTAGTCAATGTTTGTACCCCTGATCACTCGTACGTCCAGAATACTCAATGCGTGCCTTCCATCGACTACCATGCCATCAAACTGATTCGTCGTCAATTGATCTGGAGTGGTCTTCACTTTACCGATGTCCAGCTTTCGTTGTGCCTAGGTACGTACGTTTTTCGTCATGTTTAGTCTTGCGCGTTTCTTAACTGCGATAAAGTAGTGCTCTGAGTCAATGTTTGCACCCCTGATAACTCGTACATCCAAAACACTCGATGCGTGCCTTCCATCGACTACCACGTGATCTAGCTGAATTCTCGTCAACTGATCTGGAGAATACCATGTTACCTTACCTGATAACTGCCAAATTTCTTGCCGCAGAGAAATCAGAGAAGATCAGTCTGATACCATTGTTCGACGTTTCGGTGTGGCTCAAATGCGATCTCCCTGCCTATTTAAGCATTAAAATCGCCTAGTACAATTTTGATGTCATGGCTTGTTCTATGGTCATATACATTTGCTAGGCTCTCGTAGAACTCGTCTTTGTACTCATCGCTTTTCTCTTCTGTCGCAGCATGGGCACATATAAGTGTTTTGTGCTAAAACTTTGTTTTGACTCTTATGCTGGCTATTTGTTCACACACCGGGTTGAACCGTGAGACTAGGTGTAGCAATCTCTTGCCAACCACAAATCCACATCCAAACTGGTGCTTTTCCGCATGACCACTATAGTAGATATTGCACGTCTTCATGCGCGAAGACAGGTGTCCCGTCCACCGGTTTTTCTGTAAAGCGGTTATGTCAGCCTTTTATTCTTCGAGGACTCTCGTCTATTGGATGGAGGCACCTAGTCTATACAGTGTTCTAACATCTATATCATCGGCATAGGCTAGTGGCATGTTGCTCTTGTGGAATATGGTGCCAGATATGCTGACACCAGCCTTTCTAATCACCTTCTCCATAACTATGTTAAATAGTGTATAGAACAAACTATTACCCTGTCTGAGACCTCTTTCCGTGTTGAATAGTTCAGAGTGATCCTTAGCAAGCTCAATAGAGGATTTAGTGGTTTCTAATGTACATCTGCAAAGTCAAATTAGCATTGCAGGAATACCAAACTCAGACATGGCTTCATATAACTTACTCCTTATTGGAGAGTCAAAGGCTGACAAAGAGGTGGTAGGTGTCGATCTGTCTTTCATCAGTTTTTTTCAAGGATTTGTCGTAGAATGAATATTTGATTTGCCGTCGATTTACCAGATCTAAAGCCCCACTGATAAGGTCCAATTAGTTTTTCTACGATTGCCTTTAGACGTTCACACAACTTGCTCGAAAGGGCCTTGTATGCAATTGGTAATAGGATTATTTCACGGTAGTTCTTACAATCACTGCGATCTTCTTTCTTGTATTTAGAGATAACAGACTGTGACTCCAATACCACTCGCACATGCCCTCGTTTAGCAAGATGTTCTGCATTCTAGATGTTCCCCACCTACCTTAAACAATTCTCTCAGCAGGAAGACCATCGGCTTCAGTTGCTTTGTTATTTTTAAGGCGGGAGATGGTCATACGTATCCCGCTCTGGCTCGGAGGTGGACAGTTAATACCATCGTCATGGATTGAAGCGGGGTCTTCTGCAGTGGTGTTCGTGTCCACTAAATTTCTGAAATGTTCTCTCCATATCGTTAGAAAGTTATCCGGGTCCGTCAGTAGCTGGCCATCGTTGTCCTTGCTGAAGGACAACCCTGTTACACGTATTCTCAACTTAACTCTTAAATAAACTAAATTTCCCTTTACCCCCCATGAATGAGGTATGGGATAGCTTCTCGCATTGTTGTGAATTAACACGCTTTCTACTTTATCGACGAATGCGAACGTCACTGTTTGAGAAGCTTTTTGCTGGACATGCCGTTTGACTCGACACTATACTGCGTAGTTGATGTCCTTAACATCGAGGGGCCGGTAATGAAAGAAAAATGTAGATGAATGGAACCGGGAATCGAACAGTTGATCTCTCGCATGGTAGTCAAGTGTTCTAACCACTATGCCTCGCCTTAACTCTCTGGTAGAATTTTCGGGCTACCCCCTTGCTTCGGAGCAACTGAGTGCACTCTATCTTGTCTCTTCTTCAGCTTCTTCTTCTTCCCTCTAAAGAGACGAGTTGCCTTTCGTCTCTTCTCCCTGTGCCGTTCACGAACAGCTCGCGTGGCCATTGACTGCAGAGTCGCCCTGTTCGCAGCATCCGTCTCTGTCGTGGCATTGCGACATTCATCATCGTACCAGGGATCTCATGGAGACGGCTTTGAGTACCCAAGTAGGCTTTTCGCTCTCGCCGTTCTATGGAATCGGCTATATATTGTCACTGCGAGGTAATATTATTAGGGGTTAAAGCATTCGGTAGCAATTGAGTTAGATGGTTGGAATAGGCGTTCGCTACCTCTGTGGACCGCAGTTTACAGATGTCCAGCTTTCGTTGTGCCTGGTAACGCAATGCTTAGCCTTGCGCGTATCCTAACTGCGTTTAGATAGTGATCGTAGTCAATGTTTGTACCCCTGATCACTCGTACGTCCAGAATACTCAATGCGTGCCTTCCATCGACTACCATGCCATCAAACTGATTCGTCGTCAATTGATCTGGAGTGGTCTTCACTTTACCGATGTCCAGCTTTCGTTGTGCCTAGGTACGTACGTTTTTCGTCATGTTTAGTCTTGCGCGTTTCTTAACTGCGATAAAGTAGTGCTCTGAGTCAATGTTTGCACCCCTGATAACTCGTACATCCAAAACACTCGATGCGTGCCTTCCATCGACTACCACGTGATCTAGCTGAATTCTCGTCAACTGATCTGGAGAATACCATGTTACCTTACCTGATAACTGCCAAATTTCTTGCCGCAGAGAAATCAGAGAAGATCAGTCTGATACCATTGTTCGACGTTTCGGTGTGGCTCAAATGCGATCTCCCTGCCTATTTAAGCATTAAAATCGCCTAGTACAATTTTGATGTCATGGCTTGTTCTATGGTCATATACATTTGCTAGGCTCTCGTAGAACTCGTCTTTGTACTCATCGCTTTTCTCTTCTGTCGCAGCATGGGCACATATAAGTGTTTTGTGCTAAAACTTTGTTTTGACTCTTATGCTGGCTATTTGTTCACACACCGGGTTGAACCGTGAGACTAGGTGTAGCAATCTCTTGCCAACCACAAATCCACATCCAAACTGGTGCTTTTCCGCATGACCACTATAGTAGATATTGCACGTCTTCATGCGCGAAGACAGGTGTCCCGTCCACCGGTTTTTCTGTAAAGCGGTTATGTCAGCCTTTTATTCTTCGAGGACTCTCGTCTATTGGATGGAGGCACCTAGTCTATACAGTGTTCTAACATTTCAGGTGCATATCCTCAAATCATGGAACTTAATTAGGGACCATGATTTTTAAGCTCATTGATTTGGGACTCAATTCTGAGAACTGCACGTGCAAGTAGTAGTAGAAGAAGTTCTGCATCATTCGTTTTGTTGTTACATGCCATACTAATTTAATATCGATTTGAAGTTAGTAAGTATCGTGTAGGGGAATTTGTCACGTTTTAGGCTCTTTTGTTATATGTTGGCGTATTTCGTCATTTGTATGAGAGGTACCAAAAGGTGTGTGGCAAATGTTTCCGTTTTGCTACTTTTTATAAAATTGGTTATATGAAAGAGTTTGTCATGGCTAAACTCAGAAAGTAATGAACCGATTTTAAAAAATCTTCTTTTTACACCTCAAAGTAAGGCTAATAAAATGAGTGGGATACGTTATTTTGAGGTTTCAAACGATTTTGGATATTTTATACATCTAATATACTATTACATAAAAGTCATCGTAGCAACAATTGCCGGATCAGCTTTGTATTCAATAAAGTAACAGGGGCGAAGTATTCACTGCTAGGGGTTACAAGAATTTGACATAAAATGCATTAAAGGAAACGTAAAAGCTGGTTTTATTACAAGTTATTAACTTTTAAATGAACTGAATTATGACTCTTGTCTATAATAAGTATCACATTTCATAAAGTTGACTTTAGTGAAAGAACAGCATAAACAAAGTTTTAATTTAGTGGCTTTTTATAATCCAAATTAAACTTTGGATTATCAACATTTATGACGTCTACTTGACGACATAAGGTCAAATTCCACACTAGTCTACATATCATTGTGATTTTCGTGCACGTCATGACTCACTACCCTTATAAATTGTACACTAAAGTTAAGGGCTTTTTAACAGCCCCACCAAATGAACTTTGTGGAGTGGATAACATTGAATATCATAATACCAACCAACACGCTATAATATCTGCTCGACACCACCGGCATAAGGTTGATTTTGTTGGTGTAAACCTCATCATTGTAATTAAAACATTGTTTTATTAACTGATGCAATAACACAAAATTAAAACCTAAGCTCTCAGGGTTTAAGTTCATTATTTATCTTACAACGTTGAAAAGATTCATATCTACATACATTAAAGGGAACCTATTGAATATATTTATTTTTTTTTATTTTTCAAGTTACAAAGGTTTTTTTTTGTGTTTTTGTTTGTAGATTGTTTACGGGAGACAACATTTTGTAATTATCATTGACCTTTTTAGCAGCGAAAGCCGCGCCGTCGACACTCTGGGTTAGCAAATGAAAATTGAAAAAAAAAACTTACAAACTAATTACTTATATAGTTAACATTTAGTCGTCATACGGCGACTACGGTGATTAATACAATACAATGATGATTAATACACAACTATGAACGCTTGGATTTGTAAGTAAAACTGAAAGTCATGATGAATATTTTTCGAACACTCGTAAGAGTCATGATGATAAGGGTGTGATGATGATGTTGGTGATACAATGACGAAGTCTAGATTTCAAGGAAATTTTTGCACAAAATTTCTTAATTAAATTCCCATTAACCGGTATATTTATAGACGCTTGAAAACCGGCTATTGAAATTGTATAGCAAATATTAAACATTAACTTAAAACGTGCGAAAAAAAACAAAGCACATATACGTTTTTATGTCTTAAAGCAAATGCAGTTTAAAAAAGAACTTTATGATCACAATTTAAATAAAAATAAATTAAACGTTTATATGAATCTTGAAAGTACAATAGTACTTAACGTCAGTTATTTAACAAAAATAATGTTATGGCTTTGATATTGCATTTATTTTTTTTAAATGGTTTAAACGTGTGTCACTTTTTTATTGTAACCTACACGCATGCCCCCTATCGTACGTTATGTGTACTGTTGTATAAACTATCGCTGAAGTGTGAACAACCTATCCTAAAAGTGTTAGTGCGAGCCTATGTAACGTTTAGAAGCCTATAGGGAACACACAGACACACATTGAGTTATATATTTAGAAATGATTGTAACATGGTTTTCTCGTTGGCTGATGTAAGTCCAGTCAGAGTCGCTATAAGGACCCGCAAAACCACAAACCACGTTACCGCATAAGAACTCAGTAGATTTCCCCAGACAAGGGCAAAATAACAGTATTGTTTATTGATGGTGTAATTCAAACTTAAAACAGAATACAACACATGATTTTGAGACTCAATTCTGAGAACTGCACGTGAATGTAGCCCCAAAAAGAAGAAGTTCTGCATCAATCGTTTTGTCAATTTACATGCTATAATAATTTAATATCGATTTGAAGTTAGTAAGTCACGTTTTAGGCTCTTTTGTTTGACATAACAAAAATACTATAAATCGGACTAGTGGTTCTCGAGTTATATCAAACAAAATAGTCTAAAACGTGACAAATTCCCCTATACGATACCTACTAACTTCAAATCGATATTAAATTATTATGGCATGTACCTTGGCAAAACAAATGATGCAGAACTTTATCTTTATGGGGCTACATTTACGTGCAGTTCTCAGAATTGAGTCCCAAAATAAATGAACTGAACAATGTTGTACTGTGTAATCTACTAGAAAAAGTATTTAGATACGAAAACAATTCAGATTCGGATTCAGTGATAGCGTTGTTGTATTGTCCTGTGATTTGTAACCAGGCGAGAACTGTTAGTATACGCTCGACAAGTATTGATGTGGCTATGACTGCAATGATATGTTTTATGACTCGGGTCGGTTTAAAATAGTCGGGAACTTTATGAATCGGTCGATTTGAGGTGATCGGGAACTTTATACTATATTCCAAAAACTAGAGAGGTCAGGTAGGTCAATATCGTTTCGGTATTCAGGGACGTGGTATTTCTCGTACTTTCGTTTTCATTAATTTTCGTACCAGCAATTCGGCAGCGTACTGATGATTCAGGTTCGTCGGTGGTTAAGATTAATATCAGCAGTAAGTTGACCACAGATTGGTGATTCAGGTTTTGTTGAGGGGTTTCAGGTTAATATCAGCAAGTGATGATTGATGACTCGGGTTTGTCGTTAGTTCGGGTTAATGTCACCAATTCAGAAGGGTATGGGTGATTCGGGTTTTGTTGATGATTTGGGTTTAGAGCAGCGATAGTGGGTCATCTTTTTGACTCGAGTTTGTCGGTGCTTCAGGTTTATATCAGCAATTCGGGAATATTTTGTTAATTCGGGGTTGTTGGTAATTCAGTTTGGTATCTGCAACTCAGAATCGTGTTAATGACTCGTGTTCTTCAGCAAATCGACTTTGGCAACTCGTGGTAGTATCTATGATTCGGCTTTTGTCGTAAATCAGTTTGGTATCCGTGGGGGTGACTTGCGTTTTTAGTAAGTCGATTTCTGCAGCTCGTGGTGGTATCGATGATTCGGCTTTTTGTCGTAAATCAGGATCGTGTTGATGATTCGTGTTCTTTAGCAATGCAACTGGTGATTGTATAGATTTGATTTGGCTTTCATCGTAAATCAGTTTTGTAGCCGCAACTCACAATCGTGGGGGTGACTCGTGTTCTTCAGCAAATCGACTTTTGCAACTCGTGGTTGTATCGATGATTCGGCTTTCGTCGTAAATCAGTTAGGTATACGCAACTCAAGATCGTGTTGATGACTCGTGTTCTTCTGTAGATCAACTTCTGCAACTCGTAGTTGCATAGGTTCCGAATTCGCGACTAAACTAATAATCTTACCCGACGGAGTGTTAGTACAAGATGTTACGATGGTAATTTATTATACAATGCTACAGAAACGAAGAGTATCTTCGTGTACCAGACCGTAATCTGTTCAACCGACGAGACGGTATAACCAACCGAAGTCCGATTTAAATAGACCGAAGTCCAATTCAACAGACCAAAGTGCGATTTAACTGACCAGAGTCCGATTTAATAGACCGAAGTGGGATTCAACAAACCGAAGTCCGATACAACAGACCGAAGTCCGATTAAACAAACCGAAGTCCGATTTAACAGACCAAAGTCCGATTCAACAGACCGAAGATCGATTCAACAGACCGAAGTCCGTTTCAACCGACCGAACTCCGACTTAATAGACCGAATTCCGATTCAACAGACCGAAGTGCGATTCAACAGACCGAAGTCCGATTTAACAGGCCGAGGTCCGATTTAACAGACCGAAGTTCGATATAACAGACCGAAGTCCGATTCAACAGACCGAAGTCCGATTTATCAGGCCGAATTCCGATTCAACAGACCGAAATCCGATTCAACAGACCGATGTCCAATTAAACAGACCATAGTCAGATTCAACAGACCGAAGTCCGATTTAGCAGACCGAAGTTCGATTCAACAGACCAAAGTCCGATTCAACGGACCGAATCAACGGACCGAAGTCCGTTTAAACAGACCGAAGTCCGATTCAACAGACCAAAGTCCGATTCAACAGACCAAAGACCGATTCAACAGACCGAGAACCGATTCAACAGACCGAAGTCCGATTTAACAGACCGAGGTCCGATCCAACCGACCGTAGTCGAGTTAAACCAATGGAATTTGGGTTAAACCAACAAAATTTGGATCAACAGACCAAAATCCGATTAAACAAACGAATATTTCTTTTGATAACACAGTACAACATATGGTTTTGGGACTCAATTCAGAGAACTGCACGTGAAAGTAGCCCCAAAAATAAGAAGTTCTGCATAATTCGTTTTGTTAAGTTACATGCAATAATAATTTAATATCGATTTGGAGTTAGTAAGTATCGTATAGGGAAATTTGTCACGTTTTAGGCCCTTTTTTTGACATAATATAAATACCATATGGTGGCGTATGATTATCATGAGTAATACCTCGTAAATCATACGCCACGGAGTACAACAGTTTTATTGTAACTGCTCCAAAATAAACCCAGTTCAAAATCAGTTGATGAAACTGTTGCTTTTGTAGGGAAACGTTATATCGGACTAGTGGTTCTCGTGTTTTGTCGAACAAAAGAACCTAAAACGTGACAAATTCTCCTATACGATACTTACTTTCTGCAAGTCGATATTAAATTATTATGGCATGTAACTTGACAAAACGAATGATGTAGTACTTCTTCTTTGTAGGGCTACTTTCAAGTGCAGTTCTCAGAATTGAGTCCCAAATCAATGAGCTGAAAATGTCGTACTGTGTTATTAACCTGAATGTTCTTTAAAAGTCATTCTTGAAGAATGACTTCACGTTTTTTTTTTTGCTAGGTATAAGTCTGTCTTTGTATTCTCTCTCTGAATGTATTCTCCTTCATAGTTCTGTATTGAAAATAATAGACTTTTTGAAGCTATGCATCAGTCGAACATATGTTCGACCTTTGGTCCTACTGGCAGGCTGTGTTATATTAAAAGGAAGCGGAAATGGGCTTGGCATGCCTACCGACGGTCTGTCCAGATCTTCTAAACCCTTGATTTAATGACGAGAGCGAAATAATGGGAATTTTTTAAAGATTTTGTCAGTAACATATAAATTAGTTAAAAAACGAATTTTACATAAAAAAAGTAAGACGAAAAAGTGACGACTGTGACCATATGGTAACATTTTTATGATATTTCATTTTCTTCTCAAATAACAAAAGTAAAGTCTTTAATATATCAGTCTTTAAACAACCAAAAAATATTCTTAATATGGAGTGACTTTTTATATCCCTCCATATTGCTGTTTGGCGCACATGTGAAAAACATCTATTTTAAATGATCCCCCACGCTCGCTACTGACGTCTGATCGCATAGCGGTAAATCAAGATTAAAAGATCAAAGCATGCTTTGATGAAATCAAAAAAGAAAATTCTTGACATTTATTCTAATGTTTATTTTATTGCGTGCAATATCTAACGCTGTCTAACGCTGTCTACGACTGTTACCATATGGTAACAGTCGTCAATAATGGGTTAAGAGACCACAGTGAGTTGGCAGAGGCGTGATAAAAACCCAAATTAACGATTGGTGTGTAACCTTAAGCAAAGCCATTAGCTCTCTCTCTTCAGTTCAGCTAATTATAATCATTCGACCCAAAGGTGTCGTTCGATATCCCATAAACAAACATTCTTTGTATATGAAATGCAAATACTGTTAAAAACGCGTGCCAGAACCAGTTCCAGCGCTTAAAATAGACTTTAGAACTTAGCTTCGTCATTTCAAAACTCACCCAAGTTAACGCTTAAATTTGTATAAAAAATTTTTAATTGTTTATGTTATTTGCCACCAAAAAATTTTCATTGCTATACATTTTTAAAAACTTCTACAAAAAGAGCAACCAACATACAAATCTAAATTATTACCCGCATTCAAGACCTCAATATGTTGAACCTTACTTATATTTACAGAAAACATTCAGTTTCAGCAGTATTACCAAATATTTCTTTTCTACGCCTCTACGTTTATAAATTGTTGTTGTTATTGTTTTTAATTTTACGTTAATTTTGCATAATTTTCAAGTTCAAGGTTTCGTTTGTTGCTCTGGGGTTTTTTTCTTGTGTGTGTGTTATGGCTGCTACTACATATTTGTATTCGAATCATACGTGCTACATCTGATTATTTTATGAACTTTTATGAACAATCCATTACCGTATAAAGTTGTCTTGTATTTTTTTTTTGTTCAATATACTCAGATCTAATAAGACAAAGACACGTTCAGAATGTAAATGTTTCAATGACCTTAATGATTAACAATGATACAATGTGTTGGAATCTTGTCGACCATAGTGAAATCTTTTCAAATGTGGAACGCAGCTTGTAGGCGGTTTTGAATAGTTTTGTTATAGAAGTTATTTAAGAGAATAGAGAGAGAGAGAGAGAGAATCGCTTGCAAGTTGTAAATGGGTCAGGGAATTCAATTTTAAATTTTTGTAAATTAAAATCTGATATGGGAAGTATTTATGTATTTTTAGTATATCGTGAGTATACAGGAAAAACAGACCAAGTCCTCTATTTTGTAAAATGGACTTACTGATGCAAAAGTGTTCCAAAAGTCATATTTTATGCGTTGTAAAAAAATGGCAAAAGTGCAGAATATGGGACGGGAGCCCAAAATAAAAATCCACTTCTCCCCAAATACGCCCTAAAACACGAAAATCAAGGTCAAAGTTGGCGCTTAGGCCCACGGGGCCCCTTGTGTTCTATGATAACCCCCCATGTGTGGGTACTCAAATGAAAGATACTTTCGAGACGAATCCAACGATGTTATTTTTTAGAGCCATTTAAATTTCCGGGATATGCCAAAAAAAAAATCATGGAAAAAGTTAGAAAAATTTAAGTAAATAAATTGAAAAATTCTAAAAAAAATAGAAAATCTAACAACCGCTCGATTTTTCAAAAAAAATAATTTATTCTGAAAAACCCCGTAAAAATTTAAAAAAAAATGATAAAAAATCATGGGAAATTAGAATAATTTAAGGAAATGAATTGAAAAATTCCATTGAAAAATTAAATGTCATCAAAAATGTGTGAAAATTTTAATTATTTTTTTTTGGTATATCCCGGAATTTTTTTTTTCTTTTTTTGTAAATTAGAGTGGAAATGGATATGTTGGGACTAATAGCGCCGAATTTTTTTAAAATTGTGAAATCCCGGAAATTTGTGACAGTCGCTGTTGATGGTCCTTCCTTTATCAAAGGAATTCAGTCCAGCCAACTGTTGCGTTTTTTCACGTCTTGAAGAGGGTTCATAGTGCTCAGTCCACTCGTTTGACCGTCGATTGGACTTCGGAGTGAAATAATGGAGCCATGTTTCATCCACTGTCACATATCGAAGCAAAAACTCGGGTTTATTACGTTTGATCATCTCCAAACACTGCTCCGAAGTTAATTTTTTTTCCTTTAGTTAATTTTTTGTACTAAAATACATGTTCTTTTACTTCATTTTAAGTAATTGTACTAAAAGGTACAATTTATTGTACTAAATTGTACAATTTTATTTTACTAAACAGCACAATTTATTGAACCAAAAAGTAAAATTTCTTGTACCAAATAATACAATTTGAGGTACCAAAGTGTTTCTCTTATTGTACCAAATAGCACAATTTATTGTACCAAATATTACAAGTTATTGTACCAAAAAGTAGAATTGTTTGTACCAAAAAGTCAAATTTATGGTACAAAAGAGTACTTTTAACTGCACCAACTATTAAAATTTATTTACCAAAAAGTATAATTTATTGTACCAAATAGTACAACTTATTGTAACATTAAGTACTTATTTGTACCTAAAAATTACAATTTATTTTACCAGCAAGTAAAGTTTATTGCAAAGTAAAGTACAATTTACGATAACAAAGAATACTTTTATTGTAGAAATTTATTGTACGTAACGGTACAATTTATTCTACCAAAAAGTAAAATTTATTGTACCAAATAGTACAACATATTGTACATAACTTATTGTACCAAAAAGTAAAATTTTTTTGTATCGAAAACTACAATTTATTTTACCAAGAAGTAAACTTTCTTGTACCAAAGTGTACATTTGATATACAAAAGTACTTTTGTTGTGCCAAAAGTATATTTTTTTCTAAAAAATCCCAAATATAAAACTTAAAAACACTTAATTTCCCTTTACACCCCATGAATGAGGTATGGGATAGCTTCTCGCGTTGTTGTGAATTAACACGCATTCTATTTTTAGATTCACATACCTAACGGCACCTACTTGTTTATCGACGAATGCGAACGTCACTGTTTGAGATGCTCTTACTAGACATGCCGATTGACTCGACACTGATACTGCGAAGTTACTGTCGACGACATTCGAGGGGAGCCGACAATGAAAGAAAATAAATGTTTTTTTTTTAAGGTAACTGGAGCCAGGAGTTGAACCTGTGATCTCCCGCATGGTAGTCGCGTGTTCTAAGCAACATGCTACGGCCGGTCCCAAAAAAAGTACTTATTGTACCAATAAAGTACAATTTACAGTACCAAAGAATACTTTTATTGAACAAACTGGTTACAAATTTATTGTACCAACAAGTAAAATTTATTGTACCAAACAGTACAATTTATTGTACCAAAAAGTAAAAAATTAATTGTACTAAATAGTACAGATTATGGTTCCAAAGTGTACTTCTATTGTATAAGCTTGTACAATTTATTGTACCAAAAAGTAAAATTTATTATTCCAAACAGTGCAATATATCGTACCATGCATGTACAATAGCTATGGAATAGTGTTATATGGAAATTCTTAGTAACGACTTTTTTACATCGCGGAACCTCTTATTTTGTGAGGTTCAGTAAAAAAATGCTGGAGGCAAAAAATGGTGGTGGTGGAGTCAGGTTTAACCGTCCCGCATTGGGGTCAAAGTTCAGGAAAATTTGTAAAAAATATACAACAGTCCTCCTAACTACCAAGGGGTTGCCGTTAGGGGGTTGGGATGTATGGCAGACCTTCATGAATTTCTTTTGCCAACATTTTCTCCGAACATACTTACACCCTTTCTCCACTCCTTTGGGGGGCTTCCGTACAAATTTTTAATTACCCCCTTATTACTCCGTATAATGTTCCCGAAGCCCTAACTTCACTAGGGTCACCCCTAGGGGGTTAGAATGTATGACGGATCTCCAGGAAAATCTTTTCTGAACATTTTCTTCGAACATACTTACCCCCTATTTTTTCTCCTTAGGGGGGCTCCCATACAAACTGCACCAAAACCCTCCCTCAATATAAGACAAACCGCCCTACCTATCCAGGTGTTGTCCCTAGGGGATTATGATGTATGGCGGACCTTCATGATTTTTTTCCCCCAATATTTTCCCCAAACATACTTACCCCCTACCTCCCCTCCTTATACTGGCTCCCATACAAACTGCACCAAAACCCTCCCTCAATATGAGAAAAACCGCCCTACCTATCCAGGAGTTGTCCCTAGGGGATTATGATGTATGGCGGACCTTCATGATTTTTTTCCCCCAATATTTTCCTCAAACATACTTACCCCCTACCTCCCCTCCTTATACTGGCTCCCATACAAAATGCACCAAATATTGGGATGAATCAAACCAATTTATTTTTATCGTGCGACGGATATTTCTTGCGATTGGCATCGACGACCTGAAGCAAGAATTGTTTCTCATTTTCGTTTCGACATAAAACATTTTTGTAATCCTGCATTAATTTGACACCTCTCTCTGCTGTGTCGTTAACAACATGCAAGGTGCTTACGATCTGCTTCGCTTTGTTGTAGTCTTCCCGGTTTTCCCAGGTTTTTGGATCGGTTGAAATTAACTCATTTGGTAATCCAAAGCGATCGAATAATTTAACTCAGTGCCTGAGTCGGTGTATTGCCTTTTGTTAGATTGGGAAATATCTGACCGCGTTCAGGCCATTTCCTTCGATACACCTTCAACAAACACTGGCTCGTTCCAAGGTGCGTCACTCATTCTTGAACAGTTATTGGAACGAGATCTTTTATACTTACCGTGCAGACATCATATTTAAACTGGTATTGAAAGAGGTGTTCGATGCCAAATTCGGTAAAACGTCAGCTCCAGGTGTACCTTTGTTTGCTCGATTTAAATGTGATTGGGAAATGATGAAAGACAAACAATATACCAGTGGCATAACAGACGATAAAGTCGCTATGAAAATACCTGTTAATGTTCTGATTGAAGTCAAATCATTTTGTTTGGCTCAGCTACAAGAGAAACATCCCTGAGCAGACTACAGAGAATTCCTGCAGATCGTTTTATTATTTCTTGGAGAAAACATTCCCAGTTACCATTTCCGCGCTCCAGGACCTACCAGCCATGCCCGATGGATGGCCAAGGCCATATACTGCATAAAAATGTTTCTATTTCGAAAACATTTCAATTTAACCGAAATTTAATTAGAGAAGCTTCGCGGTATTTGCATATTTATCGTGACACTTTATGTGAAAGCTTGGTTGGGAGCACCACGGCTGTCGAGGCACCCAATCAAGACTTCAATTTTTTAAAAGCGGCAGTCGCTCAGTCAATTGATGGAAATGTGTCACAGAAAGTGGTGGATAAATTGTGCAATCACCTTTGGTACATCAGTGCTGAAGCTGTGGCTCTTGCACTATTCGATAAAAACGTTTCCCATGATATCAAGCAAAAAATGGCGAATGTAATTCTTTCATTCCAAGAAGACGACGAAAACGTAGAATCTCAATCTGATGACGAGGAAAACGAGGGAAAAGGCACTGAGGAGGAAGAGAGCGAGGATGAGGATGAAAATCAAGGCGTTAAGTCTGCTTGTTCACGTTCAGCTATTGTTGTCGGCTCCATAGGCGTGAAAAAAATTGAATTGCATTCGAAACAAGTGAAAGAATTCATTGCAAAAGATTTGAGCCATTTCGTGACGAGAGACACAGTTAAATTATTCGATCGCTTTGGAGTACCAAATGAGTTAATTTCAACCGATCCAAAAACCTGGGAAAACCGGGAAGACTACAACAAAGCGAAGCAGATCGTAAGCACCTTGCATGTTGTTAACGACACTGCAGAGAGAGGTGTCAAATTAATGCAGGATTACAACAATGTTTTATGTCGAAACGAAAATGAGAAACAATTCTTGCTTCAGGTCGTCGATGCCAATCGCAAGAAATATCCGTCGCACGATAAAAATAAATTGGTTTGATTCATCCCAATATTTGGTGCATTTTGTATGGGAGCCAGTATAAGGAGGGGAGGTAGGGGGTAAGTATGTTTGGGGAAAATATTGGGGAAAAAATCATGAAGGTCCGCCATACATCATAATCCCCTAGGGACAACTCCTGGATAGGTAGGGCGGTTTTTCTCATATTGAGGGAGGGTTTTGGTGCAGTTTGTATGGGAGCCAGTATAAGGAGGGGAGGTAGGGGGTAAGTATGTTTGGGGAAAATATTGGGGAAAAAAAATCATGAAGGTCCGCCATACATCATAATCCCCTAGGGACAACACCTGGATAGGTAGGGCGGTTTTTCTTATATTGAGGGAGGGTTTTGGTGCAGTTTGTATGGGAGCCCCCCTAAGGAGAGAAAATAGGGGGTAAGTATGTTCGAAGAAAATGTTCAGAAAAGATTTTCCTGGAGATCCGTCATACATTCTAACCCCCTAGGGGTGACCCTAGTGAAGTTAGGGCTTCGGGAACATTATACGGAGTAATAAGGGGGTAATTAAAAATTTGTACGGGAGCCCCCCGAAGGAGTGGAGAAAGGGGGTAAGTATGTTCGGAGAAAATGTTGGCAAAAGAAATTCATGAAGGTCTGCCATACATCCCAATCCCCTAACGACAACCCCATGGTAGTTAGGAGGACTGTTGTACATTTTTTCCAAATTTTTCTGAACTTTGACCCCAATGCGGGACGGTTAAACCTGACCCCACCACCACCATTTTTTGCCTCCAGCATTTTTTTACTGAACCTCACAAAATAAGAGGTTCCGCCGTATAAAAATCGAGAATTCGCGCACTATTCCATAGCTAATGTACAATTTATTGTACAAAAAATTATAATTTATTGCACCAAATAGTAAAATTTAATGTATCAGAAAGTACTTTTATTGTACCAAAAAGTACGTTAATTGTACCAAAAAGTACATTTGTTGTACCAAAAAGTACTTTTGTTGTACCCAAAAATGCAATTTATTGTATCAAAAAGTACTTAAATTGCAATAAATTCTATTTATAGCATATAAAAGTACTTTTTTTTACTAAAAAACTGACTGTCACCCTATTCTAGCAAAATATGAATAGTAGAGTCGGTCAATTTGTATGTAGTAAAAAAAAAATGCACCAAGCGGTTATCAAAATCGTAATCAACGATGAATTCTAAGAAAATTTGCCCAAGAAACCATGGGTCAAAAATCAAAATCGAGCCCCCGGTTTTTACCGAGAAATTTTTCGTATTTGGGAAAAATCTCAAACAAGGCCCACAACTGCCATGGAATCGCACCTAAACGGTTCCAATGTATGACCGAACCCCAGTCATTTTTTCCTCCTAACATTATTTCCAAACATAACTACTCCCATCTTCATCCCCTAAGGGGGATCCCCTAACGATTTTTTTTAAATAAAATTTGCTCCCACCGCTCTTACTGCCTCGGAGGCGCCCCTAGAGGAGTCAGATATATGGCAAGTCCCCAATATTTTTTCAACTCCAACAGTTTAATAGATCATTTCTACCTTCTATCTTCAACTCTTAAGGTGGTCCCAATAGAATTTTTTAATTTTCATATTTTTTTTTATAAAATCTCACTGCTCTCGTGGTGCCTCCAGAGGGGTAATTTCCTCCATTAGTATTTACCTCCTAACATCTTTCCCGAACATACCTACCCCCTTTCCTCAGCCCCTAAGGGGGCTCTCATACCAAATGCACTAAAAACGACCAAAACACAAAAATTTTCCACAAAATAAAATATCCGTTAAAATTTGTCGTTTTTAATTAAGGATAATTAACAGTGCTCGACGTTTCCCGGAAAACGGTATTCCTGGTTTTCCCGGACCTATCCCGAGAAACCGGCACATACCATTGACATATCAATAGTCATTATTGTTTTGATTTTGAGAGAAGAGGTCTTATCGTGAGCAAGAAGTGTTCTAAGTCTGGCTTGACTTTTATTTCCGTCGCGAATGTCTTGCAAGCAGCGTTCACTGCAGTGAGTTACTTGTTGTCTTAGTTGTTTAGAGCACTTATTCAGAGCTTTTTTAGATACTTTAAGTGCATATTATGAACCATTAGCAAGTAAACTGTTTAGTACAAATTATGTAAATTTTTCTTATGATGTGAACTTTTTTTACACACCTCGCCTGAATGACAAATGGGTTGACCTAAAATGGCAACAAAAACGATAAATGGGGTTTTGTGGGGAGTCAATTGTACATTAAAAATCCAATCGAAACAAAATCTTAGCTGATCCATTTGTTATGATAAAAGGATTTTTGTTTTTTATCTCCGTTTTGTGCTTTTTTAAGAAGTAACGTTCTTTGCCCCATGATTCCACCATCAAATCGTATATATGGTGTATATGGTGTTTTATCTCATTGGAAGCTTACAGATTTCAGCTATAAGACATTTCTGTTCGAATCGATCATTTCTGCACAACAGTAAGTTTTGCGGAAAATAAAATTTAAATCTCTTTTTATTTTTCCAAAAAAAATTATATTTTCCTTTTTTATTACAATAAAATACGAATGATGCAGAACTTCTTCTTTTTGGAGTTACTTTCACGTGCCGTTCTCAGAATTGAGTCCCAAAATCATGTGTGATACTGTTTTATGATAGTATTATACTGTAGCTTTCACAATTAAATTTATTAATATTAGGCAAGAGTTTTTTGATAAATTAAATTTTTAATTAAATAAGAACTTTAAATTAAAATTTAATAATAAAAAACACAGACATTCCTATGATATGAAGATTAATTGTATTTAATATAAAATTTTTTTTAAATAAATTTTCTATTTAAAAATTAATCTACGCTCTCTTTTACACTAGATTAACAAAAATTTTCTCTTTTTATTTTTCTTTCCAGCCGAAACTGATTTAAAATGCCCACGGGATGATTTGTTCCTTATAAGATTCTTGAGAGTTTGCAAATATTATCCAGAAAGTGCATTGAAATTGGTAAGTTTTATACCCTAGACCCTAGATCAAACACAATTAAGCTACAATTTTTAAATAATTTTTTTTCGTCCCTATAGATTAAAAACTACTATTCCTTCAAAATCAAACATGCCGATGTCTATCAGGACCTCAAGCCCAGCAATGAGAAAAATGTATTCGACCATAATGTGATTATTGTGTTTCCCAATCGTGATCAATTGGGACGCCGAGTTGCCGTATTGGAATTAGGAAGTAAGAGCTGAAGAATTTAAAAAACAAAGAATTTTTATTTTATTTATTTATGTTTTCTTCCCTTTTCCGTTTCTTTTTTTTTGCAGAGAACTGGAAACACAAGCAAGTTGTCTTGGATGAAGTTTTCAAAGCCGCCGTCTTGTATTTGGAGGCCGCCATGTGGGAACCCGAGACCCAAATTAATGGCGTTGTCGTCATTTTCGACATGGATGGCTTGAGTTTGCAACAAACTTGGCAATTTACCCCCGCCTTTGCCAAACGTATTGTCGATTGGCTGCAAGATTCGGTGCCGTTGCGCATCAAGGCCATACACATTGTTAATCAGCCTAAAATTTTCAATGTGGTCTTTTCACTGTTTAAACCTTTTTTGAGGGAAAAGCTACGCAATCGCATCTATTTCCATGGCACCGATCGTCAATCGTTGTATAAACACATGAGTCCAGAATGTTTGCCCGATGTGTATGGTGGATCACGCAAGGAGCCCCGTGTTAATGGTGATCAATGGTATAAAATGCTGTTGGAGGCTGAAAAGGAATATGAGGCCATTAACTCTTATGGTTATAAGAAGAAGTAAGAAGACGGGAGGGGGGGTGTGTTTGATGGAGGAGTAACCGCCACTTAATTGCTTTGATACGCACGTACATAACATATATATAATTCCATTTTTATTGCCAAAAGTTAGTGTATTTTGTAATATGCATCAAATTACTGTTAAATAGTTTCTCTTTTTATATATATTATAGTATAGTTAAGTATAATTCATATGCAACAACATAATCATATTAACATAATGAAGATTTTGCAAGGCGAACTAAGGGGATTTGAAGTTAGGCTAAAGTTTTTGAAATTCCCATAAAATAGACATTGTTTCATATTAACAATTTAATGCAAAATTCTTTCTTAAGATTTAAGCAAATTTGAAAATTTACACTTTTTTAAAAATACAAATTTATGTCAAAATTTGAACAAATCGATTTTTTATCAAAAAAATCCTTCGAAAATATCTTGCCAGGACTCCTGAAGGAACTAATATTTGAAGTTAGTACAATAATAGTACCTTTTAGCAAAAAAAGAGTACTTTTTGGTACAACAAAATCACTTTTGGGTACAATTACAGTACTTTTAGTACATTAAAAGTACTTTTGGTACAATAAAAGTACTTTTAGTACAATAAAAGTACTTTTTGGGTAAAATGTACTTATGGTACTACAAATGTACTTTCATGGTGCAATAAAAGTACTTTTTGGAACAATAAAAATACTTTTTGGGGCAACAAGTTGTACTTTTTGGAAAAATTGTGCTTATTGGTACAGTAAATAGATCTATTTGGTACTGTAAATTGTACTTTATGTTGCAATAAATGTACTTTTTGGTACAAAAAATTTACGTTTTCGTATAATTAATGTACTCTTTTTGCAAAGTAAATTTTACTTTTTGCCACAATAAAAGTACTTTTTGGTACAATGAATATAATTTTTTGTATAATATATTGTATATTTTGGTACAATTAAAAGTACTTTTATTGTACTTAAATAAAAGTACTTTTTGGTACTATAAAAGAGGTTTTGGTATAATTAAAAAAATTACTTTTTGGTACAATTAAAGTACTGTTTGGTACAATAAAAGTACTTTTTGGTATATTAAATTCTAAGTTTTGGTGCAATAAACTTTACTTTTCGGTACAATAAAAGAGGTTTTGGTTCAATAAATTTTACTTTTTAGTACAATAAATGTACTTTTTGGTGCAATAAATTGTTCATTTTGGTATACAAAATTTACTCTTTGATACAATAAATTTTATTTTTTGTGACAATAATTGCAGTTTTTGATACAATAAAGGTACTCTTTGGTGCAATAAATTGTAAAAAGTACAATAAATTTACTTTTTGATACGATAAATTGTACTTTATGGTACAATAAATTGTACTTTTTGCACATAAATGTACTTCTTGGTACAATTAAAGTACTGTTTTGTACAATAAAAGTACTTTTTGATATAATAAACTGTACGTTTTGGAACAATAAAATGTACTTCTCGGTACAATGAACGTCATTTTTTGTACTTTTTGGTAAAATAAAAGTAGTTTTGGTACAATTAAAGTACTTTTTGGTACAATAAATGTACTTTTTGCCACAATTAATGTACTTTTTGGTGCAATGAATTATACCTATTAGTACAAAAAAAATTACTTTGTGGTAAGTTTGGTACACTGAAAGTTCTTTTTGGTACAATAAATGTATTCATTGGAGTGATAAATTGTACTTTTTAATACAATAAAATTACCTTTTGTTACAAAAAAAATTAAAGTACTTTTTGGTACATTGAATGTACTTTTTGTCTCAAAATCCAGTCTGTAAGAAAATCCCCCTGCCCCATCCTAAAAATTCCACTCTATCCAGAATCCCAACCTATAAGCCAGTCCACCTTAAGTAGATTTTACAATAAACACACACAAAAGTCCTGATTATAAATTTTTAACATCGTAATGTGAACATCTGTCCTTTTGTTTTTCAATAGCTTGTCACCTAAGGAAAATACCAAAATATCCCCATCCTAACATTCCAATTTGTACAAAATCTAATACTACCAAGAATTCCATCGTCAGACCAGATAAGACATTTTTTATAGTGGAATTGTGTACTTCCTTTCATCTACCAATAGCACAGCATTCAAATGATGTCCAGAAAGGAAAACCCAAACTATCTCTTCCGAACATTCCAATTTACCCATATTCGTATACTCCCTAGAAATCCTCACTATGTGATCACAGTGGGAGAATTTAAAAATCCACTTAACAAATTAGACAGTTTTAACAAATTAATTCGAACTTATGCGCTTTCATGTCCCAATAGCTTGAAATAAAGCCATCTCCAAAACACCGATTACATTGTAACATTCTTATATTCCGGCCTACCCAGAATCCCAATTTATGATCCCACCTTAGATGGATTTTAATATCCAAATACCAAAGTTTTGATTAGGCATTTTAAACATAGTAATGTTAATACTATATCCTTTTGTCACCCAATAGCCTATAAGGGAGTGGTCTCCAAAAAGATAATGCCAAAATACCCCATTCCAACATTCCAATCTGCGCCTTGAGAAGATTTAAAAATCCACACACTAAAGTCCTGATTAGACAGTTTAAACAAAATTTTTCGAACTTATGTCCTTTCATGTCCCAATCTCTAATAAGATAATCCCAAAATATTCCATCCTAACATTCCATTCAACCCATAATCTTATACTCTCTAGAATTCAACCATATAAGCCCGCCTTGAGAAGATTTAAAAATCCACACACTAAAGTCCTGATTAGACAGTTAAAACCAAATTTTACCAACGTATGACTTTTCATGTCCCAATAGCCTAAGTGATCTCCAATTAGATAATCCCAAAATATCCCATCCTAACATTCCAATCAGACCACAATCAAATTTCAAAAATTGGCCGAACTTAGGAGAATTTTAAAATCAACACACAATAGTCCTGATTAGACATTAGTCCTGATTAGAAATTATTAACATGGTAATCTGAACTTAAATCCTTTAGTCTCCCAATAGCCAGTCATTCAGTCATTCGAGTGATATCCAAAAAGAAAATCCCAGAATGTTCCATTCCAACATTCCAGTTTTCCCAGAATACCAATTCGTGAGCCCAACTTAGATTGATTTTAAGATCCAAATACCAAAGACCTTATTCGACATTTTAATCGAAGTGAACTTATAAAACATGTGAACTTTCTGAATGAATGTTATCCTTTCCCAATATCCTGCCACTCAAGTGATGTCCAAAAAACGAAAATCCTTACATATCCCATCTTAACATTCCAATATACCCATAATCTAAAACTCACATGAATTTCATCCTATGAGCCCGCAGTGAGTGGATATTAAAATCCACACACCATGATTACTTTCGTCTTGTCAATTAATTAATTTCCAAAAAGTAACTCCCAAAATATCCCATCCCAATATTCCAATCCATCCATAATATTATACTCCCTCAAATTCCATCCTATGAACCCACCTTAAGAAAATTTAAAAATCCACACACTAAAGTCCTGATTAGACAGTTTTAACAAAATAATGCCAACTGATGTCCTGCCATTCCCAATAGCAATCAAAAAATAAACCAATGTAGAATCCCATTATAACATTCCAGACTTCCCAAATCTTATAACCCCCTAAGATCCCAAGCAATCTAAAATCCACATAACAAAGTTCTGAATGAAACTATAAAACAATGTAATCCATATTTTCATAAAATCCTTTTACAAAAAAAAAAAAAACACAAAAACCAATCCCATGTCCTGCCATCCTTTGTTGTACACATCTGCCTTGAAAATTTACTACATATAGATATCTAAAGATTTCTAAGCACTTGAAATTATGCAATTTTTTGCATATTCACCTACATCCCTATATCCTTTCCTTATCCTAAATCCCGACAAAATTTGTAGAAAGAAATATTATATGTCCTCCAAATTTGTTGTTTAAACAAAAATATTCCTAACGGTAAAGTAAAAACAAATCTAATCTAGCAATTTCTTAATTAAACCCAAAACTCTAACCTCTAACCCGAAAGGTCTAACAAACTTTTGCACCTCATACATTTTGTCTAATGTATTTGAAACAATTTAAAACCCAACAAAGTATGTTTAAATTTTAAAGTTACTATTAAACTTAGACGCCCTCTATAGTCACACAACTTTGCAAAATCTTTAAATTTTTTCAATAATTGCTATCAAATTCAAATTTTAACTCAAAATTCCTAAATTATAAAAATACTACAAAAACTTACGGTTTCAATGTAAATCGCCCAACCAAATATTTAGAGTATGAATTTGTTTGAATTTGCTTTAAATGACTACTAATTTATCTATTCCTTTTTCTGTATCTCATCCACATTCATTGTATTAATTTATTTTTAATATCTCGAATATTTGTAATATATAGATTACAACTTTTTTTATCTATATATATTTTTTGGGGGTTGTATATATCCTATAAGTTCAGGGATTTAGAATTTATATATATTGTGCATACATTTAAATATATATTTTTGTAAAAGTAAAATTTACCGGGTTTCATCGTAGCTTTAAGTTATGTTGTTGTTATTGCCAGTTAAAGAAATTTCAGCAAAGCAAAATATTTGTTAACTTATGTAAAAAAAACAATAAAAAATAAAAATATATTTTAAAATGTTATTAAGGTCTTTTTTCTTTCATATGGTAAAGAAAATTTAAGCAAAAAAAATGGTTTACAAACAAATAAAACAACAACATAAACATATTACAAAACATATTAACAGATACAGAAGTGAACGCAACAAACAACTAAATATAAGATCCAGCATTGTTTTTCTAATAAGATGCAGAAAGGCTGGTATTGTCCCAAATTTTATAAGAAACAGTACCAAGAACATATATACAATATTTCAAACAAAAGAAAAAATTTCCGAAAAGTTTAGAAAAAGACTGGAAACATACCTAAACAACTTTCATGACAAAATCTTGAACTTAATAATTAAACAAAAACATGAAATAAAAGAGAAATTTACCGAAAAAGTAAAAGAAATAGAACAAATAATAAGATCTCAATTGCCAAGAGAGGACACGATACAATTGTTCAACAGCGAAAACAACCTAGAGAGGAAAACTAATGAAGAAATACGAAAGATACTTAAAAGGAAGTTTAATAACTTAAAAGAGGAACAAAAACAAGAGTTAGGATTAAAACAGAACGAGGCTTGGTTTATCAACAACACTGACGTTAAAATTCCGGAGAACACGGAGTGGTTACTATCACATGGAAAGAAATTTGCTTTGCCACACACACGGGAAGATTTTCCATTGTTCAAATGTATTGTAGATGGGGAAGAATGCATTAAGACGATTAACGACAAAGAGGGACAGGAGATTGCGAGAAATAGATTTACAACAATTATTGAGAGCCACTTAAGCAAACATAAACTGACCAGCAGAGACAAATTTACAATAAAGACAGTGGAGGAAACTAAGAAGTTCCTCACTAAAAACAAAAACATCATGATTGTCAATGCAGACAAAGGCAACGTTACAGTTGCGATAAACAGAGTAGACTATGAATCAAAAATGAATCAAATAGTCAACGATATGATGATGTACAAAAGGTTAAGCAGAGATCCAACCAATACACTACAAAAAAGAAACAATGACCTTGTAAATGAGTTATATTCCCTGAAAATAATTAATGATATAGAGCGGAAAAGAATGAAAACAGAGACCGCAATAGCTCCAAGAATCTACGGCCTCCCGAAGATTCACAAAGAAAACGTACCCTTAAGACCAATATGTTCTTCCATAAACGCCCCGTCCAAAGAGCTCTGCAAATATATTACGAATATTTTAAAAAGAATAACAGAAGGTTCAAAATACAACGTTAAAAACTCCAGACAGTTTAAGGAAATAATTAAAGATTGCAGAATAGAAAAAGATGAAATCATGATTTCCTTCGATGTAATATCATTATTCCCAAGCATACCTGTGGATTTGGCCTTAAGAATAATAGAAAATGAAAAATGGGAAGACATAAAGAAGGTTACAAAAATACCAAAAGATTTATTCATGAAAGTTTTAAAATTTTGCATAACAGACAACAGATATTTCAAACATAAGGACAAATTTTATCAACAAAAAAGAGGCCTACCTATGGGATCACCAGCGTCTCCAATCGTAGCCGATATTGTAATGGAAGAGCTTTTGGATAGATGCCTGAACAACTGTGATATTAGACCTAAGATACTGACGAAATATGTGGACGACCTTTTTGGAATCTTAAAAACCAGTGCAATAGAAAATATTTTGACAACATTCAACAGTTTTGACAAAAATATTCAATTTACGGTGGAAAAAGAAAATAATGGCAGACTTCCATACTTAGACACAATTTTACATAGAAGAGAAAACAAAATCACGATCAACTGGTACCAAAAACCAACATCTTCCGGGAGATTACTCAATTTTTTCTCTAAACACCCCAAAAATATGATTATAAATACGGCCAAAAACTTCATTAATAGAGTGTTTAGCATTAGTGACGAAGAATTCTTTGATGAAAATAAGAAAAAAGTAAAATCTATTCTACAAAACAATAGTTTTCCCATAAAAACTGTGAATAGACTCATAGAAAACCTCAATATGAGAGAAAATAAAAAGGAAAAAGAACCAATGATATTTAAATCAATGATATATATACCGGAACTCTCAGAACGATTCCAAAAAGCCGACTGCATGGACAAACAAATATACAAGATAGCCCCAAAGACCAGCAATACTGTCCAAAAACTGTTTACAAATACAAAAACTAAAATTGACAACACCGAAAAATCGAATTTAATATATAAAATATATTGCGATGGAGATGGACAAAATCAATGCGAAAAAGTATATATTGGCACCACAAAAAACAAACTCAAAACCAGAATATCAGGCCACAAATCGGACATAAAGTTGCGACACACAAAATCTACACAAAAAACAGCACTTGCCTCCCACTGTGCGGGAGAAAACCATCACCCAAACCTTGACAATGTGTATGTATTGCAGTGTGAGAGCAACTATCATAAGAGACTCTCACTAGAAATGCTCCACATTATCAACACTCCTACAACAAAGCGAATAAACTATAAAGAAGACTGCGATAATTGCGCTCAGAGTTACAGACTTCTGATTGGAAAAAGAAGCAAAGTGCAATATTAGTTATAAGTCAGTATGATGTTAACGGACAAAGCAGTAGGTCGCTACATGTTAATGTCTTAAGTTTATTTATACATTTTTCGTAAGTGTAAATAACGATGTTGTGATGTTTGTGAAATACTTATGTGTTTTGTTGTTATGTATTTTTTATGTTTACAGTGATCCTGATGATGTTCTTCGAAGAAGAACGAAATATCGAAAAATTTTAGAAAATAATAAATAAAAAATTTTAAAACAGACCTGGAGCTCGATTAATCAATTTAAATTATATCAAAAAAAAAAAATATTTCATAAACACGAAAAAAAAAATATGCACATTAAACAAACACGTAAAACATTAAAAAATGCATTAAAAACTGTTTAAAAATGTAGAATAAGTAAAGATTTTAAGTGAATTTTATACATAGCTCTGAATTTAAATAAAAATAGGGTGGTTATTTTTTACATAATATTACTAGGACTACTGAAAAATTACAATATGTGACAGCAAAAATAGCCTTAGCTCAAAAATTGCCCAATAGCCTAAGTGATCTCCAATAAGATAATTCCAAAATATCCCATCCTTACATTCCAATCAGACCACAATCAAATTTCAAAAATTGGCCGAACTTAGGAGGATTTCGACATCAACACACAATAGAAATTATTAACATGGTAATGAGAACGTCAAACCTTTAGTCACCCAATAGCCCGTCATTCAGTCATTCAAGTGATCTCCAAAAATAAAATCCCAGAATGTTCCATCCTAACATTCCAATTTTCCCAGGATACCAATTCATGAGCCCAACTTAGATTGATTTTAAGATCCAAATACCATTTAATCGACGTAAACTTATAAAACATGTGAACTTTTTGAATCAATGTTATTCTTTCCCAATATTCTGGTGGTTATTTTTTAAAAAAAAAATTTAGGAAGCTCTATTTGATATATATAACATATCTAAAAACTAAAATGGGGTATTTCTTATTTTTTTTTTAACAATTTTTAAGTAAATGCATCTCACTTGCTTATTCATGTGTTCTACAAATTCCTTGACAAAAAACAGTAAGAAAGTTTCAGTCGGGCAACCCGACTTACATATCGTCCCCTTAATAAAACAATAGTGTATAATTTTTTTTGGTGTTTTGAGAAAATCGAGTTTAAAGTTTTCGTCAAATCTGATGTGTATGAAATTTTCGAAGAAGAAATTATACACTATTTTTTCAATGACCTTTTGACGCACTTTGTGGAAGTAGATTTTGACGAAATTTTGACCAGGCGTAGAATCAATGATGGAGATTCTAAATATGCTATAAAAAAATAATGGTATATGAGCACATACACTATTGTTATATTAAGGGGACGATATACCCTCATCCTCAGTAAAAATTAAAATTTTCTATTATATTGATATTATGACTCGATTTCTAAAGTGGGCGGAGTGGTACATTTGGGAGGTACCAGAAGGGGTGTGTCTAGACTTCCAATTTCCTTCTCCAAAACTGTATCCTGCTATAGCTTTACTAAATACAGAATTTGGGTGCGATCGCGTTGGGTGTATTGATATTATTACTCGATTTATAAAGTGGGCGGAATAATGTATTTGAATGGGAGGTACCAGAAGGGGCAGGCCATGTAGCCCATTTGCAATACCGTAAGTAGTTTTGGGGAAATATTAACTCGTGCAAAATTTCAAAACATTTGTTTGCGTCTTTCCAAAGTTATCGTGCGAACCAGCCCGACAGCCAGACGGACATGGCTCAAATGATTTAAAAAGTCATGAATCGAATTTGGTTCAAAGAAACCTAGGGACTAAAGTGACTCCTTCTATGTGTTACACTTTTGAGTCGTATCAAATGATATATACCCTCCTAACCGTAGTGTATTTTTTGATACAAAATGAAATCTTCTTGTTACAATAAATGGACTTTTGGTAAATAAAAAGTACTTTTTAGTACATAGATAGTACTGTTTGGTACATCAAAATAAGTTTTTGGAACAACAAGAGTATTTATTGATACAAGAAAAGAAATATAGGTCGGGAGCCCAAAATAAAAAAAAGGTAGTTAGAAAGTTTCTGTCGGAAAAGCCGACTTACATATACCCTCACTCTCGGTAAAACATAAAATATTGTAGTATCTTGATTTTATATGAAGTGGGCGGAGTGGTACATTTGTATTTGAGGTATCAGAAGGGGTGTGGCAAGACTTCCAGTTTTTTTATTCAAAACTTTATCCTGTTATAACTTAACAAAATACAGAATTGGGACAAGATCGCGTTGAGTGTATTGATATTATTACTTGATTTCTAAAGTGGGCGGAATGGTACATTTGTATGGGAGGTACCAGAAAGGGGCGTGGCATTTCCAATAACGTATGTAGTATTAGGGAAATATTAACATATGCAAAATTTCAAAACAATTGGTTACGTCTTTCGAAAGTTATCGTGCTTACTAGCGGAACAGACAGACGGACGGACATGGTTCAAACGACTTAAAAAGTCATGAATCGAATTTGATTCAAATAAACCTAGGGTCTAAAGTGACTTCTTCTATGTGTTACTCCTTTGGGTTGTTGTTGTTGTAACAGCAGTGGAAAGCTGGGTGATAATTCTTTATACCGAATTTCATTTTATCGGCTCTCGATCGGGCATATAATCCGATTATCATGCGATCATTGTTGGCAACTTTGTTTCGTTCCTTTGTAGATAACAAGGTTTGTGTCAAGGATTGTTTGGTGATGTTGTTGAGAGTTTTAATCGCCAAATTCCACCAAAGATGGCGCCCAGCGGGTTTTGTTGATTTATTTGCGATGTTGATAAATTATTTTCCTTGGTCCTTGCGCAATCTGGATTTTTGAAGTGGAAGCATCTAGGATGAGTTTTTGTTGGCTGGAGAACTCGAAAGTATTTGAAAAGTAACTTTTCATCGATGTTGTTATGGCCAGTGCTCCGGCCGGGAATCGAACCTGGCACCTTCGGATTGCTACTGAGTTATCGAAGGTCAGTGTCATCCCGCAAAGTCGAATAAGCTTTGCGGGGATACCAAACTCAGCCTTCGCATCCAACAATTTCTGTCGTATCGGACTGTCGAATGCAGCTTTGTAGTCGATGAACAGATGGTAGGTGTCGATTTGCATTTCTTGGGTCTTCTACAGGATTTGTCGTAGTATGAAAATCTGGTCGGGCGTGGAATTACCAAGTCACACTGATAAGGCCCGATCAGGTTGGATAACACCGGCTTTAGCCTTTCACATAGCACACTCGACAGGACCTTATATGCGATGGGTAAAAGACTGATCCCGCGGTAGTTGGAGCACACACTTGGATCACCTTTTTTCAGCACAGGACATAATACGCTTAAATTCCAATTGTCGGGCATGCACTCTTTAAGCCAAACCGTGTGCAGGAGCTGGTGCATGCTCCTTATCAGCTCCTCGCCACCGGACATGAGGAGCTCTGCCGAAAGGCCGTCAGTACCGGCTGCTTTATTGTTTTTCAGCCGCGGTGGGCAATTTAAGCCGTCGTCGACAATTGCCGTGATACCTTTACATTCGCTGCCTTCTGAAACCAGCAATTGCTGGAAGTGTTCTCTCCATATATGCACCACACTCTGCGTATCTGTAACAAGATTTCCATCCTTGTCCATTCAGGAGGGGAGCCAATTACCGTATCCTTTTGCTTTATTTTCTGGTAAAATTTTCGGGCCTCACCTCTACCCCTGTATCGCTCTATATCTTCGTTCTCCCGTTCCTTCATTTGACGTTTTTTTCGCTTAAATAGCTGTCTCCATGTGCCGTTCCCTAACAACCCTATAAGCGGTATCCTGTTCCTTAGACGCTATGCGACATTCTTCATCGTACCAGGATTCGTCTGAGCGCCGTTTTTCATATCCTAGCAAGGTAGTTGCGGTGGTTGCCATGGAATGAGCAATATGCTGCCACTGTGTATCGGGAACGTCAGAAGTAGAGGCGTTGTGTCGTAGTAGTTAAGAGTGCTGGTTGGAGTAAGCAGTGGCTATCTCTTGGGTTTGCAACTACGCGATGTCAAGCTTTCTTTGTGTTTGGTTACTAGTGCGCACCTTGGCTACAACCAGGTCTTGATCCGAGCCAATATTAGCACCACGAATCACACACAAGTCCATGACACTAGATGCATGGCGGCCTTCGATAGCTCAGTGGAAGCGACATAGACTAGCAATCCGAAGGTGCCGGGTTCGATCCCCGGCCGGGGCACTGGCCAAATCAACAACGATGAAAAATAAATTACTTTTCAAATACTTTCGAGTTCTCCAGCCAACAAAACTCATCCTAGACGCTTCCACTACAAAAATCCAGATTGCGCAAGGACCAAGGTAAAAAGAAAAATGATTTATCAACATCTCATATAAATCAACAAGCCAGCTGGCGCCATCTCTGGTGGAATTTGGTGGTTAAACTCACAACAACAACACCTAACAATCCTTGACACAAACCTTGTTATCTACAAAAGAACGAAACAGAGTAGCCAACAATGATCGTATCATAATCGGATTATATGCCCGATCGAGTGCCAATAAATTGAAGATCGGTATAAAGAATTATCACCCCAGCTAGCCACCAGCTGTTACAACAACAACAACAACTAACTGGAGAACACACGCAGAAGACCGAAGCGTGTGGAAATTTTTGGTACTTCAGACCTCAAATTTATGAACCACGTTCGTAAGTTGTAATGAGCCACTTAAGTAAGTTAGTAAGAAAAACTATTAGGATCAATTCGGTCATTTGTATGGGAGGTACCAAAAAGGAGGTTTGTTTATTATAGTTTACAAGATAGCAAAACTTATCAAATTCAAATTTATGAATTTATGAAAGAAATATTTATTATCCAAAAATACCGCCCATTTACAACCCCATTTCATATTAATACTGGTAAATTTTCATAAGGAACAGTTAAGTTCTACTAGAGTTTTCCTGCCCAAAAACCAGCTAAACAGACGAACATGGCCCAATCTTATTAAAAATTCAGAAGCGAAATTTAAGTTTATATAATTTTTATTCAATGTTATTTGTTTTTATTATATATTTATTTTGATTGAATTTTTTTGTTATGCTTATATATCTAATTGTTATATTATTATTATTATTTGGTATTATTTTAAAATGTTTTACATTTTTCTTCTTTTTCTTCGGTTTTTTCTTCCATTCAAAATGTTATAAATATGCATGAATGTATGTGGATTTTTGTCGCAAATAGGCGGGAAAGGTTTTGGGGGAAATATATTTATACATTTTGTAAATACATACATGTGTTAAATGTTTTGTGTTTCTTTTAGTACAAAATTATATACTAAATACTACTCTCTCGACTGTATGAATGAAAGTGATAACAAAAAATACAAAATAGTTGCCTTTGTATTAAACAAAAAGAAAATGGGTACAGTGGGTACCTAGAAATCGTTTACAAAAGGATTACAAATTGCAAAATACAATGTTTTAACAGGAGCGAAGAACATTTGAAATCTCTAAGATCTAAGGTTTTAAGGTAATATCGAAAAGGACTACTGCAGTTAATTAAATATACAATTATTTTCAACTTTTTTAAAATCTATTAAAAAAAAAACAATCGATGCTTAGTTTACAGGTCGTTAAAAAACTACATCGTTGTTAATTATTTAAGACAAAAAACTCTACCACCAATAATTTATTTAATAGACAATTAGTATAAGGTTTTAAAAGATCTACAGCAATTTCATATATACGGTGTTAAATTTGTCCTTTTTAAAACTTGTGTTGTAACAATTTGTAATCCTTTCTTAACCAAAAGTGGTATCAAAAAAATAAATTAAAGTTAACCAAACAAAACATTGCAAATATTTGTGCTTAAGCAACAATTAAATTGTTCTTTAAATTTAGTGGGGAGAAGGGAGAAGGCACACAACTTAGGGTCTAATAAGCCTAACATATGTATAAGGGCAAATGGGGTGGTGTTTTTTTTACATAAACTACTAAATATGCTTAATATCTTAAAAAAATTGCAATTAAAAACTATAAACTGTTATGAGTTTCCTTCAAGAAAACTTTGTGTATATCATAAAGCTAAACGCATATCTTTTAAATAATATTGCGAAATCTAATACAAAATATTGTAAACTATAATAGCAAAAAAAATCTGTTCACATGGAATGTTTTGGTTTCTTATTATCTTCTCTTTACTCTGTTGAATATTGTGGTTCTCGTGGGGAATGTTTAAAATTTCTTTTTTTAAAAAAAAGAGATTCTTTTATAGACTTTCTTTTTTTAGTCGTCTTCGAATTTTTTCGGGATATTTGTTTTCAGGGAATGTGATTGTACTGAATTTTTGTACTAGATGCCTTAAAAGAATCTTTGGAAATGTGGGCGTGGTGGTCAATGAGTCAATAATGTGTTATTATGTTATCGTCGTCATTACAACCAATTGCTTTTAGAATTTATCTTTTTTGCTGTTCGTATGAAACTTCTCTAGGCGCTCGCCGCCTTCCTTAAAGTTGATACTGTGTGGGTGGCTGAGATTTTTGCTGACCAAATTTACCAAATCTCATGGGCGTTGATATATGCATAGATTCGTCTTCTGAGTCCGCAGCACCTGAACCACCAGCAGCAGATGATGATGTCGAACCACCGCCGGTACAACAGAAACGTGTATGGGCCAATTTGATGGTTTTCGTTAGATCTATAGTATCGTTTTGTTTTAGCTCAATTTCAGCAATACGTTCCATGTGCTTCCACTGGCGGACAGCCAATACAAATGC